>OY776112.1:489546456-489890456 GCA_963675035.1 Allygus modestus | reverse complement strand
AAGTGATAGGATTGAAAATATGATTAATCAAAAGAATTGGTTGCATCTGAAATAAATACAAATTTAAATTTTAGCCAAATTTGGATAGGTAAAGCTTCCATATTTAGAATTATCTGTATTTACACCTATCTAAAAAAATAGAGAGATTTCGCTTCACGAAAACCCATATGAATCTAAATTTTGTTAAATAAATTGGTGACCAAAATAATTTTTAATATTTGTTTTATATTACCAAGCTAAACAACCGTATATATGTCATTACTGCATACAATTTATAAATTCACCTAGAAGTGCACTTACAGCTCATTTCCTATGCTGTAATTAAAAAAAGGTAGTTCACTATGATATTAACTGGAAACCTACATTTCCATATAACTCTACATGTGCGAAGTTGTTGAAGTGATTTTTGCTCTGTTAAATGTATTGGAACACACTTTGTATGCAGATTTAGATTTTTCAATTAATAACGAAACATCTATTACATATTCTTGATACCATGTACAAATTGAAAATTAATTGTGTTACTGATTCTAGAATTGCCTACCATAAATGATGCGCTTTTAAAATTTCTACTAAGTATTAACTTACACAGTGCAGCTTATTATCAAAATTACAAATATATAACTGTACTGCCAAATTAAATTTTGTTTATTTCCTTCTATCACACACTAACTTTGTTCCTAGACAAAGTTGGTTTCCTGATCTCTTTTCCGCCTAACAAGCAGCAAGCGATTTATTTTGTTCCAAAGTCAAATAAACTAATAATGGTCATTTTGTTAAACATTTTATGGAGCTTTTACAATAATGCAATTCTGTATAGTTAAATGTAAAGCTTTTACTTTTTCGTTGGAGTGTAAATATACAACGTTATTTACTGGTGACTATTGAGAAGGATGATTAATATATACACGTTTTAAAATACACACAATTATAGTGGGTAATACCCAAAACTGAACTAAGGAGGGACGAGTAGACTAAGAAGAGATAAGTAAACTAATAAGAGATAAGTAGACTTAAAAGATATATGTAGACTAAGAAGAGATAACTAGACTAAGAAGAGATAGGTAGACTAAGAAGAGATGAATATATGCACCGTACATGCCTCAATTGATTCCGTTTCAAGGCCTAGTCTGTATCATTAACAGCTACTAATTGTACATAGAACCTTAATGCCAAGTACTAGTAAATATAGGTGCTACAAAAAGACAAAGTGGACAACTATATGTATATGTAAATCTAGGTAGACCAAGGTTACGTTATAGGATCATGACCTGATATACAACTGCAGTAGCTACTGCACGGGCTGCTCACTTCGTGTTGGTAATTATTGCTCTTACTCGATTACTGGTATTATGTTTCCACGAAACCTGCAATTGCCGATCACTATTTGCATGGTAAATAAACAGTTTATACCATAATTATACCTTTGAAGGTTGATTTATTTCGTTATTGAAATAAACCACAATAACGAGTTAGGTGTAATTTTTAAATTTTCTATTAGATGATTATACTTTCCCAATAAAAAAAGATTTATAATTATTATTTAACTTGCTTGAAAACGGTCCCTTCTTAAATTAATTCAACAATAACAAAATACAGATATAAAATATCAGTCTACAGATAATTTATAATAACTACACATTTGATAATATAGTTCGTAAATGGTCGTCCTTATTCTTTGGAGAAGAGATTGTGTATATATTTAATTAAAGTATCGTTCAATAAATATATAGGTATAATGAGAGATCAACCTGTCGTTCGAGAGCCCACTTTAATTGTGTATAAGGAATCATGCTAAATTACCTAGTCAACTATTGAAACATAATCAGAATATATTGTCCTATTGGTCACAGTCCGGGTTCATTAAACTCAAGGGTTTATTCTGGAAACTTCAGTTTATGCAAGATTGTTAAATCTAATCTCAAGTGTAGGTAGTACATTTTAAAGTAGTCCTAAAAAATCTTTGTATTGCTGTCTTTATGAAAAATATAAACGTTATTAACATTGAGATATAACAGCTCATAATAATGAGATTATTGGTTAACGTGATAATAATGTTTAAATAACAGCACCTAGTCTTTAAACATACTAAAACATTAAGAATGTGCAAATTATTATTTCAACAATATATTTATAACGGAGAAAATATAAAAAATATGTAAAATATAACGGAGATAAATCGAAGAAAATATTAAAACCCTGACCATTATAACAGAAACCACATATTAATATTAATACATTTATGGCAGGTTGGTTTAAGAGTAGACCAGCTGTTGCCAGTAACATGACCAACATTACACTGACGGTGTATCTTGTGGAAAGGGTGATTACCTTTGTCCGTGGGTATAGTAGTTGTATACTATAAAGAGAAAATGGAAACTATTTATATATTTTTACTAAAAAGCTAACAATATTCATATGTTTTTACTTTAAAATCCCGCTTTATTTTTTATGAATATGAGTTATCATTTTGCTTTCTTCTTTTCAGAGCCAACGGGTAGTATATAAAAAACTTAACAACTTAAGTAGTTCATAGTAGTAGGTAGTATTACTACTTATAATGGTATGTAAGCAGTAAATATAAAACTAGGAAACCTTAAATTTCTATTTCACTTTGTAACTAAAAATAACGTTACTTTATTAAGAATTAGTATTACCAAATAAATAAAATTCAAAAGAGTTAAAAGTTACGGATATTGTATTTTTAAAGCAGAAATGCAATATACATAGGATATACATATGTTTATGTGCTTACGTGTGTGTGTGATTTTCAATATATACAATAAATAATATAAATGCAATATAGATCAAAGCAAACTTAATTAAAAAGTTAAGACCGTGGAACAGTTATTGAAGAGTCATTTTAGCGAGATACAACACAATTCGGTCCCAATAAATAAATTTGATTCATTAACTGCAATTAGTTTTAGAGTTTGAACTTGCAATTTTATCAACCCTCATTTAATTGCCACTCCAAATTAAACTGCTAATGCCGATTGGACTCGTGACCTTATTTACAAATAATATATTCAGGAATTATGAGTAGTGTGACAGACTAATTGTTTCATTCACTAAAAACGTTACTTCACATATATATTCAAGTCTAGTAATTATTTGGTCTAACCTTTTTAGTTTTGGCCACTTACTTAAATATTTCCAGTATATTTAGTAATAAACGGTATCAGGAAACTGACACATACTTTCTCCCTTTTAGCCCAACTTTAATGAATAAATTAATTTTTATTTACTAAATATAGAATATAACACATGGTCGAATGTACAGAAAATCTTGTAAACAAGTTGTTTTAAAAAACATCCACCCAAATCCCTGCTTTGGAGGCACTACAGAATCCATTGCTACACTCGTGGTTTTAAGAGGGAAATGCCCCCTATTCCCCCCCCCACGGGTTATTAAGGGGCAACATATTTCGAATTAACTCTGTTGGTCAATGCTAAATTGACAAGCATATCAAGTTTGAATGAAATTGATCAGTAAATAAGACAGAAATATTAATTTTTGTATTCCCCATAAGAATAACATTGGACAACGTACTGCGTTTACCGCTAAATGAAAATTTCAATTTTCTCCGAAACTAGCAATCGTAGAACAGTAATTCAAAATACTAAATTATTTAGTTTTTAGAGCTCTTTTTAATGGTGAATAGTAATATTTTTTAATATTTATGTTTTTTTATGAAAAATCCAAAAAACTGAATTTTGGATGTTTTAAGTCCTGTAATTTCTGAACCCGAATTATTACAGAAATGCGGGTGGTGTCATTTTGTTGGAGAACTAAAGTTCTACAAACGACTAAAGTTTAATCAACATCTTTAGAGCCGTTTTTGAGAAATTTGGATTTTTCATGTTTTTTGGCGGTTTTTGGGGGATAATTACCCTTAAAAATCAAAAATTCAAAAAAATGAAAAAAAAACGCCTAGAGATATCGTGGATTAGTACCTACAAACCAAATTTCATAAAAATCGGCCCATTGGTTAAGGCTCTAGCTCTGTACACATCCACACAGACACACACACACAGACACACACACACACACACACACACACACACACACACACACACACACACACACACACACACACACACACACACACACACACACACACACACACACACACAGACAGACAGACATCACGTAAAAACCACTTTTTTGGGTTCAGGGAGCACCAAAACGAATATTTCCACTAACAACTCAAATTCGAAAATTCTGACGAAAACAATACTTTCTCCATATACTACGTATAAGGGGGAGAAAGTAAAAATATACTTGCAACTAATACATTCAAAAGAAGTTCTGAATATTTCATTAATTGCTTATAGATGAAAGACCGTAATCAATTTTACAAGTTATCACAACATAATTTTGTAATTACTTGTTGTTACTGAGGTTTTACTCAGGTATTTGTAGCAGCTATTTAGCCATCGAGATTAATCATATACAATTTTCAAAAACTCAATACCGAAAATATTACAGTTAACATTTAACATCGAGGAAATATTCGCTTTGTTTTCAAAATTAAGTAAAATAATTGTCATTGCAGTAAAATAGGTTCCATATTATATTACAAAGGTTTAGGAAGAAGAGAGTTTACTATGTGTTACTTGTACTATTTATTTACTATTAAAACAAATATAACAAATATTTGATGTACTCCATATATAACTTTTAAAGCGATCTTTGTAAATATTTTATCACCCAATGTAAGGTAAAAAAGGCAAAAAAAGTAATAAAATGTAAATGGGGCAAGGTATATTTAATATCCTAAGGTAATCATTTTATTGTTATTTATTTTCATTACTAAATACAAAAATAAGTAAGGTTTTAAATTAACTCTTATTATCTATCGTCAGACCAATATTCCATTTTAGTTTTGTATAATTTAATCTAGAGTTGCACATTTTAAATATTACACAATTATATTCGTTTATGTCAATCTTGATCCAAAACCCATGTCAATTAATTACAGGTGTCATTTTATAAATATGATTTACAGTCAACTAACTCTAAAGAATACAAATGGATGACCGTTAACTTGAAAGGATTGAGAAAAACGACCAACGAGTTCATCTTTTGTCATTTTTTTGTGATCCTAATGGTATCGTTAAGGCTTTGGGAAGTAATAAGATCCGTTATTCTGTTGACAATATTACAATAGAAAACATATTTTAAAGAAGTCATTATAGAATTTAAATCAGATTAAATGTTGTATTACTACTATTATTTCAATTAATATATATTTACAGAATTAGTTAAATATAAAATATGAAAACAGTACCAACTCTTAATTTTTTATAAAAGTAAACCTTGTTTTACGTAATTTAAAATACCAAAAGGTTACTTTTCTTTGTTCACTACCCAATTACTGGTTTGCTTCCATGGGGAATAGAATCTCTTATTATTAATTGTAATTAATGTTTTTATAACACAATGTAAAAGTAAATTTACTTGATAACATATACACAAACTACAGGACAGTAATAACTTGCAATTACTCTGACAAAGTATGACGATGCCACCCCTAATAACATATGCTGTTTTTTTTTAATTTGGGTAAATGCAGGTTAAAAACACTTTTATGAAACTACAATTTTTACCAGTGAAATAGTTTAAGTGTTATATTACCCAGGACGAAGATTCGGAGAGAAAAATAACATAAAACGAGATGATTAACGCTAGTTGGTTATAAACATAATTGGAAAAGATGCATTTTTAAATAAAACATTTAATATTATAGAAATACATTTTAGATGACCTCGTTGTAGTCTAAATGCAGACAAATGCTTACGCTAAATATAAACCAAAAGCCCGTGTACGATTAACTATACGATCGAGAGTACTACAGTTTTAAAAGCTTGGCATGATAGCTGCAGTGAGAGATGCTTGGGATGATCCATCTTAAAGTTGACAAATATTGATGTGAATATCTTGGATTCTCCCAAGAGAGACATTCTTTTGCATAGGCTGACATTGTTGGTGTTTTAAAAATAATAACAAAACAAATATCACATATTCACGTTTCGTAATTATGAATACTATCGAAGCTAATAACCTTTTACTATAATCTTTATTGACTCCATTGTTTATGTTTGCAAATTTTAGTTTCATGAAAAAAATATATATTTATCATTGGGGGGAAAAATAACGTTTAAAATATCAGTAAATATAAAGAATAAAGTATATTTTTACAGTATATTTAATATATGAATTACATTTGTAATTCTTTGTAAATAGTGTGATGATTATATTGTGAAAAATATAGTTGATATAAAAAATAAAAGCGAGATATGGGTTTTGCATTAGTTTAAATCTGAAACGATAAAAATAAATGATGTTTTATTTTAATTTACTTGTATTACAATATTGTTATTGTGTTGTTGTTGTAACAATATTCAACACTTTCAATCTTAAATGTTAAGTCCACTGTTTCAATAAGTCGTCTGATAATAGAAGAGAAGTTCAAACTATACTAATTTATAAAAATGCTATCTTCATATTGATCTTATTTCAGAGTTCTTAAATTATGTGTATTTATTTTTTATCCCGTATTAACAGCAGTTTTTAAACTAAAAACAAGCAAATAAAACTACTTTGGTCGTTTACTTTGCTTTGTACAGTTTTTAAAATATTAAAAATTTAATAATTTAAATAATTATTATATATACAAAATATTGATCTTTTACAGTTGACGTAAAAAGAAATTTAGCTAAAAGCAAAGATTAATGATTTGTCAGTTATGAACTTTATTTTGATAGATAATCTTACAAGTTTCCGAATTTAAAGATTTTAATCTCATTAATTAAGTCAATTTTTACAAGTTTAATTTTACATAATCTTATAAGAATTGGTAGTTTAAATTGTTGGTAACTTAGATAAGCATAGAATGAGCTAGCTCAATCTCAAGATAAAGACACAAGAGAAAATATAAAAAGTACATTTGAACAAAATATACAAAGGAAATACATGATTACAATAATTTAAAATTAATTTTTATTATAATATTCCGTTTTGTTAACAATCTGCGATATAATAAAATACGTCGTACAAGGTATCTTAAAACGCAATTGCCACAAACACAACCTTTACAAAAATTGTTGTTCATAAAACATGATATCCTAGAGACAAGAGAAGATACAGGAGCATCATATCTACTGCTGTCCAGCGAAGGGAAGTGTAAATGTCCAAGCAATATCCGAGCTGTGTTTTCCAATAGGAAGGGCCGAAACCACTGACACTACGAATACAATTACTGTTGGAACAAATGTTCTGTTTGGAAATTGATGATTTAAACACTTCTATTATGAAATTTTGGTAGTAATATGGAAAAATACATGATTTGAAGTAAATTGTAAAATTAAAATGACAACTTGTCATATTTTATTTCAATTCTATTAAAAATACAAAATAGAAAAATAGGTATTATTATAAAATATACGGAAAAAAGGTAAGGATTAGGGAAATATGTAAACTTACTATTCAAACTTGATTGCCTCAACAAATTTCTATTAGTAGTTCAAATAACTATAATTTAATTTTGTTGAAATATTTCTTGATTTGTGTGCAATGCTTTTCATGTCTTTAGTGTAGCATTATATTTATTTTGCTTTGAATTATTTACGTACCATATCTTTATATTCCGGCTGACTCTTTCTCATTAATAGGCAATAACAAAAGTGGGGAACAAGTATGTTATAAAACACCTATGTTGTTATTATTTTAAAATTAAAATCAGAAAGTTAGTTTTTCATCCATTGATTGATTAATTGATTAATTGTTTCGTTTGATGTCGGTGCGTTAGTTAATTGGTTGTTTGTTATTGCGCTTCTCCGTTCTCCTCCCGTTATTTTATCCAACTGTCTGCATAAATATACTGTGCATTATATTTTGCAAAAACATATGATTTAAACTTTATTTTAACAGGCCGATTGAGATGCAACTATATTGAATCATATTTCTGGAAGGAGTTTACGAAAATTAACTGACTGAATATGTTACATTAGTCAGTACGTAACACAATAGTCAATACGTGGTCAGTACGTGGTTCATTTATATCAATCAAATAATATTTAGAGATTTAATTCAAATTAGTCATACATCTAAAAGAACGACCTAACAATATAGTACCTGTAAGTGAACATTTAAATTGCATTAATTTAGCTTAAAATGTTAATACATTTTATTTAACCTTAACTGCCTGTCACCATAGGCTATTGACCTGTGCGGTGAACCAAAGACAGTGAGGTACCGTAACGACATTAGTCACATGGGCAAGCCAGAGGTGACCGCTCATGATCTAACAGGAGTCAGCTGGGACCGGGATTAACAATTCGTTGATGTTTATATAAATACTATATACATATTCGTATATGAATTTTTAGTTTCATTAGTTATATGTGATTTTAGATAAGCTTAAGTTTGGACCCCTCTCTATCTTAGGAGGGTGAAATCTCTGAACCTCTAATGTAACATTATTTAAGATCTAGTGACAGATTACATGATTAAATAGTTTATTAAATCTCTGCAAAGTGGTTTGTAAAGTAATGTTAACCATAGTTTAAAGTAATGGATGTTTTGTTAGAATCTTCAGCCACATAGTACTGGTGACCACTCTCAAAGTTGACAGGGCAAGGTTGAAAGACAAAACAGAAACTACAATATTAAAGGTTAAAAAAATATAAAAAATCAATCTTAACGTACTTTGTCATGTATTATAAAACTTGTTTCGTTCGTGGAGCAGATCACCCATAGTAATAGTTCAGAAATAAATTATCTCTAAGCAACTGGATTTAAATAAACATTATTTTCATACAAGTATTATTTGTATATAGGATAACTTATAAATTTAGTTATTAGTAAATATTTAAATGCTATTTATTTATAAATAAAAGGATTTTAAGTTAATAAGTTTGTGTTACGATATTAGTAAATCTCGTAACTACTGTTCTCCTCTAATATGACACCAGTGTTCTCTAGAGTTAAACGCACAGCGTCAATCATGACTGGGTGTGGATGATTTATAGCTCACTACATCAGTGTGACTTTCCCGAATCTCGTCTCTGTCACTTTAATATTTCCCAGAAAATATTGTACAGTGAAATTAAAGCTTCATGAGTAAAAAAAAAATGGTTGGTTGAAATATTAGTCGATCAACCGTTTATTACCTGTATAAGCTACCGAATAATCAACAGGAGCAAATGGTTCCTAATGTTTGTACTGATTAGCTCCGTATACTTCGCATTGCGCTGCACTACTAGTTAAAAAAAAATAGCTTTATCAATATTCATTAACCCTGATTATTTCTAGATTTTTTCTAGGAAAATAAATAATGCCAAACGGCTGGAAACATTCTATTACCAGGAATTTTATTAGGTTTGATATATTATAGGATTTCCGTCATAAAGCTGGATATACACCAATTATACAATGTTGGTAGAAGGTCTTGATTAGATGCGACGCGTTGGTGGCACTATAATTTGAACGCAAAAATCCAGAGTTTTTATGTTTTTTTCTTATTCTTGTCAAAAATTGAAACTTGTGATTAGTACTTTACATAATGTTTAAAGATCTGTTGATGGTGAAAGTTATGTCTTGGCCACTCCTATTTTAATACCTTAGAATATTTGTAGGATGTTTTACTCAGATAAAAACAATAGTAAAACTGTATATTTGAATATATCAAATATATTTATGATTTTAGACTTAATACAATATCGAACAGAAAATCAGTTGACCCAATTACTGTATTGTGTGTTGAATTGCTATACTGTATTGCTATATGGAAACCTGCTCTATAAACAAATTACAGCTGATTTGTGCTCCCTGTGGATATGAAAAACAGAAAATACTTCCTCAGGTTGGGAGAGGTTCATGATTACAAAGTGACAGTAGTTGAAGCTTTCTAACTGAATTTTATGTTGATTTAAATAAAAAAATAATATTTATACATTTATTTTATATTTTGACAGGATCCTATATCAACTTAATACAATTTATGGAAGTTATCTAGATGAAGACTATTATTTTATGTTGTATTTGGTGTTGCAGATATTTCCTTTAAATACCTAGGTGTATCATCATGAAACATAGCACAATACTATTTAAATAGTACAAAATTAAATACCATTAAGGTTATAGTTATAGGTACAGTTTATTTAATCGTATATACTTACATTTTAGTACAAAATGAGGTTAATGTAGGTTAAAACAAGATTTTATGAGGTATATCAGTTGTTTATTTAATCATTGCAAGTGCAAATGCTGTTATACTTTTAAAACAACTCAAATGAAACGGTTTAGCATTATTATCCTCAACTATATTATCCCTAATATGTATGGAATCAATGTTATTGATATTTAGGTTTAGTATTGATACAATTAATAACATAAGTGAGGCTTAATTTACAAGTTTTAATATATAATAATATACCTTCAACAGTTACATATAAAACATATTATATATTCAACAATTATAATATGCAGTATATATCTTAGGTGCTCCAAATTATAATTTACATCATCAGTTCCACTACAAAAATTTAATTATTCTGTTTTATAATAAAATGTTAAACAATTAAAATAATCAACTCTTACACATGTATTCATAAACATTTTACTATGAATTAATGTTTGTACCTGCCGGCCATATACACCGATTAAGGAAATATCTTTAACCCACTCCAAATTGTTGACCTTCAAGTGTATTCAGCTGTTTAAATGTTTTTATATAACTGTATTAGTGTTCTTTATTTTTTCTATTTTTTGTCTTCACCCAAAATACAATAATGACATATTTGTAATCCCGATGATGAAACGCGTGTTCTGAAACATGCAGGGTAGTCTTGGAGTTAGAAATGATGACTGGAGGTATGTAAACCTATATATAAATTATTATTAATTCGTTGTAGAGGAATTTAACATTAAATAAGTTACTTTAAAAGTTGCAAGATAAAGTCTACTTAGTTAATGCTCTATTTTACTAAAAACGTTATCCAACTAGACGTATCTAAACTTATAACAATTTCTTTTTGAGAAAATGTTGTGTATATTTTATTTAGAATCTTGAGAGAATTTAACAACAAATATAAAAGTTATAAATCGAGAATAGTGTCTGAATCGTAGAACGCTACCACTAATCCTTCATTGTTCAATTGCTGAATATTAATGAGTCTTTTTAACCGCCACTGTTCCGTTGGCGTGCATGACTTTGTGATGGCTATTCATGTAGCTTCTATTTAAGATTTTGCTTTTGATTACGTTTAGAACAATTTACTTGAAACTACAGCGTTACATTTACTATCAATTATATATATAAATAAAATGTCATAAAATTGCTAATGTAATGCCGTAAAATTTATCAAAGAGGGCACAAACTGCAATGTACGTATGATGTTACAACTAGGATATGCTTGATTGAACTCACAGTTGTGAACAGTTCTATAAACGTTGCTGCGACTTTGCAGCTGGGACAGTAATTGGTTTGTTGAACATGATGTTTCAACTACTGCAGTTTCAGCCCTGGCTAAATGTACTCTCAAAACAATCCTATGTGATTTTATCTGATCATTGACCAGTTGGAAACTGTTATAGCTTTATTTAGAGTTGGCTACATGCTTCACAGTTTTAAACGAGGCTAGAATTTGACACTGTCTGTCTGTAGAAATAGAAGAAAATTTATTTAATTGGTATATAGTATATTGACATGACTTTAGTGGAATGTAGCCGCTGTTAAAATATTTAGGATATAAAATTTGTATCGTAACAAAATACCACTGAGATAACGATAAATGATTATTATATGTTTCATGAAGTCTTAACGTTGCGTTCTTCACAGGAAAAATTAATTTGATTTGGGAATTTTCAATCAAATTGTATATATATATATATATTTATAAAACTTGGTTGGTGGTATCTTTTTTATTCTATACTTTGGACTTTGGACATGTGTCTTGAGTCTATATGTAGGACTTGTCAAGCAAAGTAAAAACTTACTAGTAAATACTTGGATTCGAACCCACGACAAGTCCGCTACCATGAGTCCAAAGTACGCCCCCGAACTGGTTACTAGACCAGCTTTGGTTTTGAATAAACCTTTTTCGCGATCATCATAAGAAGATCAAAGTTTTAAGTTACGAACAAATGTGATTTTTATGGTCAATAGGAAGTTTTAGGATCAGTGATTGTAATTTATTGGCATAAGTCTTAACTGATGTTTTAAAGAATAGTTAAACTATAAACAACATTTATTTTCTCTCTTTAATGTAATTAGTGCAAACAAAATAAAGTGTATGCAATGTTTTTATAAGACTATATATTTCCATTTTATAATAATATATTAAAACAGGATTTGCTGGATCTATCAGTTAACAGTTTCAATTTGATAAGAGGTTATCAAATATATTTTTACGAACATCACGTTAATACACGTTAATTCATCTGTTACAAGTAATATTTGTAGCAGATAAGACAAACATGTAGAATGAGTCAGGTTAGTATTATTTTAACCCTATTATACATAATTGAGTTTTAAGGCCAATAGCCTTTGGATTTATTTTATGGTTTAAGCTTGAATTCTGAATCTTCGTAACTCCTTATTGGATCTTCACACCTATCTTCAGAGTACTCAGTGAATCTTCGCCCTCAATTGGGGACAGCTCACAAGGAGTTAAAATTAAATATTTAATACAGGCATTGGTTTATTTGTAAATTTTTAGTAGTTGAACTCAACGTCACATATCCTACCTCAAACAAGACACTAAATGATAAATGACAACCGGTCGAACTTTAATTTCAGGTGTCAACGGTTAAACAAACATAAAAACTAATATATTTCTGATTTAAAAGTCCTTTCAAGGTTGCAGCCAGTGAATCTTTCAAGATCTTTAAAATTACACAGAAGATAATGTTTGCCCACTACAAAGTTTGCAAGGCTTTCCATATGACCCTCCAGAGATGTTTAATACGTTTGTTAACATTTAATCACGTTTTGATATAAGTTTGATGACGCAATTGAGTTTTTTCTCTAATAAACCATGATACGAGATAACAACTCAAGGGCCAATAGCTCAACTTTTACAGATTATTTAAAAATAATGTAATGATGTCACAATATACTACAGAGATGATGTGGTTATATCTATTAAAGTTACCTCAAGTTTTCTCTTGGTTTAACTATAAATGTTATCTATGTAACCTAATATAGGTCTTTCAGTAATATTTAGAGCAATATTTATACTAATCATTACCTAAAGTTTAATTATTTCACGAACCAACAAAGTGAAATCTATTTAAAAAAACAAGTAAATATTTTGTACATCCAATGTTGTAACCTCTACCATTCTAGAAGCCAGGGACAATGTGTTGCTGGTTGTTTTTTTAATGTAACTTGTAAATTACTGAATAAACGACAAGTTTAGTGCTCTAAAATCGTTTTAATACACCCCACCTTAATGAATAGAATGTACTTAATGCAAGGTAGCCACTCTATCACTAATTGGCAAGGTTTGCCAATATTTTAAGAATACTACAAAGAGGACACAACAAGCACTTGTGATCGTAGGTCAATATTATTATAACTGATAAATTGTAAAATTGATCATTGGTTTTCAATTAAAATTCTAGTGTTCAAAAATGTATATCTACATTGTAGACACATTAACTTAAATAAATAAATAATCAACTTTAATGATATAATGTATGAATGTTAACAAAATTGTTTAAACATAAATTACTGTTTGAGGATTTGTTTATTTTACCGGGATGAGCTAAGAGTTCTACCTTCCATTAAATCTGGAGAGGTACGGCCCTTTAGGAAACCATTCCGGAAATTTTGTAAGCGACAAAAAACCCGTATACAGAATTAATACAGTTGCTAATTAAACAACTAAAATCGTTGATTGTCAAGCCTTAAACGTTATTTAAGAGTTAGAACCCTACAGGATTATAACAGATTGAATGCCTATTGATCGTTGTAAAAGCAACTTAAACAATAAATTTCTCATTTTTCGTCCTAATTGATATACGAACTCATCACAAGTTAAGAACACGCGAGAGATGGTCATTAACATAAAATGTAAGACGTGGCGTTCAGTCCGAGTTAATGGTCTGAACATCCGGCGTTGTTTTGATACTCAGTCATGTAACCAGGACTCATTAACCTGACAAAACTGGCATCCTATTAGAATGTGAAATGTAGTTAACGAATACAACAATTAGTTCACTAAACGTTAGTCGACAAACGAATATTCATTTGAATAAAGCTATATAAAATGTAAGGTATAATTGTGCATGCAAATGTGTTTAAATTGTTTTAGCTTTAGTTTATATATATATTAAAAAGTAAACATAGTTTTTCTAATATCCTACTATATTAGAATATAGAATCTTATAAATGTCAATGGGTCTTGGATATTATTGAGATCACAATTCTTCTGTTGTTACTTATTAGACAACTCTCACCATTGGTGATTGCATGAAGTGAAGTAGTTTTCATCGGTCAGGTACACAAAATACACACACATTCACAAACACGTACGAAAGTTACATTTAAAACACCGAGCGGACTTAACACATTTACACACACGACGTTTCGCGGAACCGAGATAAACGTCCCGCGTTTTCAAGTGTCGATTTTACCACGACGAGATGTTCGGTCGCATATACGGCTTAAACGTCTAATCCCGACGTTTTAGGAGTTTTAGGATGTTTCTAAATTGGTTTAGCTTTAGTTTATATATAAATTAAATAGTAACAATATTTTATGTAATCTTCTACTATATAAATGTAAATGGGTCTTAGATATTATTGAAATCACAACGCCATGGAATTTCTTAAATAGTATTTTTTTACAAGAAAATATACATCTGTTTTTAGCAAGGAATAAACTAACTAAAAGAAGGCTCGTTCTAAATTGTCAGAAACAAATATAAAAACTATCAAAGAATAATTAGGTGATCAAAAATCTCACCGCCTAACTACAGCTACCTAGATACACCGTTGAGCCATAACCTCAAATGAGTTGGCACTTCAAAAATGCGTCGACTATCCAGATGGAAGTCGGAAAGTAACCGACCCATGAAAAACTTGTGACTGGTCAGTCGTAGCTTAAAGACGATTTGGGTGGCCCGTAAATAGATAACGAATGGAAAAAAGGCTGATCATGTAAACTTCCATGCTATCACCTACCAAATAACTTCCAGATTTATATTTACAAGTGTAAATGATGCAGTAACTAAAAGCTATTATCATCCTGTAAATTGTTAACTATAATAACCTGGAAGAATCTTAATAGAATAAACTCATAGTTCCTGCAGTCCTAGTAGTCCTAGAAATCAGTACTATTATTATCTCTCGGTAAAGTAATTGTTTAAATTCTTAATAAGCTCTTGTAACAAGATGTTTTAATTTTGTAGTCGCGTAAAATAAAGCCACGCGTTTGAGCAACCAGTTTTAATCGAGCTGAGATGGAAACATTGTAATGACTTTAATCCTGCAGCACGTTACAGGATGATTTAATCCAGTTTTATATTAGCTTCAATTTAGTTTTGAGGTAACAGAACTATTGTTTGATTAATTTCCATAAATCTAGCTTATTTGGAATATTACCTGATAAATAAAATGAAGACCAATAATATTTTGAAATTTATTTTACATATAGTTATATAAATAAAATATAGTAATATAATTTTACGTTTCTGTGAAGTAACAAATTTACTTTTAATATTTACAAGAAAGGTTTTCAGATTACTGTTAGATTTACTATCAAATATCAGCGGGTCAGGATATTGAGGACATTTTACTTTATGGTCGGGCCACGTGCTCGACCATAAGTCTGGATTTTATTCTTTGGATTGAAATCACTTTCTAGTCTGCAGCACAAAATAATCCTTCAGTATAAAATTAGTTTTACATAATCTGGAAACTGTTATTAGATAATTTTTTAAGCTATTTTAATATATCAATAGTAGTATAATTATAACTTGAGCGAAAGTATCGTTTTATACTTTAAATTTACTTTACTTCTTAACTCTACATCTTAAGTTAGATGCGTAATTTAAGTAAAAAAGGATGGTGTAGCAAACATTACGTAGTCATCTTTAATTCATAGTGGACATACTGCCTTATTTTAGTAAATAAATTTGTTGATATAATTATGAACAACCATACCACATAGCTAATCATTTAAAAAGAAAGTTACTTTTCTTCTGAAAAGAGATCACCCTAACAAAAAGTAAACAGTATTTATTTAAAATCTAGCTTTACAATTGTAATAACTCCATGCAGTAAATGGACACCAACTTGATGATAAGTAAACATTTTAATTGTTATTTTTATGATGGTGAAACTGTGAACAAATATTTAGTCTAGTGTCCTAAGAAATAAAACTTAAATAATCGAATTATAAGTGCATCATTAGACATCAACTCTAGACTGCACCCACAAATATTTAACTCAAGTAATTTTATTTCAGTCTAAACCACCACGTAACAAGTCTAATGATATTATTAAATGTTTATTTAATACAACACATTAACATATTTATTTAATAAAAGGAAGAATTAGTCTTTATATTATTTGTAAATGGTAAAAATCTTATTTAACCAAGACTATGTTTAACTAACAATCTTATAATTCATTTATGAAAAGTGATATCTTTTTAAGGTTTAACTTTTATACTGGAAGCATTTCAGAATCCCATTTAAAACATATTTACTCAAAGATAATCAGATTATAGAAGCTGATATACTAGATTAGAGAAGCTGATTGTGTCTGTTATCATATCAAGCAAAGTAAGCTGATATATGACATTACACACCTAATGCTAATGCTCTTGCTAATCACCTATACTCAGTGCTGATTGGTAAACTGACTCCACCCAATGCGAGTACTTCGCTATCATCACTTCAGCCTACACTCATCCTGCACGATCTGTACAATTATTTGGGTATAGCATGTTATTCTCTATATCTTATATGGTTCATAAGTATTAATTTTGTTCCAAAAATGACGAGTAATGTAGAAATAAAATTGAAACTAATATGTAAATAGCAAACTCCTCTTACACCCTTAATATGCGTTGGCCTTTTAAAAAAATGATAAAAAACGTATTGAAGTCGCAATCTTATCCCTAACAAATTCACATATTTATTTTATTATGCAACATATTTTCTTCTGAGTGTATCTGACTTTGTTAAAGATTTTAATTGTATTCTTGGTTGATTATTAGGCAATCTCATCTTCTTCTGTAGACCTATATTAAGTGAAACAATTTTAAATTTTAAATTGTTTCACATAATATAGTTTTAAAATAGAATATGAGATTACCCAAATAATCAACCAAGAATATTATAAAACAGTACGGAGATTCGTTGTTAACAAATAATTGTCATTTTAAGTGGTTCCAATTTTTAAAAAATTTAATGAACCAGGCAATTTTATAAGTATGTACCTTTTTAAATATCAATGGTGATTAAACCAACATTGAATAAACATCTTTAATATTAATTAGTTTGTCTTTTGACTAACAACACTTTTTTTATTTATGGAAATGTACATTAATTAATAAACTAATTTAATTATTTTACGTTAAATAGTTTATAAATGGCTAATCGGTAATTGAAAACGTTATTAGATAATAGTTACAAATTAGAAGTCACGTGATGTCCATATAACTCAGTGTTATACTACTACTATAGTTGTATTTTATTACAAGAATAATTAAATGTAAAAACATATCAAATTTTGAGAAACTAAACACATAGTATAAGACGGTTTATAGACAGTAATACATTTGTGTCAGTAAAAGTGTACTATATAGTTATTTATAAAAGTCAAGCTGCTAGTCTTCACACATTTGCTAGTCAAAGATAAGTCTACTTCGGATAAAAATGCATTACCAAGCCATTGGCGATGAACATTGTCATTTAACAGCTAATTTACAATTCAATATCATTGTAACATGTTATATATCATAGAAATATTATTATTAAATGTTAACGCCCCTTATGACACACTGTAAGTAAATGATTCATATTTATTCTCGTTGTTAGCTTTTCAGAATAGTAAATTTAAACATGTTTCTAGGAAACTTAAATTTGGAGTAATTGTTTTGAAACTAAGTGATTCTATGTAGCAGATGGTAGTATAAGTACTACATCTATTAAATATAATATTATAATAGTTAAAGGTAAAACAATCATTTTCCAGCTCAGTGCATCAATCAGTTTTACATCAATTATGTCGATAAAAGAAGTACAACAAAAGGTAATAATACGAAAACGTTACAAAATTAAATATCTTACATCAAGATTCAACAAAAGTATGATAGAAAATTACTGTAAGTAATTAAATATTTCATATAATTAAGTTTGGAATTATGGGAAATGTCTAGTTTGTTTTTGTACTTTTTCAAGCATGTTGACCTAGGCTAAAGATAAGTTCAGATTTATTTAATAATTTGTCTTCGCTAATCGAAATTTGTCCAATTTGTTTTCATAGTTTGATGAAAAATTGTTTAATGGATAACTGGATGCCCAACAAATTTACAAATTTCAATGTACAATACTTTTACAAACTGTATTAGTATTACATACATTACAGATTGTATAGTACAATCTGTACTACTTACAGATTGTAACCCTAAATATATCTTTTCTAATTAAATTTGTATTATAGTTACACATGAGGCTGAGACATGTCGGTTTGTGTCATTTACAATTTGTATGAAAGAAAGAAAATTCAACGACTTTATGGACTTTATGGATTTTTTATGGAATTCTGCAAACCTTTGCATTAAACCCTGGAGTAGAGAGACGACTTAAATCAAAGTGACGTCCATTAAATATTAAATATAAACACAATATAATTATGGGGCTCTTAAACATATATACATATATACATATATATATATATATATATATATATAAATTACTAATTTTAAAGTAGCACTCATAATTCATGGGGTGTATACACTGACGCCGGCCAACTAATACAAGGAAACGGTCCAAAATAATAAGAAATAGTCCAATAAAAAAATCCAACAAAGCAGTAGGCAGATTGCCAGGTCGTCCGTTTGCGCAATTTAAGGGGTTGGACACCCCACTGTGTAAGTCGGTCAGTACCCATTGTAGTAAAGAGATTTATTGCTATGGCGTTCTTTCTTGTTTTATAATAAATAAAACATCTTGAGCTGAAACATAAGAAATAAAAACGCTCAATATAAGTTACAAATGAAAAAGCGATAAACAATCAATATCTGCAACCTCTACAAACGTTAAGTGGTTAAGAGTTTTGATTTAGTGACATCAAATAATACGTCATATACCATTTAGTTTTAATACTGTACGAATGGGATAACAGATAGCATAGATAACATGTCAAAACTATTAGTCGACTATGTCATGAAGGGATTAACTTAGCGCTTCATGAATTGCAAACATTGGACATGCATGAGCACGCATACAAAGCATGAAGGGGTTTACACGTTCGTTTATTTTCGAATGAACTATAATTTATCATTGTAATTATGAATTTAAAGTAAACAATGTTTTCGTACATTATGCAAATAAGCTTTAAAACCAAACAATGTTTTGAACACAAGATCCCGAAAAGTACACACCATTAAAAAGTTTTTAATAATATACAATGGAAGTTGAGGAAATTTTAGATGTAATATTCTCAGTGTAACCGTGTTTATGCGTATATTTTCAAAACATTATTTATGTAACGCTGTCGTTATTGAGGAAGAAACACATAACAATATATAATAGAATACAATGCTCAGCCAAAATATTAAGCTTTAATGTCGGATGCCTTTGCTGAGCTGTAAATCTGTTGATTTTATTGCAAAAATCTATACCAGACGTTGACTCAGCCCAAAATAAACACAAAATCATAATTTGGCTTTCTTTATTACAATTTGTAAAGTTGTGAGTCGACATGATTAAAAGTAAGTATTTAATTATACTAGAAATATAAACTTATAAATATAGCTCCAATCTGGTGTACTCGTTGATCAAATGTGTATTAGTGGAATACGTGAACGTACATATATTTACAGTAATGAACATATTATGTACATTACTGAAATATGTTCAGTATTAATAAAACAAGTATGATTTTATTTAAAAAATTATCAATAATTTCAATAAAATCGTTTTAAAAAGAACAAACTAAAGCGTTTTCATGATTACAACCACATGCATACAAAAATTTATAGATTCTTGTTTTTTGGTCTATTTATTTAATTCAATTTCAATATTTTAATTTACACTGTTTCAAATTGGCAGTGGGAGTGTGAGTTTTAATGGATTAAAATTTAACCCTTAAAGTGTTAATAAAGTGTTTGTACTCCCTAATTCCCTATATGAAAAGACCAAGTATTTGACTCTGGTCAAAGGGCAAAGGAGAAGTTTCCCGAACGAGTGGCCTTTGACCGTGTGTAACGTTCATCTCTTTGATTAATCAATTGGAATGACCACAGCTGAGCAAAGATTTGTCTAGTGTAGTTATAAAAAGGTGCAGGCACTATTAAAGATAGTATTGTTTTGTTGTTATCGTAGTGGTATAAACATAAAATAAATTGTACTAAAAGGTATATGAGCAAAATAAAAGTTCAAGCATAAAACCTTGCAGAAAACTAATCGGTATGAAACTTAATATGCAACACTGTTTCTACCATAAATATTCTTCGATTAAGTTGATTTAATATGTACTAGTGTATACTAATTCTCCTCTATTTTGCAGTACACTAGCCTTCCTTTATATAATATAAAAAAAAAAAAAAACAGACCAATAGTCTATGATAAGACGATTATGATGAAATGAAGTATGGTTGGATTATTTTTATTATGTAAATTATTGGCATTTGAAATCGTTTCAGGAAAGTTGTTTGACTTGTTTGAGTGTCATTTATTATATGTATTGTCGTGTGTATGTAATAAGCCATTAATTGATAGACAGCATGAGAACAAATTGCTTATGGATTATATGTTTAGTATGCTAGTAGTGTTATTGTTATGCAAGGATGTTAATCTATTTAAATTGAAACTGACGATGTCCATGCACGTATACGTATTTATGACATTGAACATATTGATTTGATTTTTTTATGTAAACTAGAAATATACGTTTGTATTTACATCCTAACGAAAACGAACGCATTGAACATATACTAAATTAGCAAATATACTAATGTACTACTTAGTATATTGTTTTGTTCAGGTAATCTTACGGGTAGAAAATAATTCTTTATTCGAAAAATAATTACAAAGATTACAACCTGGAGAGCTTCTATGTGACAATTTAATTACCTTCCCTTAATTTTGAAGGGTGCATTAATTAACTGGAAGATAACATACCTGCCATCTTTTGTTTTGGTAATAAATAACCAAACTTTCTCATCAAACTTTAAAATATACCATCATGGTTGATTGAACATGTTATTAGTTAAATTAGCGTATTAAATTGTACCAAAGTCAAACAAAATGGAATACTATTTATTTCCACTTCATACCACATTTTCTATGCCACTTAAAACTTAAAACTACAAATGGACCAAAGTACAAGCTGTCTAGTGAATCTGGAGCATAACGCATATGACAAAGTTAATTATACCAGTTAACTTGTATAAAAATATCGCAAAAACAAAAATAGAAATTTACTATTACCCATAAGGAAAAGTAGTTTTCAACTAGATATTTTAAAGATTGGTCCAGGAACATTTTCACACTGTGACGATTGTAGAGATCAGTACAACCCGGGCAGCGTGTGATGTAATTCCCACCGTCACAATCGGCGACCGCCCCGCCCCGCACTCTGGTGGCAGGTTCATCACATCACTGTCACATCGCAGGTCACGGTTAATTATCTTTTGACACAGCACAAGTATAAAATGTATAATATTCTCTCTTGTGTTTATACTCCTACTTTTTGTTTTTTATTAAAAAAAAATATCGTACAATTTAAATTTTCGTCAAATTATAACTGCGTCGTTACTAAACTCTTCGATTTTCAATGTTAACAATGTTTTAATTTTTATAAATTGCTAGAAGGGTTTACATTTCATACAAGAAATGTTTGTTATACTCATTGAATAAGTCCATGTAATATTGTATTATTACTGAGCTTTGTAGTTGAATTACAATGGAAATAAAAATGTAATGTTTTATTATTTTTTAGGTTCGAAATAAAACCCGGATCTGAGCGCCCATTGCGCTCAAATGGAACCTAAAAATCGTCTAAAAATAGTTTGTGACATCTCCACACTATATGTAATCTTCATTCAATAGTTCTACCAACGGTTTTCTATAAAGTAGTTGTTGGTACCTACTTTTTAAAGTGTGAGTGCTAATTTGCTGGTCTACTAGTTAATTATTCTTTGCTGTTATGGTACTTTTGATTTTATTTTTAAATGAATAAGCCCAATATTAAAATATCCAATTTTTAAATGAGCCTAAACAATGGTTAACCTTAACAACCCCCCTCTTGATCTTGGGTTCGTTTTTTTCTTTCGCCATCCCCTACATGATGGGGTCATATCGATGGCAGGTTTAGATTTGGTTTTTTTCGATATCCTTTATACAAAGATTTGGTCTTTTATAGGTTTTTAAATATACATCTAATCCTAGTTAGTAGATAATATTATCTCTTGTAGGCTACCTGTTACAAATAAATATATTCCCCCGCCTGGTGTGTGGTATTGAAGGAGTGATTGCAGGCTGAGGCAGCTGACATGCAGGAGCGTGCATCACGCCATCCTCATCTCCTATAATCACCGGCCGTGCGGTAATCACCACGTGATTTTTATAAATACACGACATTAAACTGAGAATGTACTAGGGAATTCTAAACAAACGGTATCAGGAAACTGACACATACTTTCTCCCTTTTAGCGCAACTTCAATGAATAAATTGCTTTTTATTTACTAAATATAGAATACAAAGTACAGATGAATTTACAGAAAATTTTCTAAAATAGTTGTTTTTAGAAATATCCACCCACACCCCATTTTGGGAGGCACTACAGAATCCGTTGCTACACAAAGTGGTTTTGAGAGGGGAAATGCCCCCTTGTCCCCCCAGGGGTATATTGTATTAACTTGCAATATATTTCGAATATACTTTGTTGTTCAATGCTAACCTGACCTGCATATAAAGTTTAAATAGAATTGATCAGTAAATAAGAGAGAAATGGTATGTTTTGTATTCCCATTAGAAAATGTGCTGAGTTTACCGCAAAATGAAATTTTCAATTTTCTCCGCAACCAGCAATCGTAGAATAATAATTACAAAGGTTAAATGATTTAGTTTTTTAGCTCCTTTTAATGGTAATAAGTAATTTTTCTTAACATTCATGGTTTTTATGAAAAATCAAAATAATATAATTTTGGATATTTTAAGTCCTGTGATTTCTGAACCCGATTTTTTCAGAAATGCGAGTAGTGTAATTTTTTTGGAAACGTAAAGCTCTACATACGACCAAAGTTTAATCAAAATCGTTAGAGCTGATTTGAATAAATTCGGATTTATCTTTTTTTTTAGCGGGTTTGGGGAATGATTACCCTTAAAAATCTAAAATTAAAAAAATAAAAAAAAATACCTGGAGATAACGTTGTTTAGTACCCACATACCAAAGTTTATTAAAATCGGCCAATTGGTGTGGGCTTTAGCTCTGTTCACATTCAGACAGACAGAAAAACAGACACAGACACAGACACAGACATCACGTAAAAATCACCTTTTTTGCGTTCAGGTAGCACCAAAACGAACATTTCCACTTACAACTCAAATTATACAATTTTGACGAAAACAATACTTTCTCCATATACGAGTACAATGTATAAGGGGAGAAAAGAAAGGAAAATAGTCCGTTGTAAATATCTTACCCCAACCTATTTAGCAGATAGGGTTAAATAGGTTTTGAAGATGGAAAGGTCTGTTTAGTTGTGTAACCATTTTACATCCTATCCATTACCACCTCTGGTATTTTCTAGTAGTTTTGATTACTTATTGCTACCACGTAACACTATCCTCATTTATATAATGAATTAAATTCCTCAATACAAATACGAAAACGCTTTTATTTCGGATAAATATACCATCAACTACATCCACCAGATGTTTTATATGTTATGGAATACAATGTTGATGGACCATTCATATTTTCTGTAATGTGTGTGGCTTAATGCGGTAACCGGTAATGCTTTTTTATTGAATGCTGGTTTTAATATGTTTTTGAACATAAATGATTATTCTATTATGATAGTTATTATAGTTTTTTGGGGGTTTCTTCAGTAATAACAATCTATATGTTTTATATAATCACTCTGAATTACTATTTGATCCTAACTAATTTAATATAAACTAGGTTCATATTGCTCAGGAAGAGGCTTAGTGAACGTTAAATACAATGCCAAAATGTGAAACTTACGCCATCTAACATTTTATGTATGTAAATAAAACACATAAAAAATATATGTATTTTGTTAATGCATATACGTATAAATGTTTGGTTTGATGTATAATCTTTTGGTTGTATAGTGAGGACCATTGGTTAATAAATTACTGTATAACAATGACTTACTTAAATCCCTATACAATTGTAAAACGTTCTATTTATTGTTACTCCAAAACATTAATAGAGTTACGGATTTCACGAAAACCAATTTTCTGCTTGATAGGATGAGTACAATCCAGCTGTCGTAAATGCTGAATACTTTTACATCACCAAACATAAAAAAAGGTTCTTACTTGTTTTTACCCAATAAATACTGGATTTTTAAACGTGTTACTCGCCTTATAAGAAAACTAAAATTAAAATTAAAATAAAAAACCAACATCAAGTGTGAACTAAATGCTTTAATACGTACGAAATAATGTGTCACAAGAAATACTGAAAACATTCTAGTACAGTCTTTAAACTAAAGAAATGAATTAAATTGCATTATGTATGGAACAATTTTTAATGTAGATCGTTTTCGTATTGTAATAAAATCAAGACGGCCCAAGTTGGTCATAGAAAAGGCACTAACCAAAAATATCGTAATTCTTCTAACACCAAATTATTAAATACTTATCAATACTTACCTCACAATCACCACCTACGTGCGAGAATATCTTCTCTTGTTAAGAAACTACTGCATACATTTTCCATCAACAATTAGTAAGAACAAAGTTTTGGAAAATATCCACAATCATTTCTTAAAAAACATAAATTCACCATCACCAACAATACATTTTAAACAAGCAATCATCCACTTTTTAAAACACTGTTCCTTTTATTATTGTACTTATACTTATTATTATAAAATTATTATTCTCTAACTCTTTAATAATATAATACTTCAAGAAATAAGATTTTTACCATAATTTTAAGACGGAGAGAGAATTATATTTGAAATATAATTATCCGAGTTTACTTTACAGGACCAATCAAAGTACGAAATTCGATCAGCCAATAGTTTTAAACACCATTTAAAGTTAGTTTATTTGTTGAACTCAAGACTTTCCAACTCGCTCTAATATCCATTAAGGCACGTTTACATTCAAACTTCAACAGTAAAATGTTTAGTTAAATAAAGATTCCCAGAAGTGATTTTGAAACTTTAAGATCACTTCGAGTGTTTAGAACGTAAAACGCTAATCAAACCAATATGTAGAGAAGGAATATTTGTTCTCTTTCAAAGTTTTTCACCGGAGGTACATGTATGTAATGGGGAATTTATTATTATTATAACACTGTCCCATTACCCCGTTGTCCAAAAAAACCGTAGCAGGATTTACATAATACTATGTAGTATAGGGCTTTATTAAAAACACTATTACAAAAACTATACAATTTTCACTGAAACATTTTTTCAAAAAAAAAAACCTGTTTACATAATGAAATATTAAGCAAGGTAATTGAAAAGCAAAAAATTAGGACAACTTTGTAGTTATATCTAGATAGTTTTTTGTATTCCACACTAAAAGCAATTCCAATTTCCACGAAAGCTATAACAAGTTTAATGCGATTTGAAGTATGGTGGTCCAGACCACTGAGTTCCAGAGGTTCCGTCAATTCAACTGCAGCAAGTCAAAGTTACACACAACTTATGTTTGAATTCTGCTTCTACCAAGCGCGACCCTTTGACATTAAAGTAAACCGTCATAATATGTTTGAAACAATTCTTTTACCTTTAGGGCAACTTAATATTCTCTTTATTATTTATTTTTATGAATGTGCCCCTTTAAGTAAAAAATTGTATATGTTATAAGTTAAATATGGTCTTATTTTAAATGAAACACGATCGTTAATTTGTAGACTTTACGATGTAGATATTAGAAGATTGAAGCATTAATAAATTAAGCACTACAATATTCATTATTTCACCTTGATTGCTTGCTTTGATACCGCGTGACTAAAGAATCTGTCCACAGTGATTCTTGATGTCAAAAACAAATATTTCTTGAAGAATATGTTGCATAGCCTTTAAATACATATATTTAGGCTACAACTATAATACTAAAAATGTCAGACATTGTTTACTTTAATAATTAAAATTAATTTAAAACTATCATCTCATTTATCTTCAATGTAATTTTCACACTGCATACATTGTCACTTTTGCACTATCTGAATTTACCAGATATACCATCAGAAAATTATTGGACATTTTTCCCTGAGTAAGAAGGAACTCAGTTATACATTTTGTGTTTTACTCATCCAATTTAATCATATAAGCACTTTTTTTGCAATTTTCATCCACAGATATACTGCAAATAAACTCACGTTTTATCTAATCTGTACTTATTATACTATCATATAGAAATATATTTTCATATCAAGAAGGGAAAACCGTTGACTGGTTATCCAAAGTTCTCCACCTCCCCGAACGTTGGGGAAGTGACGTTTATTCCACTGATTTTTAAGTTTTAAAACAGAAAAAGTAAAAGGATATGATCCTGATATTGTCTTAGCACGCTTTCCTATGGGTCGTAAAATTTCTATTGCTTTGCAAGACATGTACTTTATTTGACCAGAAGATAGCTTAAGCTGATGTTTTTCATTCATGATAACTAGAATGCATTTTTTTTTTTTTTTACGTAGGAGGAACGCTTAATGCGCGAACCCAAAGGAACAGTGTGGGACTCCCTCTTACGAGGTATACCCACTAAACCTCCTACGGAGCCGCGGGGGAAAAACCAGGCCGGAACCCTTATCGGACAACTTCGGCACTGGCCCGCGTGTCACGTCACCGTTTCGGGAAACTTAGAGGTCACCTAAGCATCCCTCGTCTCGCTTTCCCCGAAGAACGGATTGCACGAAGAGCGCAACCGCTCTCCAGGAGTCTTCATCTCGAAGCATCGCCCCCACCACGACGTCTGGGGACAGATCGCCGACAGCAGAGACGAGCCTCCTCCTGTCTTCAGCGAAACGACTGCACCGGAAGAAAGTATGATGAGCATCATCCACCTCCTCCGGGCAGTACCTACACTGAGGTGACCTCACCTTCCCCATGCGGAAAAGGTATTCCCTGAAGTACCCGTGGCCCGTCAGGAATTGACACAAGAAAAAGTCAATTTCCCCAAATGCACGGCTCAACCACGGGCTTATGTCTCTGATGAGACGAAACGTCCATCGCCCTTCCAGTCCACCGTTCCAACGCTCTTGCCAAACTCGCAGAGTTTCGAGTCTGGCTTCCACAGCAGCTTGGTCTCTTCCGAGATCAGGAGCACGGCGAAAGATGTTCTGCCTCTCAGCGGCGAGCAGATCAAGGGGAAACACTCCAGCCACAACCATTACAGCCAGTCCAGACACAGTGCGATACGCACAGGCAACCCTAAGAGCCGCCCTGCGCTGAACGGAGAGAATTCTCTTGCTGTGTTTTTTGACTCTCATGGCACCCGCCCACACTTCTGCGCCGTACAGGAGAGTCGCGTTGACGGTGGACATGAGAAGTCACCTCTTGCTGGACCTCGGGCCTCCGACATTCCCCATCAATCTGCTGAGCGACAGAACAACCCTCGTCGCCTTGTTGCAAACCGCCTGGATGTGCTCCCACCATGTGAGGCGGCGGTCAAGCACCACTCCCAGATACTTCGCCGCAGTCTTCGTCTGGACCTCCACGTCACCAACAGTCATAGGGATTACTGTTTAGATCTTCCGTCGCGTGAGCATGACGATCTCGGTCTTGGCGACCGCCAGCTCAAGTCCATGACCGCTCATCCATCTGTTGACCCGAAACATCACCTGGTTGAGGCAAAGCTGGGCTAACTCCGGATTCCGAGCCGTGATGACTGCGGCTACATCATCTGCGTAGCCCACGAGATAGGCTTGTGGTGGAATCTCGAGGCGAAGCACTCCGTCATATGCCACGTTCCAAAGGTCAGGGCCAAGGATCGACCCTTGCGCCGCGCCGGCGGTGCCCACTTTGGAACGGACCCCTGCTTCTGTGCTATATAGCAGCCTGCGCTCCTTCAGGTAGTCCTGTACCACGACCAAGAGATAGTCGGGTACCCTGAAGTCCCGCTGCAACGCCTCGAGCATGTCCACCCAACGGGCCGAGTTAAAAGCGTTTTTAACGTCCAGGGTAACCAGCAGCACGATCGGCCTGGCCTGATGGCAGGCCGTGTCAGCCCGCTGGACGGCGCCCAGGACTTCAGCCACGGCATTCAAGGTTGAGTGGCCCTTCCGAAAGCCGTGCTGCCGGGGGGACAAGTCCCCCGCGGCTTCGACGGCCAACCTCAACCTGGGTTTCAGCAACCTCTCAAAGAGTTTACCCGCCGTGTCCAACATACAGAGTGGTCTGTATGCCGACGGGGACTCCGGGTCACCTTTGCCTTTGCTGATGAGCGCCAGTCTAGCTGTCTTCCAGCGTGACGGAAACACACCCGCCGCCAAACACGCGTTGAACATGCGCAGCAGCAGATGTGGGTGACTTCCCGCCACAACCTTCAGAGCCTCAACCGGAATGCCATCAGGGCCTGGAGCTCTGTTGTTGTGCATGGCAGACGACGCTGCCACGAGCTCCTGTTCCGTGAACAAAGGAACATCAGGCACCGGCCCCGTTACTCTTTCCTCTCGCCTCACAGGGTGACTTGGGAAGAGAGCATCGACGATGGCCGTGATCGTGCCTGCAGGCATAGAGGCACTGCTGACCCCCATTCCCCCGAGCTTTCTCGTGACGAGCTTGTACCCTTTTCCCCATGGATCGGAGTCCACGTCCCGGCACAGCTCCTTCCAGCAGCGAGCCTTGCTCAGGCGAGGAGCCGGCACTGGCAAGAGCTTTTTTCGCAGTCTTGTGCTCTGCCAACCTGGCCAAAGCCTCCGGTCGGTTTCGAGTTCTCTGCGCTCTTCTGCGAAGCATCAGTGCCGTTCTCCTGAGCTCCGCGATTTCGTACGTCCACCAGTACACGTGGCGACGACCCCGGACAGGTTTTTTCCGAGGCATCGACGAGTCGCATGCACGCTCGATCAGCTGCATTGTGGAACCCACGAGAGCTTTGACCCGATCTCGATCAGCGGAGTCAAAGCGCTCCGTCAAACCGGCCTCGGGGCTACGACTGAGCCGCTCGACGAATTTTCCCCTGTCCAGTTTGGCCTGATTCCAGCCAATTGGGTTTCGGGTACTGCATCGACGAGACAACTCGTTTTCTTCCAGATTGAAGGAGATGAATTCGTGGTCACTGGCCGTGTACACGTCCATCACCCCCCACCCCGCTACCAGAGGAAACAACCCTGCCGATACCAGCGTGACATCTGGTATGGAGTCACCAAAACCAGGTCTTCGGTATGTCGGCATGTCCCCTCTGTTCGCCACTTCCAGGTCGAGCCTCGAGGCCATCTCCAAGATTTGTCTCCCCCGGGCGTTAGTGACTGGCATGCCCCACTCAACGGCACGCGCGGTCGTCACACTTCGAGAGCTCAAGGAGAACCCCCCCGGCCTCCGTCTTCCGGATCTGCCGAACCACAGTTCCGGAGTCCTCTGGCGTCACCTCACTCTTCAACAATCCGAGGATCTCCGAGTAGGTCTTGCCGGTGGACGGATTGATCAGGACCACCTGGTTCCTGGTCTTCCTAGGCCGAGTCTTCTTTGGCTTCTCCTTCTTTTGGCTGGGTGCTTGGGAAGGCGCGTTTTCCGCCTCTTCCCGATTCTTCTGGGCTTTCGCCTCCGCCCGAAGCTTCCTCTTCTGTTTCTTGGAGAGGACCTGATTAAAACCCTCCCTGTCCGCCGACGCAGTGGTGGCTTCTTCTCCGTTCCTCTCCACGTGGACGGTCCTGTTCTTGACGTCCGGTCTCTTCTCCGTTTGCTGTTCCGCAGGAGGGCTAGTCGCCGATCTCTTGGCACCACCACCAGGCGCCCCAGACTCCGAAGATGGAAGTGGAGCTTGCCCCTGCTTCTCCTCCAGAAGCCTGAGCCGCCTTAGCGATGCCTTCCAGAGACCGAGCATCGAGTCAAAGACATCAAGGGATGCATCCAGGGTCACTATCCCGTTCTTGATGCCCATCGACACGGTCTTCTGCTTCGCGACCGCGGCGGACATGTCGAGGAGAGTGTCCCGCATCCTCTGCAGTTCCTCCTCGACCTTTTCCTGAGCAATAGCCACGTTCCTTTCATCCGGCGAAACTACCGGAGATGGAGCTCGAACCGTTCTTGGCTTTGGGGTATTCCTCGAGCTGGCTGAATCCGTGGAAGCCAGCGCAACCACAGGAGAAGAGGCCGGTGGTGGGGACCTCGCTACTAAGCTACTCCTCCGAAAAATGGAGGCAGTACTGGCGCTAGGAGGAGGGAGTTCTGGAAACTCCCTCATATCGTTGCCAATGTTGATGTTGTCGTTGTTTTTAGGGGTTGCCATACTTTAGTTTAACCAGCGCATCGCACGACGAGGGTGAACCCGGAATTGGCCAGGCGAGGGTATACCCAGGGGGACGATGCCCCCACCCCAGTTCCCCGGGGACCCGACCTCCGTTTGCCGGCACCGGATTCCAGACGTGCCGGGGTTCACCGTGGCAGTGCAGAGCCCGACCTCTGCACCCACGCCGCACTCCCTGACCAGGGCCCGAAGGGGCTGGCTCCTGACACCCACTGAAGAGAACCCATCGGCAGTGCAAGCACACATCAGCCCCTGCGACACCAGGGACACTCCCAGGGACCCCCCAGTGGACACCGGTCGAAAGAAGGCGGAAAGACACCCATAATGCGGGGTCGAAGAAAAGAAGAAGATGAGCAAGGCTTGCCCAGGAAAGAAGAAAGAAGGCGAGCCAAGGCCCAAAAGGTGAGAAGAAAGGCCTTGGCCCTGGAAGAAACTGTGAGAAGAAGAGTCTCACAGCCAAGTGGATTTTACCCGCGCTAGCCGTGACGCCACTGGCTTGTGACGCCCCGTTGCCCAGGGTGCGCGACAAGGACGCCGCGGGAGGGATCCACACCCTGCACCCCAACTAGAATGCATTACTACTTTTGTACTCTCAGTTACTAAAGCGGATTTTTATAATCATTTCAATTATACATTTTTATATACTAACTTAATATACATTATTCACTTTTTGTAATTTAAGCAATTAAATATATATTTTATTATTATTATATTATTATATTTTGGTAGTTTTCCTCTTTAAAGTAAACGTGATTGTTTATATAATACTCATATTTTAATTAGACTATAAGTTCATAATTACAGCCAGTTTTATACTTACTGTATTATTTATAATATAAATATTTAGGAAAACTTATAGAATAAAATAAAAAAATCTACTGTTGGGTTTTGACTAGACTTTATGTAACGTATAAATATTACTGTAAGAAGATAATTAATTCACTTTGTTAACTTGATAATTAATTAAAACATTTGGACAATTTATTCAAGGATAATTTTAATTACGAAATTAATACCAAGTAACAAGCGGATTAATTGCCAAGCTATTAAAGTAAGTAACTCTCTTTACTTACTGCACCTTAACGAGAGGTGAAATGAATTGTAATTACACAAACTGCACTCACGGCAACGCAACCGTGTCAGTTTAAAAGACTCATTAATCAGGTCTTTGGACTCTAAAGGAATAATTTATTGTGTTTCTTAGGAAGAGAAATGTACCTTTTTACAACATCCAAATTTGTATATTCTATTTATTCTGAACTCAATTGAAAAACACATTAGTTACAGTTTTGTAGGCATTAGTTCGTAATTATCGATCAAATGTATTGACAAGTTGACATCAACACCTTGTAGTTTTATTGGACAAGACCTACCTACAAAATGATTTATTGACATAAAATTCCCTCATTCACTTGCCCTGTAAAATAACTTGCTACTTTATAAAGTAAATTCATTGTGTTTTGAGGTTAGTACAGGCTATTTAGGAAGGATTGACTAAATATCCCAGTTTGAATCTTCCACAGTTGTAGGACTTACCGTTCTTTTTATTAAACCTCTGATGGCGGAAAAAACATACTGGGAATAAAATGTGATTGCCGGTATAGGATTACTCAAGGTATGGATTATTTATATAATTATATTTAATTAAAAAAAGGTTGACTTAACTTATTTTCCTGGAAACATTTAAATTTGTATTGCATACTTTCTACAGCACACCAATTATTCTTATAGCTATTAATTATCATCCTCAAAGAAAATAAGACTAAACTAGTTACTTGATATAAATAAATTGGATTGAAAGCAGTAAATCTGCTCTTGGATAACATGACTGTTTTAATAGCCCTGTTCATCCTTGACTTCACATCTGTGTTGGGGCCTTCAATGATGTTGTTTGTATTTTCTTGTCCTACTTTATCCAACCTGATAACTTTTAAATGTTTAAAATTAAATATCCAACACTATGTCCAATACTTTGATCTTATTATAACTAATTTAAAAATAGATTATATTTTTTTATATTCTAAAAACGTGACAGATACGATTTCAAAAAACCGTATTTCAAAACTTCTCGGGTCAAAAATAAACAAAAATATATAAATAAAACTAGTAATGACATTAAATAAAACTGTGACATTCTAGTAAACCTTAAACATTTTATTATTTGCAGCTTAAGAGTATATTTCTCCTACCCTGGAAAAAACCAGTAGCCTTTTTGATGCTAGATCCGACCGCAAGGGAACAATCTCGTAAGCAATTCATCCCTTCCCTACCGAAACCCCCTTGTCGTTGCTCAGCTCACCCCGATTGGTTTTTATCTCAGCCAGAAAAAGACAAAAGAGATAAAGTGATGGAAAATTTAAATAAAAAAGTACCCATAGTTCAGTGAATTCCAAACTACTACTATAAGTATTTTTTTTACTCATATTTTATTATTCTTTAATACCATTTGAATAATAAAATCTAACAATTACAACCTTATCGAAACATGGGTTATAGTTATCAACCCAAAAGTAATCAGTAAATAAAAACTGAGTAGGATATATTCGTTTATTGTTCTCATTGGGAACTCAAACAGCTGTAGTGTTTGACAGTGGCATGATAGTGTGTTGTTATTCATAAATGATTTTGCAGTGACGGGAGCTTAAAATATATACATTTTTATGCAGCTGTTTAATATGTTTACTATTAGAACCTCCTGGTTGAAACGTTATTCTCATGTTACCGTTACACTACCCTTCATAACTTATTGGACGTACTTGCGTTGACATTCCAGTAGTCACTCCAGTAGCAGTAGCAGTAGCAGTCCAGTAGTTCCAGTAGTCATATAATGTCTGTAACTTGCATACTTACCTGCATACTTGTTTCCATCCGTAGGCTCCAGTCGTAGAACTTTGGATAGGTCAATAAGTGTCACATGTGACACCTTGGCGGCCAACAGGAGTTGGCAGGATAGGTTAAGGTAGGTGAGGTTAAAAAATGACAATATCTCGTGCAGTTTGTAATATCTGAACTTGCTGTTATACTGCATTTTGATAATGATCAGCAGCTGTTATATATACAGTTCTGATTATTTATCTTAGTATTTATATTTAAGCATTAAAAGTATTTCCATAAAGCACTTCTGTATGTTATAAGTGAGTCACTCAACGAATAAACAACGCACTGAGTGTGATAAGGTTTGGAAGTTATAATAAATATAACAGTTTTAATTTTATGAAATAATTACGTACATTGAATTATCTCGGATTGTCCTAAAATTCATTGTTAGTATAAAAGGTATACTATAATAATTTACATGGTGTTATATAGGTATTATTCATTCATAAACCAAAAATAATGGCAAATAAGATAAAAAAAGGAAATAAGCAAAAGTGGTAGCCAAATTGGCTTCAAGATACGAGGCTCCAATTTGAAGTTATGTCTTAATAGGTCCTTCAGAAGTGGAACTAAGCCAGTGGCGGGGTTTTAGTGGGTGTCCCAAACATCAGAGAATGTTTTGTTTCTTCCTTTACGGTGCATTAATAGCACTTAAAAAAACATAAATAATATTTAATTTTCTGTAATAAATAGTCTTAAAACGATACAAAAATTATTTTATATTACGTACATAATAATAAAACTATAAAATAAAAACATATTATTATTATTGAGGACTATTTATTGAGAAGTGCAAAATTAGATTACTTTTTGAAATAACAAAGATGTATCAGTAATGATAAAAGTTACATATCTGCATTTTAATTTAAATTATTTATTGCCCCAAATGTTATTATGTCGGTTTCTGTACTTGTAAAACCTAAGACATTTTCCGTAAATTTAAATAACTTAGATTATGCATTAAGTATTTTATTAATAAATGACGTATGCTAAAGTAAGACGGTATTAAACGTTTTTATTTTGTATTTATAAACCAAGTCTGTACTTTGTAACAAATAAATAAACATATAGTTTATTTATTTGTTACTTATTCAAGGTAGGGGTAAATTTGTATATTTTCTTCAAGGGAGAACGCATGGAAGTCAAAGTTTTCTCACTTTACAAACATGAATTCCTCCGCTATTCTTACATGTTTTGCATCACAAATTGTATCTTAAAACAATTTCCCATCAAATTAATTTAACTAAATTATAAAAAATGTGTCATTTATAATAATTACCTTTAATGTAGGAATTTATTTAGAAAATCAGTCGTAACAACGTTAACAATAGTGTAACAAACGTATCAATGAACCGTGGCGTCGTAGCTATAAGTTTGTTCGTGTAATATATTTACTATCAAGTAAAATTATAATGTTTTAAGAAAAAGCACCCCTCCAAAGGAACTTTCAAACATTTCTTCAAACCTTTAGGCATAAAACATTCCAACATGTGAAGTTTGTCACCACGCTCCAGTGTTGTAGCCGCCGGGTGCTGGAGCCTCCAGGGCCTCTTTATGAACTTCTCTGAACTCACGTTACTGATAAGCCTCGCTACACTTGTCTTGCAAGAATGTAACAAAATGATAGTAAAATATGGATTTGGAAAAATATACATGTTGTATAGAAAGTCCTGGGGGTGGCTTAGTATAGGTTAAACTACGAATATCACTGAGAAAGCTTTTTAACTTAGCACATTGTTATTGTATATAAATCGACTATTTTAATACTATATGGATGCTATCCTTTTAGGGGATTGACCTAAAAGGAGAAGACAAGATTAAAGTGAGCATGAGTTACTACTTCATCAAATTAAAGGCAATACCTCATATCCTATCTTAATCGGACAGCCAACGTAAACATGGCGACCAGCTCATTTTCACACATTTGCAATTTAGCAAATTTTAATAAAGCGTGGAGCAGTTTGATAGATATTTTAGAGCAATGAGCTTATTCCTAAGGTTATAAAATTAGAAGTATTATTTGGATCACATGCGAAATGAAGACCATCATATCTTAGGAAAACTCTAATCCACCGTGAGTACAAAATATAATGTAAGGGATTGAAAGACCTCTTTATCGTGATTATAAGGGTTATTATTTTGTATTTTGTTTCTTTTTAATACTTTTTCAAATAAACAGTGAAATTTAAATAGTTTAGGTGAGAATCATTTCTAGCAATTGTTGAACTTTGTTTAGGTTAATAATAAAACGACCAAGAACATTTATACTAGAAATTTATATTCGCACAACGAAGTCCTATCTAATTTAATTAAAATAAAAAGCAAAATAAATAGTTCAACTAACTAATTAGTTGAATACACTTGTAGTCGCACTAATATTTAATTTGACTTGTTTCTATTTTTCAAAATATTTGTCTTGTGTTTGAATATTAAACCAACCATCGTCGTCTTAGATGGGATTTTCCCAATATTAAATAAGTACAGAATACGAATAATATGTTAAAAAATTATAAAATATGAAGGACAATTTTATTTTTACGGTCGTTAAATACGTTTTTAAATTTTTCTTTCAGAGTTTTAAGTAGAAAAAGTGATTTAGTAAAGTCACACTGATGTAGTGAGCTATAAATCATCCACACCCAGTCGAGACTTACGCTGTGCGTTTCCCTCTAGAGAACACTGGTGTCATATTAGAGTTTATATGCTATATTTATGTCCATAGTAACACGTGTCTGACTAAACATGTTGGCGTATGGTTATAATAAAGTTGAGTATTTATATGTTGTACAATTCTACCAATCATTGCCTATATAATATATATGAATTCAATTTGTATAGCGTAACATTATTATAACAACAAGATAATCTAATTACAAATATTCGAGTTTATATTTTTATTTTGAGACTCACCAGATCATATACAATTCTTTTATTACTTTTAATTATAATGTCATTTCAGTAGTTAGCTAGTTAGGGAATCAGATATGTTACTGTGTTATTGTTGCAGATATTGTTTGTACAAACAGCTGTTAGGTGTTAATTTAAATTAATTTCTAATGTTCCAAACTTATAAAGTTGGAGATTTAAAAGTCCATAAGCGGAATCCTGAAGGTGAACGTTCTGAAGTTTCATTGGTTTTCTAATCACAAAATTGGTTCATTATTTTTATCAATTGCATGGTATACGTGTGTCAATGAATGTGTTGTTTGGAAAAAGAAAGTACTTGCTGGATATAAATTAATTGGATTCTTGCGGAGAAGGCCTATAATGACCTAACTTGAGTTAATCTCTTCTATCCAATTTAGACACTTTAAAATATTATATAAATATTTGTTTTTAATTCAATTTGTTAGGCCTAATTAGTTAATTTAAATTAGATTAACAATAATGAATAAGTATATTAACAAGTTAAAATTCTTACTCTACTAATACCTATCTACCTAGATAATATTACTGTATAAAAACGCCACTATTGAATATATTTATCAATATTGAAAGCTTTTGAAGAGTCAGTGGTTTTGATATTTCATTACTCCCGTTATCGGTTTAAAATTTATAATGTTTCCCATATTTTACATTTCATTCATTGACGTCTATTTTATTATCTCCGGTGTGTCCAAGGAAAATCATAAAGCATAAATGTAAACATTTTTATATTTGTGAAACGTTACTACAAAATTAAACTTTATGTTACCCCATTCCCAGAAAGAAGTTGTAATGTAATTGACTTATTAATGTTAAAGAGTTCAGTTATAAACAAATATACCATAAAACCACATTCAATTCATATTAATACTCATGAAAATGTCAAAGAACCATTAAACTAATACTAAATAACAATAGTTAACTCTAATCTAACTAATTAATGCAGAATTTATTGAGACAAGTAATAAAACTCCCTCATAATAGATCCAATAAGTATTTTATGATTTTAGGAATACTAAACTATTTTGGTCATTATTATACGAACAAGCTTGGTCCAAATATATATTTACGTAAGTACCTTGAAATACAGTTAAAGTACTAAGTTATTTTTAGTTTGCTTGTATGTTATTCTCTTAACCTAATCTGAAGCTAGTTTTTTATAAAACCATAATGATTGGGTCTAATTTTCAAAGAAATAATGTAGAAGTTATCGTTTGATAATTGTTAAAACAGTATGTATTTACTATTGACTCACAGTGAAAATAACTGTACATTTGTAGGACTATTATGATGCAGTTTTGAATATTTAAATATAAAATATAAAAGGAAAAGCCCTGGCTGACTGATTCACTGACTGACAGACTCACTCAATTATCAATAATTCTCCACCTTCCCAAGTAGGTAGAGAGCTGAAATTGTTTGCACTGATTTTTTAGGCATAAAATTGGAAAACTAAACGGTTTTCATTAGAATCTGACCTTATGGCTCCACTAGAGATCCCGACAAAGTTCCTATGTATTTCTTATGGACATTCATTTTTGTTTGAGCTAATTAAAATACAAACAGCTGATTCGTAGTAGTTCCACGGGATAACCACAGAATGCAGCACACACAAGAGTCATAATTTTTATAAATTATTTGCGGGGCGAAGTCTGTGGGAATAGGTAGTTTAAATATAAATTAGAATAGTTAATTTAGATAAAAACATATTTACCCTTAAAGGATATAAGGTTTTATTTATCGTATTGTACAATTCCAAGAAATAACGAAGTCATTACGGCCACAAAAGAATGATAAAGCTTGACTCGTTTGCCTTCCTCCTTAATCCTTTCAAGGATCGTTTGTCTCATTTTCCTCCTTCTGTATTAATGTATTGCCATTTCTTAAGGTGTCCGATTCGAATGCTGTTTTATTCATAAATACATTTTTTAGAAACTATTTTAAGTTACATAACTTGAAACTCAAACATGTTTTTGGTGAGAACAAAACATGTAGTAATTCTTGTTACGAGATAAATCCTATAATGAATAGTTTAGTTTGTGTGATTTAAAGTGATTACTCTTTTAATATTGTTTTTGCATAGTGGAATGCTCCCGAGAACGTGAGTTCCATTTTAATCCCACTAAAACTGCCAAGAGAACAATTTTTAATTTAATCGGCTTTAAACCTTTTTCACAATATTCGTTCATTGATGGTCTTTTATGTAGTATAAGTTAGCAAGTTTTAATTATTTATACACATCAATATATATTAGACGTTTTACGTTTTTAAAACCACCTGCTCCATGATCATGGGAAACGTACTAGTGAATTCAGTAGCAACCATTGCACAGTGTCAGTTGCAAATCTTACATACATTGTTATAGCTGAAAAATTATCTGATTGCTCATCGCTTCCAAACACTTCGATATAAACTACTAAAAAAGAACCTTAATTGCATCTTAAACTAATGATTAAATTATATATAGCTGTCGTTTTCTAAGAATAAGGTCCCAACAAAAATAAAATTTATTATAATTGTTTAACCAACCACATATCGTAATGAGAGTGTGATCGAAATTTAATGGATAATAAAGAAAATGTATTTTATTATCGTAAAAACGTTCCTTCTCTTTTGATATGAAACATTAAGATTGATATTTTCTTTTTGTATTAGCTACTTTTAGTATATAAGATCATAGAACCAATTTCAGAAACACCAAGTTGGGTTGTATTCCAGCCACATCATGTTGACTTAAATTTACTGCAAACACTTGAATCCTGTGAGGCTAATCTCAAAACTGATTATACATTATAAAGATAAATACTTCACATCAGAACATTTAATATGACTAATTGAATAGCCGAGTTCAGTATATAGGTTTCCAGTCAATAATAAGCAATATATCGTAAATAAATAAAACTATTCAGCTAGTTAAAAAAAATATTAAGTGAGTGAAATCTCACTGAATGATGAATTTCAAAAAGCGCAAGTTTATTTTGACTAAGAACAATAGGAGCCATTGAATGAATATTTTCTGTTTGGAGGTTGCATTGCGACTCGTTAAGAAACCTTCGCTTGGTAACACTCCAATGGGTCTTTTTATATCACAGGGTTTTCATTGATAATAACGAATCATAAATACCATAACAGTTTTTATTTCATTTTAACAATATAAAGCTCTGAGTTTGCTCGGTTATGAATACAGGTTTAGTCCCAATACCTTTAGAATGAAAATATAATAATGTTCGAAGGTTGAAAATGCTTAAAAAATAACAACTCTTTCCGAATGTACAGCAAATGGTAATGGTAATGGTTTTTTTTACATGTTGTTTACAGCCTTATGATTTTTTGACCTATATGCTTCCTGCTAATTTTGTACAGTAACGGTTTTGTTTGGTTAAAATATAAAACACTTTTTCAAATTAATTATCATAAATTTTACGTATGATTGACTACGATTTATCTAGGTAAAACATTTTACAACTATGATTAAAGATAAATACAGTAAAAAACATATAACATATAAAATTAGGAGAAATACATGGAAAACAGCAAAACGCTTGTTAGTACAATTTGTGTTTGTTATTTCTGTTAGACTATTGAAAACAATTTTTTTTTATATTCAAGACATCATATCCTTATTATCATTAATACCTCCATTTTTTGGCAGGACATAATATCCAACCTATTATAAATTATATTTGGATCTGACTGCCAAACCACAACAGAATAAAACTGGGAACAAAGTTTTCATATTTGCGGTATGATATTCATTTGTTTCTGTAATATTTTAGATTATAAAATGGATAATTTCTGAATATAATTATAATATATAATTATATAATTGGTTGAACCATTACACCACTCTTTGTTAATGATCTACACTGTAACAATTATGTAAAATATAGCTCTCCCGTTTAATATATAAATGGCCCAAGCTTTAATTTAGGAAACTGCGGGAGCTCTAGAAATAATTAACTTCACAAAAGCCTACTAGGTGTTGGATAAACATTTTTCAATTTTTCTGAACAAACAGACAATTTGAAAAGATCTTTTTGTAATGGTACTGAGCCAGCTATGAAAATTTACACCAATACCAATTTCTCTTATTAAAATGTTAATTTCAGAGAATCTTCTTCTTTATTCACGATACATATATTACACAAAGAGATAATTAGATAATAAAATATAGGTAATTATTAAATAACACAACTTCATTGATTGCAAATTTGCATTCACTTTTCTTTGGAATAGCTACCAATCTAACTTTAGTCAATACTAGTAATACCGAGTATGGTATTGAGTAAATGATAATCTGAGTATTTATATACATATATTATAAATTATTATAACATGATATAGTTAACCTGAGTACACGATTTGTATCCATTGTTGGAAAGTAATGAAGTAAAAAATATTTGATTACTTAGTAATTAAGGAACGTATAGTTATTTATAACTGTACTAGACCCGTATTTGGTCAGCTAGGGTTATTCCACGTCAGTAATCAAAGAGATGAACATTACACACAGGCAAAGGCCACTCGTCGGGAACTACCACTTTATCCTTTGGCCAGAGAAATACTTAGTCTTTTTCATGTAGGGAATTAAAAAGTGGAACACCTCATGTCCTATTTGAATTGTAATTTGGTTTCTAAAATTTATAAAAAAGGTCAGTCTAGTGATAAAGCAAATATGTTTGGGGTTAACCGTTTTTTTAATTTTTGTATTTTTTACCTCAACAACGATAACAGTGTCAATAAAGATATTAAAATTGAATTAAATTATTCGCTTTGACCAAAAGACAAAATGGATCTCTTATTTATTTATTTATGGTACAACATTTATTTAAGAATAAGTATAACAAATTATTACATCGTAACATTTGAGCCGTGACTACCTCACCAACGAATGTCACGCCTCATTTAGTGTTTTGATATAGTGTTGATTCTAATGTCTGTGGTCTGACGTCCCCATTTGCTCGGCTGTGTACCTCGTGTGCACGGAATCCTTGGGCGTTGACTTGTGACCCCCGAGTAGAATTTCCGTTGCACAACGTGCAATTGCTCATAGGCTCCGTGACTGTCAAACGACGAACATCTGCGAATTTTTCTGTGATAAAGTTTGTGTTAGTAAAGTTATTTTGTGTAATGTTTTCTGTTCGTTAATGTCATCGTAATGTTCGCCTAAACGAGCCGTTACCGCCTGATGGGTATGTAACCTTTTCATTTCTGTATTTTAGGTTAAAACTTTGTATTTTCACTCGGCCTTAGGCCGAGTCTCACAGTAGGATTTATGGAAGCCCCTTGGGTTCTGTTAAACGTTTAACACTATTCTGTGCCTCAAATAGAGCACTGAACAGCATTTAAATGTGTTTTTCCATGTTTATGGCCTAGTTGAACTTGAGCGTTTTCTCACTTTTCTTTGGCCTTAGGCCAAGGCTTGGTGGGCGTCAGACCAAATGTTATGTCATTGTTTTGTAGTCTTCATTGCTGTGTTTAGTTTAAGACCTTTCCCGAGGTCCTAGAGCAAATATAACCCGAGATATAAGACTTTAAAACCACTACTTGAGAGGTCCAACTCAGTTTGTTTTTTGTCTTTTGTTTGTGTAATTTTAGGCCTAAGGCCTCCAAATAGCTTTAGTTTGTATTCTTGTGTTGGCCTACACCTTGCCGAGGTCAATCATTCATTTTGGATTAGGGTAAATGTGTTTTTGTAGCTGATAAAGCTAGGCCATTGTGACATTTCTGACTATGTGGTATAAGTTGGCCTTAGGCTTTTCCCAAGGGCCAGTTTGGTTATTATTAGTTGTAACTTATGCTCATGAATGTTTCCTGCAAGTTTTATCCATTTCTGTTAATAAATAATTAAATTATGAGTTTTTTCAATTTTGACTTTTCTGGTACTGAGGTACCCTTGGGTATCCTTTAGGCCAATTGGCCTGAGGCCTGTTTTTAAGGCTCGGTTTAGGCTTGGAAAGCTGGGGGCATATTCCCCCCAGCTTTTAAGACTATTCCGAGCAAAGTCGGTTGGTATTTTTTAAGTTATTACAAAATATACATGTGAATGCTCCTCTAGCCCAAAACTTTTAATTTTCTTTAAAACTGCTTATTTCATGTACTTGTCTATGTTTATCTGTTAATGTTTCATTGTTTTATTTTATAGTTTGCCACTCTGGACCAGATTATTTTGGGTTTTCTATTAATTTTTGAATATTAAAGTGTTCCACCTTCTCACCTGACCTGACAGTGAATTAATTTAAACTAACTTCTTGTTTTATCTTGTACTGTGCTTAGCTCATTGTTAAAAATCCATTGTTTAGCTTATTTAATATTGTTTTCATAATTAAAATTTGTTAAAAATCTTTTTTTGAAATTTTAATATTTTTAAATTATTTTGTGAACAGTAGTAGGGGAGTTTGGGGACTTCTGGCCCAAATATTTTGTACTTGTTTTTTCTTGCGGTAATTCTTTTGACTTTGCTAGTTTGACATTTTGGTTAGGGTAAAACTTTTTTTTTAAATTTTATTAGCGAATCGTGTTTGAAAATTTTCTGACAAAAATAAAAGGTGGCTGAACTGTTTGGAAAGTTTGAACTGGTGTTATTGGGGATTCTGGGTTGTGTTTCCCAGGGTCCCGGAGGAGAGCGACCACCTCAACATCATGAGCGTCGGCGGAGAGGGACTTTCCACCTTGGCTGCCGACTTCGGATTCTGGCCCCCCTCTCCGCCCAGCTTCGTCGCCCCTCCGGTGGGCCGTCTTGACCCGCCCAGTTAAAACCGCCGCCTGCCGCAAGTTACAACGTTTTGTTATTGTCTTTATTTATTTATTTATTTATTGTTGAGTGTTGAGAACTGTTGCCACCATGGACTTTAAAATTTATTCATCGTTATTTAGTTTTAGGCACAGTTTGTTGGAAATTATTTATTCGCTATTTATTTAAGGGGGCCCCTACCAACCGTTTGACATGTCTATATATATATAAAGAAATTATTTAAATTGTTGATAATAGTTGTTGTACTAATTGTTTATTGTTAATTATTATTGTTGTTGAATTATTTATTTAAATGTTTATTCTTTTATCTACTGTTGGTTAAAATATATATATATACTTTTTTAAATGGATAATGTTAACAAATTTAACTCAACAAATTTAACAATTTTGGAATCAATTTAATTTTTTGAATATATCCTTTTACTTATCTAAATCTTAAAACTTTTATAGAATCAAAAGCACCTTTATTTAATTGTGAAGGAACATGTAAACTAGAAGGCAGGTGAGGACGTTCATAATTGGTAAAGATATTCAACTCACATGTATTATTGTTGTTTTTTGTTTAATACATTTTGTGCCTCTCAAATGGTGTGTTTTAATATTTTCCTCCACGGTCTTCACTTTTAGGTAGGGCTGTGAGCCGCCCCTCGCCCCGCGTCCATGGGGGCACGCTTCCAATTCTGGTTCGCTTGGGTGCGGGTTCGGGGGCGTGGTTCACATTAGTGACTCAAAATTAATAAATTCAAGAATACAATGTTATAAAATGTAACTATAAAATAAACTGATGATTCCCAGATAGACCTACATTCTGCTCACTAGAGAGAAGCAAGCCCACATGTGGTGAGTGAGCATTTATAAGCTGATGACTTCTAGCTATTATTGACAGCTGGAAATAGTTGTTGCCATATTGCCTTAGTGCAAACAAGTCTCTAGATTTTGTGGCAGATGAATCGTGGAAGGATATTCTCTCAAATAGATCAGAGGAATCAATGAGTCCATAGACCAGCTTGTAGAGAAAGACAACATCTTGGACATCGGTTTGCCCAATAGGAATATTCAGCATGTCAGATATTACGCTTCTCTTATTTATTCATTTGGCCGAAAATGTGTAACCTTAAAAAACTTTGGTTTGGTACTTTTAATTAATTATTCCAGAAAATATTTCTAATTTAGTAAAAATAACTACATTAAATTTTATTATTATTTTTAATATAAAAAAATATTAGTAATACATTTTATACACATATTATTCCACCGGTAAAGATTCGCCGAACGATACACAAGGCTGGAGCTTTACCGATAATAGTATATATAGTTTAATTAAATATTTACTTTTAAATATGGCGATACACAATTTTAAAATTTGTAATAAATAACATAAATGCTTGTATCATTTTTTATTTGTAGACTTTGGGGTGTGTTAACCTCGAGAATTTGTTGATGCAATCAAATCATCATGATTGTAGCTTACCACAGCTCCACAGCCTATTGAATCTTGGCACAGCGATTATGAGCAAAATTTGATAGAAAAAAATATTTGACACAATTTTTGCATTAAAAAACATTTCTTTTTACTTATATCTAAACCCGTCCTCATAATGGGGATTTTAATTGGCAATTTTAATATTTCAAACGATAACCCTAATTAAGTTACTATTTTAAATGAATTTATAAGTAGGGGCCTACAAACCAAAGCTGATATTATACTCAAAACTAAAATAGTGGTCTTTAAACCATTATAACTAGCTTTTAATATTTTTATGAATACAAGAACTCTGCTGAAAAATTAACTTATAACCAAAAACACACAAGAAAATTACTCTTTTAGATTTGCGTCAAAGGGGGTTTATTTATCAAGCCCTTTAAATCAGACACTGATTTGTGATTTACAATTAAACATTTGGGCTACCTAAATTACATTAAAAGGACAGGAGCATATATCAGTTAAACGAAAAAGTATTTTATTCTTACCAGAAACCACGTAAAAAATTCAGTTTTTCTATTTCACATAGTTTTACAATTATTAAGCATTCCTATGACTTTTGGGACAATCTGTCTTTTGTTTTTGTTTTGTATTTAATTATCGCACATTACAGGCTGGTTATTTCAACCCACAGTGTAAACTGGGAAGGGTTTTATGGACAACAATATTGTTGATGAGAAATTATGAAAGGAAAGCTACAGAAATCTACCCGATAAAATGCAAGGAAGAAAACAAGTAGAAAAAAGTATTGAACATATTACATGCGCTCTTTGATAATATATACAATGAAAATCCATAGTACAAATATAAAGTTACACCGTTATCTTGTTTTAATCAACAAAAAGGTCACTGAACTTTGTTAAAAGTAATGTCACCTATTAAACGTCTAGCTTACGCTACCGTCACGAACATTAGAAGCTAATAAATTAAACTAGATTACTATATATTTGTTATGTAACTGTTAGTTTATAAAACAGTTAGTTATCAATATTTTTTGATATTGTGATGCATAATTGTTCCTGAGTTATTATCTGGAAAAACAATTTCGTGTCAAAAAACTCAGTTACATAACCCATAACTTCAGAAACACGTTCGTAGAGGCGGAAAAATATGCTTGTTTAACGCTATTATTTTTGTAGCGAAATACAATTAGAGTTTTTCTTTCCTATATTTCTGCTCAATACAGTTATTTATCATAAAGGGAGATATAACCCGCTATAACAATAAATCTCTTCCCTACAATGGGAACTGACCGACTTGCACAGTGGGGTGTTCCATTCTTAAATAGCGCAAGCGGACGACTTGGCAGCCTGCCTACTGCTTTGTTTTATGTTTATGTACTGTTTATTTTTATTTTGATACTATAAGGCATTTAATGCGTTCATTGTAGTGGTTTTTTTGGCACTAACGTAAACCACCCATGTATTGAGAAAACATTTACCAATTGGTCAAAAAAGGATTTTTTAACTTAACTGTCCTGTAACCTAATTTGTTTCATACTTTAGAGTTTAATTTGGTAGTTAATTTGTACATTACTTCAGGATTATTTTTAAACTAGCCAATGGAGCAATGCAATAGTTTGCAGGATTACAAATACTATTTTTATTTTATTTTAACACTAGCGACATGTATGTTAAGAGTACCCTAAAAATGGTTTTAATGTAAAGCAGTTAAAACAATTAGGACATTTCGCTAGCCTAATGTTTAGATTCTTGGACTTCGGTTCAAGGGGTCTCGTTCGCGTTGAAATACAAAAAGTCTAAGACGCTAACCTTTAGACTATCAAGGTGCCTTTTATAAAACGTGTTTGATTTCTGCAAACTTCCTTAGCCTAATTTTTTACCATAACAGTAGTTACCATCCAGAATTAATCCGTTTCAAACGAAAACAACGAAACATTTTTCTTTGCAAACATTGATTTATGTTCCAATTTACTAGTTTTAACAGCTAACAATTAAAATATACGAATACTTGGCCTATTATCTATGCCATTTTATAATTATGTAATATTGGATATTGTCTTTTAATTTCACTTCAATGTATTCAGTATCATCCATAGTGGACTTTTTTAACTATCCAATGTTTTATTTAGAAGACTAACAGCTGAACTGATGTAATCAAATCATAAAATACACAGTGATTAAAAATATGTATAGTTGCCTATAAACTTATATTATTCCAGTTATTAGTTTTGTATGACGTTTTTCAAGTTTTTACCAATTTTTACATTTCATGATTATTTTTATGAATAATTATAGTAATACTTAATTTTTGAGTTATGTATTCATCATGAGGCTCGTATTTTTGTATAATTCAGTTTTACATTATATAAATTAAAACATTAGTTTGAGATGAGCTATTAATGTAATATGTGACATATTGTAATTAAAATTAGTTTATTAATTGAAGGTAATGGATATTTCCGTGAATAAACACATAATTAAATATTAAATGTTAATTTTAGAAGTGTAACTATTATATATAGAAACTGTGTATTACAGTTTTTTAATCTCTTCGGGGACTTGAAAATACGCATATAACAATGCTCAATTTGTTTCAGTTGTTAGAGAATAGTTAAAAAGCCTATTTTTTTACTTGTTCTTACAAATGCCCCCGTTCCATCGAGTATATTAGAACAAAACATTTAATTTGGCAGGATAATATAAAATCGTCATCAAAAAATGTTATTACTTTTTTGAAAAAAGGACAATACACATAAATAATTTTAGTACTATATTCTCCTCTTTTGGACCATATTTAATACTTAAATGAAATAAAAATCTATAAATTATTACGTGTAATAATACGTGAAATAATACGTGTAATCTGAAGTTATAATAGTCACCCTGAAGGTATTTGCATTGGGAGGAGTCAGTTTACCAATCAGCATTGAGCAAAGATGATCAGCATTAGCTGAGTCATGTTCATACATCAGCTTACCTTGTTTGATATGATTACACACACTCCAGCTTAATATCAGCTTCTATGATCAGATTGTTTATAATGTGATAGTGAATTGTTCCTAGTGTAGCATTTAGACCTTCAAAAAGTTTTATAAATTATAAAGGAATTTTGAGATTGTTAGACAAAATTGTCTAGGTTGAAAAAAAATTGTTATTGTGGTAATTAAAACACTATTTCATTCTAATTCATATTTTAGTCGATCGTTAAGGCTACAATAAAATTACTAAGAGTTTACATTTTTGTTTCTAATGTCTAGATAGTATGATGTAGTTTCAATTAGGTTATTCAACTTTTGATTATTGGGATTTGTATTAAATATGTTTTTATTGTTTCACCATCAGGAAATGTACTATTTTAATGTTTACCAATTAGCAGGCGACATTAATCCAAAAGGGGTTCTCCCATTTATAAAGATAGACGTTAAAAATATAATCTTACTTACTGTACTACGACCACCATAAACTTAGAAGTGTTTACTAGTGATTATGGACTGTCCCAAAAGAAAAATCACTTTCTTTATTCAATATATGGTTTGTGATATGGTTTAAAATTGTAACCACATATTTCCATACCAACATAAGGCGGTGTGCCCACAATTAAATACGAATATACAGATTAATTTAATAAGTAATTTTTTTTACTCCGTATTTGTTATTTATTAGCGAATTTCCCCTGTAGGGAAGAAGCTATTACCGTAGGTGGTAAGACTTAAGCCCGAGACCATGATAACTTTTCGTTTTGAGGTCCCCAGATGCCAAAAACACTATTCGTTCATATTTATATATATGTATATGCATATATATATATATATATATATATATATATATATATATATATATATATATATATATATATGTATACATATATATATATATATATATACGTCCGTTACCGCGATAACTTTTGAAAGAAACTCCAGATTTTGATGAAATTTGGCCAAAGTGTGGAGAGCATTTATGACTTTAAGTTCGAAAACCAGATCGACCGCACTGTAGGAAGAGGGTTTTATGGGGGTTTACAATTTTCCAAAAATCGGTTTTTTGCAAATTTTACCCCAAAATGTTAAAACACTCAATTTTGGTTATAGTCATTTTATATAACTTAAAAAAACAAATAATTTAGTATTTTGAATCATTAACCTAAGTTAAGTGGTTGCGGAGAAAATAAAAAAAAAACGTGTCCCATGTTAATTTTATGGGAAAAAGGTTTTTAGATTTTTCTCAGATAGTTTTGCTAAAAACTTCACATTTCTGTTTATTAATGTGTTAAGCTCAACAAAACAAACATTTTGGTGTTTTAATTGTTGTTCTACGTCCAACCATTGCAGAGATATTCAAAGTGCTAAACACAGTACGTTGTCCAATGTTATCCTTATGGAGAATAAATAACATTCTATATCTCAATTATTTTTGAATGTATATTGATGAAACTTGGTATGTGGCTTCAACTAGTTGAGGTATATTGATATTAGCACAAAAAACAATTTTTTTGTTGATATTCCCCGTAGCAGCAAACCTGCATACTCGGCCCCCATGTTATTCATAAGGAGAATAAGTAAAGTTGTATATCTCCCTTAATTATGAACCTAAATTAATAAAACTTGGTATATAGCTTCACCTGGTTCAGTTACATTGATAATTGCAAAAAAAACCATTACTTATCTTCCTCGTGGCAGCAAACCTGCGTCCTCAACCCTAATGTTATTCTTATTGAGAATAAATGAAATGCTATATATCCCTTATTTATGGACGTATTTTTGTGAAACTTGGTAAGTAGCTCTATGTAGTAGTGAGTCACATATATATGCATTGGAAATTCGCTGAGTACGCAGGTTTGCTGCGACGGGGGTATATTAAATTACGCATCTAACTTATGATGTAAGTAAAAGTAGTAAAGCAAATTTAAAGTATAAACGGTGGATAATTTATCGCATAGTTATAATTTTACTACTATTAACGTATTAAAAAAATATTATAAATAATAAAATATTAATGCCGAGATGATGTAAAACTCATTTTATATCAAATGTTTAGTTTGTGCTACAAAATAGAAAATACTTTCAACAAAAAGAATGAGATAGCATTTTTGTCAACTATAAAGTAAAATGGGCTCAATCTCCTGTCCCGCTGATATTAGATAGTAAATCTAACACTAATCTAAAAACATAAATGTAAAAAAGTAAAAGGTATTTTGTTATACGACTGACACCACTGAAACTGAAAATTATATTTACATATTTTGTTGATATGAAAAATCATAAAATAAAATAAATCATAAAATATCTATCTACTAATATTCAAAATAAACTAAAATCACGAAAATAAATAAAATGATCCGTTTCCTCAAAACTAACACGAAGTTATCATAAAACTGGATTAAATCCACCGTGCATCCTGCCACAAGATTAAAGTCATTAAAAATGACCATCTCAGCTTTATTCAAACTAGTCACTCAAACATTTCGCTTTATTCTACGCGACGAAAAACTTTAAAACATCTAAGCTTTTATTTTAACCAAGAATTGTTAATATTACTTATAATTCAAGTACTGCAGTAATTTTGAGTTTATTTCAATAAGATTTTTACAGGTTATAATAGTTAACTCTTAATAAACAGAGAACTTGTATTATTAGTTACTGCAATAACTATACCAATGAAATCAAATACGTAAGTATATTTATTTAATTTAATTTAACACGTGTTATTTTAATTTAATATTTATTCTAAAATTTCTTAGTTGTCATTGAATTACTAATTTGAGTGTATAAATTTATAATTTTTAGAGAATACCTGGATTTTTTACGTTTTTATGAAAGCAAACCATCAAACAGTTAGCTGTAATATACTAGTTTATATCTAAAACATATACCCACACTTTATATTCAGTATGTAAAAGTACAGCATTTAGTTTTCACTACTCAAGTATAAATATTAAATAGTTCCGCCCCATTTATTGACCAATATTTAGTGTTAAAAATATTAATTAATTATCAACCTAATAAATAAAGATATTTATAAATTTCACTTTATAATAGGACGCCAATTTTGTCAGGTTCGTGAGTACTGGTTACATGACTGTGTATCAAAACAGCGCCGGATGGCGAGGACTTAACTCAGAATGAACGCCACAACTGACATTTAATGTTAATGACCCTCGCTCGCGTGGCCTCAACTGTTGATGACTTTGAATATCAATTAGGTGGTAGAAGTGGGGTGAAACATTAGAAAATCATTAGTATTATAATTTGTATTCAGGTTTTACGTCAGTCAACGATCCTTGAAGCTGTGAGCATTCTTTAGTAATATAACTTTCAAATAATAACTTGTGGGGCTGACCTCGGATGAGTTTGTTTTAGTTGTTTAAACAACAAATATATTAATTATGTATTATGTATACATATATTATGTTTCGTCCCCTATCTGAGAATGTATGGTCCCTGGCTGTTGCACATAGATGATGTACATGTATGTACATGATGTACTCAACTCTGTTAGTTGAGTCGGCCAGTTGGAGGACAGAATGCAGGTCCCCTGTTTGAGCCTCATCCCATTGGTCACAAGTGTATGGGATTTGGCCCTCTGAAGGGTCAATTTGGCTGCCGTCCCATTCCACTCTTTCCTTTCCTGGTGTATCCCATCCTGCCGGTTACCTGCGATATATTCCCGCTTGTGGAAGTGTGCCTTCGCAGCTATGCTGGGTTTTCATAATCCAGGAACAATGAATGAATGATAAACTTGCTTATTTCAGGAAATTGATTATTCCGTTTACTTCAGACATCGTGTGATCATTGAAGTGGCTATCGAAACGATGTACCTCAAGGCGTTTACGAAACTCTACATCCATCTTCCGTAATTACAAGGTTGCCAGCAAAAGATTCGAACTGCGTTCATCACATTTCAAAGCCGAGAGAGCTAGGGAATTACCATTGAAACTACAGACGAAATTTTGGAATGATTGAATATTTGAACACTAATATTCATAAATATTAGTTGGATGGATTAGTTGGTTGGATGGAAATATCAATCATTTTACTGAGGTGAAGTCATTGTAATCGGCGATCATTATGATAGCAGTTAATCGATAGGTTGTAAGCAATATTAGATTGTTGTATAGCTCTCTGCACTTATATTAAGACTTTGAATTAGTTTTAATGGTTCACCCTGTAGAATATACTTAATAAGTACTGGAATATTTATGACATCAGTGATAGACTTTACCGTCGTGAATTTTAGTGTTAAACAAGCTAATAAACGAAGTCCATGCCACAAGATCACCATGGAACTTAGGTAAGTATAATTTGGAAGTTGGACCTGGGATGGGATGGTGAGTGAGGAACAAGTGCTGCAGGTTTCGTTAGCCGGAGAAGAGTCATTCATATCTATCGTTGATTCAATAGTACCTGCAATATTAGCAAACAAATAACCAATTTCGTCCTGATCCTTGGCTAGTTGGTCAATGTTAACGGCATCCTTATCAGTTAGTAGATTTGCACGCTGAAAATGAGATTGGATATCATCCTTATTATGATTAAGTTCTAGAAGATAAACATTGAGAGATTTCTGCTGAGGGTAATAAGGTTGTTCTTGCTATGAACATGCAGTATCCACAGCTAGTTTGATTTACAACAAACGTCTATTGATTAAGTCTGTGACCCAAGTAAAGATATCTGCTTGGTACTTAACAGGTCGCGGTGGTGCCATTGGATTGAAGAATACAAACAAAAAGATAAAATTTCAATAACATTCTTTGTACAAAATATGAAACTCAAATAAAACGCTACATTCACATTGTATATTGTTGATTATATTCAATTCTTAATAAATTGAGAATAATTATCAATTACATGTTAACAAGTGTCCATGTTAAGCTTTGCACTAACTGTAAATTCTTGTATTACCTGTAAATTCATACGGCTAATGATCATGATCTGGCCCGGAGGACCAAAAAATATTTGATGGAGCGATATCATAGGTGAAGGACCAAGTACAGAGCTAAATAACATATTATTAGAAAATAAATAAAAAGGGATCTTGAGGGGAACACAACACTTTGTATACTTTTAGTAGAGCAATAAATGAACATAACTAATAATACTGAAACGTATTTAAATGTAACATTTGGCATAAGTTATAGCTTGGACGCAGGTAACTAGAAATGCCTATCTATGTACAGAAGAACGAGTTCACTGAACAAACAGGTAGTATCTCTTTTGGCCTGGGGCTCCGTTTAAAACTGTAAAGCAATTTTCCAACAATCAGTTTTCTAACTGCAAGCAAGCAAGTTTCCAACGGACAGTGAACAGATAAAATCACATAGGATTGTTTTGAGAGTACATTTAGCCAGGGCTGAAACTGCAGTAGTTGAAACATCATGTTCAACAAACCAATTACTGTCCCAGCTGCAAAGTCGCAGCAACGTTTATAGAACTGTTCACAACTGTGGGTTCAATCAAGCATACCCTAGTTGTAACAACACTGTAACATCATATGTACATTGCAGTCTGCGTCATTTTCGATCCATATTATGTCATTACATCTGAATAAAAAGTTTATAAAATGTATCCACAATTAGAATTGATGAATTATATCGGAGCATTATAAATAAATAAAATACAGGTGCAGTTTCAAGTAAATTGTTCTAAATGTAACAAGAATAAACTCTTAAATATAAGTTAAATGAAAAGCTATCACAAAGTCATGCACGCCAATAGAACAGTGGCGTTAAAAAGACTCATTAATATTATGTAATATGTCATTGTTATGAGTGACGATACAGAAAGATTTTACCTTTTCCATTTTTAAAATTAGATTATATCTTTAAAAATGTAAAGTAATAAATATAGCTTAAAACATAAGGTTACATACCTTGTCGTCATCAATCCACTAGTCTTATATTACTAGTTTTGGGACCAGTTTTGTCCCATTATCAAATCTTGTTGTATCACAGAATAAAATACTGTTATCGTCTTGAGTTTAAAAACATTTTAACACTAAACATTAAATTTTTAATGTTTCTATGTGTCAGTACAAGTTTGTGTTTAGTGTTGAAATGTTTTTAAACTCAAGACGATGACAGTATTTTATTCTGTAATACAAGATTTGATAATGGAACAAAACTAGTCCCGAAACTAGTAATCATATAAAACTAATGGATGGATGACGACAAGGTATGTAACTTTATTTCTTAAGTCCTACAATCAAACCTAAATTTATAACATATAAATGAATTAATTAATTTTAGCATGAATAAAATAAATATAGCACCGGTTTATTGGTAGAGACAAGTTTTAACTTATCTTTGTTAAATGTGAGGATGATGCTGCGTAACCGTTTTTGCAGCTTTTTGATTATGTTTATTAGTACTAAACCTACATACTATTAACATGGATTTAATTTATAAAAAATGCAATGTAGTACAGGGTAGTAAAGCTAAAATAGGTATTTTTTATGATGGTGAGGTTCTTTTATGGGTCCTTATCTGTTTTCCATATATCTAAATGACCTTTCTGATTATATAAATTCTGACATTGGTTGTTGTTCTGATGTCACAACCTTTTGTTTAACCGAGAGATCGTAATGAATCAGACATACAACAGCCGACATAGATGGTTTGAATGAAATGACATTTACTTGAATGACGAGAAGACTAAAATTATGGTATTATCAACAGTTTAACGTGATATAGGAAATTTCATAAACGTCGGAACTCATAAACATGGTCTACCCTATCCATAGATTGATATTACTTGAAAAAGGCATTCATTGCTCTGCCCTACTACTTGACGATGCTCTGCCCAGGCACCTGAAAAACATAGCCAGTTCAAGCATTTTTCTTAAAAGGGAGAAAATATTCTGATTGAAAGGTGTCCATACCCGGTGGATGAATTCCTGTCAACTCTGCACAAATATATGAAGGAATGTGCACTTTTTTTGCATGAGAACATTTTAAAATTGTCAATTTAGTATTAATTATAAGTTTTAAATCTGACTTGTTCATAAAACAATTTGTTATTCAAGAAATAAATTATTTATGATTCTGATTCTGACTCTGATGTTATTTAAAATACAACAGTATAAGGCACACAAAAAGTTTTAACGAAATCCTGATAAACCCCAGTTCCCAAGATCATTTTCAATGTATTATATCCTTATTTAGTACTACCAAAATCAAGTATAGGCTTTTTAATAAACTATATAAATAATATTTACAATTGTATTTTTAAAAATATCGGAACGCTTTGTATTGGGATGTTACATCTTGTTTTTATAAGGGGAAAAATATATAAAATAAATATATACAACAAAATAAATAATTATATTTCATTTAGGTGTGAATTCAGGTTAGTGGAAAGTCTATTTCTTATCGTGACTTTTCTCGTTTCCATAAATCAAAAACATCTTAAACTACCATTCATTTCATAAACATGAACCTCTCCCAACCTGAGGAAGTATTTTCTGTTATACATATCCGCAGGGAGCACAAATCAGCTGTGATTTGTTTATAGAGTTGGTTTCCGAATCGCAATATTCAATACACAATACAGCTACTGGTTTAAAAGATTTACTGTTCCCCTTGTTAGTGTAAAAAGTCATAATTCATGCAAATATTTCTTGAATAAATTCTTGCTGTTTCAATACGCAGTTTTACATTTTTTTTTTTAGTGGATCATACTCAAAATATTGTATTGACATTAAATAAGAGTTGCCAATACACAATTATCATCTCCGATGTGTTCTTAACTATTCATTAAAGTCATAATAAACAATTTAAAGTGTTGAAAAGAATATGAAAATAATCATAAAAGCTATAGATTTTTGGGTTAAAATTAGAAACCGGCACACAATTTGTACCACCAACCTCATCGCACGTAGTTAGACCTTCTAACATAATCTTATAAATCGTGTTGATATAAATTTATGGCGGAAAATCAGTAATAAATAAAATCAAAGCCGTAATAAGATAATGTTTCCTCAGGAAAAAGACTATGCTGGGTTAAATTATATAGTTTTTTAATTTTAATTTATTCAGCTAAGTGATAAAGATAATCGCTACAAATATAAAAAAATCGGCTGCTGTTGATTATTTGGTAGCTTCTACTGGAAATAAACTATTGGTCTTTTAATATTTTAACCATTCGATGTAGTGAATCTGATGTAATTTAATGGTTATTATAACATGTTTCCTTGGGAAAATTAAAGTGGCAGAGACGAGATTCGGTAAAGTAACACTGATGTAGTGAGCTATAAATCAACCGCGCCCAGTTGAGACTGACGCTGTGCGTTTCCCTCTAGAGAACACTGGTGTCATACCAGAGTAGAGTTATGTGTTTTACTAACGTGGTAAAATATACTTATTATTTCGGAATTAATCATATTTATAAATAAGTATCATTGGCATATTTACATATAATTAGGTGTATATGTCATCCATTAGCCGTTCAGACAAATTTTTAGTTTATTACAGTATTAATTTTAAAAACTCTACTATCATAAATTGTGTTTAATTATAGTATAAGTGATTTAGGGGGAATTACACATGAACGAACTGAAGTTTTCTAATATATTAAAATATACAGGGTGATTATGAAAAACTTTACATCTTTAATGATCTCCCATTCATGATCCATGAGAAATCAAAGTTTCCTAATTCTACCAAATTAAAGACATGCTCAAAACTTTGTAATCAGCAGAAAGTTTAATCAGATGATTCGTTTATATTGTTGCATGGTAAACAAAAACAAATAATTTCAAAGTCTCATTAGGGTCGCAGTTTACGCTTGTTTTAAAGCACAGTGTGTGGAGTGATTTATTGAAACAGAAATGAGGTTGCTGATCAGCGAAGACTTAGAACGGCCTGTAATTTTGCTCTTCACCAACTAGAAGAATTGCAGGAAAATTTAATGTTTCAACAGGACGGTGCTAGTTCACAGAGGCGTGTGTTCGTTTTAGACTGTTTGGTTATGATGGGCCAATATCTTGGCCTCCTACGTAACCAGATATTACCTCGTGTGATTTGTTTAAGGGTTCTGTCAAGGATCAGGTGTATGCCAATAAGATAAACACCAAAGAAGAACTGAGAGAAAGAATCGGGGGATCGTTTTCTGAAATCGAGGATCATATGTTAAGTTTTGTTTGAGCCGAACTGGAATGTAGATCTGACCATTTGCGTGCAAATAATAGGAAACATATTGAAATTAGGCAAACTCCTTAATATATCACAAAACATGATCAAATTTTCTATACATCGGTTATAATTTTACAACTTCAGGTAGAAAAATAAAAGTTTTACATTTGCTTGAGGTTGTAACTGTTTTTATAAAGAACCTGTATATTTAGAGATAATGATATTAATATTTTAAATAATCTTGTACTGCCTAGCCCCATATTTAAAAATTGTAATTTTTCAGTAGTAAGGGCTATGGACCTAAAACAAAAAAAAATCGCCACCTCAAGCTATGTTTAAGGTTATTTACAAACTATATAAAAAAACCTTTGACAATATTTTTAACTATGTAATCTCGCACTTAATAAAAAAAATTCTAAAGTCCTAATTAAATAATAATAACTCAAAAGATGACACCCATTTCCCCTCCGCCGGTATGGTAGAGAGATGTCCAAACGTTAACTTATCTGATATTGACTGTTGAAAGTAAAAATAACATGACATGCTAAAACTACAACAAATACGTTTACTGTAATGAGCATATTTTAAAATATGTCTGGTAGGAAGTATATTGTCAGAATGTCCTCTTTGACGACACTGAAGATAAACCTTAAATAATATTTGTTTGAAGCAGAAAGAAAATTCGTACTCATTATTAAATCAACTAAATGAGTTCCCTTTCAGGAAAAGTGTCGATGGAGTAGGATCAGCCTCATAAATTCAAGTGTATACCGGATATATTTGCCAGACGTAATACACATTATATTTATAGAGACGGGCGGACCATACTGATGGACGAACACAGAGGCTCACAAACACACACAAAGTAAAGTCAGAATCGGTTAATCAATCAACAAACTAATTAGTAATTAAATAGTCAATCAACCAATTATCGAATGAAGGGATGAACCTATGATGTTGCTTTTGAAATAAACCCAGTACTTACAAGCATACACGATTTTAAAGTACGTAAAAGTAAAATTGTTCCCCGAATTGGTTATTGCCTGTGAATTGAAAAAGAGCAAATCAAAACCTAAAGAGATGTCGTATACAATATTAAAAGGACACTAAATAAATAATCTTACGAAATTGACATACAATCATTGAACACAAAATGCTAAAACTAAAAAAGAAAAAAATCTTAACAAAGTATAAGCATAAATAATAGGTGCATGAATTTATGAGCAACAAAATAACTCTTTTTCTATTTCTATTTTAATTTCTGTAAATTTTAACTACTATCTGAAATATAACGTGACAATCGAGTTCATATTTGTATTTTACATCTTCCTTCAATCTTTAACTTTCTTCTGTATAACTGCCAGTTTACGAGAACTCTTAATTCAACAAATGCCAACAGAACATTTGTTCCAACAGCATGGGTATTCGTAGTGTCAGTGATTTCGACCCTTTCTACTGGAGAACACAGCTCGGATATTGCTCGGACATTTACATTTCCCTTCACTGGACAGCAGTGGATATGACACTCGAGTATCCGCATATGTCTCTGGGATATTGTGTTTTATGAGTAATATATTTTCCTAGAGTTTGTAAATGCTATTTAAAAATATGTTGTAAAATGTGTTTTTATTATACATCCCGCATTAAACACAACACATCATAACAAGACGTTATTTATAAATATTTTTAATTCAATATTTTTATTGTTAGTATGTATAAATTGTGTTTTAGGGTTAGTTATCTTTTGAATCTTTGTTAACTACCCTTTTCTATGCTTATCAAACTACAACATCAACTGCCAATTCTTAGAAGATAATGTAACATTTAACTAGTTAATAGGAATACTTGATTAACCTATTTGCAATTGCTTAAGAACGGAAATCTTTATAGCTATCCATCACTATAAATTTGGAAACTAACTTTATTGTTTTAGCGAATTTCCCCTATAGGGAAGAAGCTATTACCGTAGGTCTCACGGTAAGACTTAAGCCCGAGACCATGATAACTTTTCAATTTGAGATCCCCAGATGCCAAAAACACCATTCGTTCAAATTTTTATATATGTATATATATAAATATATATATATATATATATATATATATATATATATATATATATATGTGTCCGTAAGCACGATAACTCTCGTAAAAAAGGTCCGATCTTAATGAAGTTTGGTACAAAAGTGTAAATACCATTTATTTGAACGAGTTCAAAAACCAGATGAATCGCACCATCCGAAGGGGGTTTTGTACCCCAAAAATATGTTTTTTGGGGTTTTCACATTTAATTTTAATTTAAATCAAATTTTAATTTATACCATTGAATTCAGCTTAAAAAAACAAACAATTAGGTATTTTGATCATTGCTCTACGTCAATTGGTTACCGAGATATTGAAAGTGCTAAACACAGTACGTTGTCTAATGTTATTCTTATGGAGAAAAAGAAAAATTGTATATCTCGCTTATTTATGAACATAAACTGGCGTAATTTGGTATATGGCTTGATCTGGTTATGGTTTATTGTTGGTTGCACAAAAAAAACAATTTTTCGCCTATGGCTCCTGTAACAGCAAACCTAGGTACTTGGTCCCCATGTTATTCTTATGGAAAATACTTAAAATGTTATATATCGCTTATTTATGAATGTATATGGATAAAACTTGGTATGTGACTTCACTAAGATGAGTTCTATTGATATTTGCATAAAAACCCATTATTTTGTGTGCCGTGTTGCAGCAAACCTGCGTACTCATCCCCAATGTTATTCTTATGGAGGATAATTAATATTTTAAATATCGCTTGTTTGTGAATACATTTCTTATGAATCCTGTTAAGTGTTTTAATGTGTTATGTTATATATTCATTGGAAATTCGCTGAGTATGCAGGTTTGCTGCGACGGGGGTATTTGGTTATATGTCAGTGATTTTTACACCAGACAATTCCCAAAAAATAACAAAACGACAATACTACCAATGTATATTGCATTACTCACCCATGTGAATCCGTGCATTATGACAAATATGAATACAAAAGTGATAAATGCAATATCAGTGGCAACAGCTTTATTTAAATAAGGCAATGAGAACATCTCTTACACTAACCATAAACAACTATATCAATACAATTGTATAGCACTCTGCTAATTTTTCTTTCATAACCATATTATTCATTAAAAGATTATTTTTAATGAAATTAAGTGTTCTTTAATTAGGTATATAAAAAATCTCTAATACGCATAAATTAAAATACTCTGTTTTAAAACATTGGTTGTAAAAGAGTAACTGTGCATCTGCTTAAAATACAATTAGGATCAAATTAAAGAATGGAATTATGTAAAATAATTTAAATTATTTAGTATTATGTTAATTTGCTGGAGTATTTATTTGCAATAAATAACAGGATTTACTAGAACATCAGTATTGATCAAATTTAATTTAAGTATTTGATATATATCCCGAAATTTCAGTTACGTTTACGATACATTTTTAGTTACATCGTTTAATCAATGAGCAACTAACGACATTCTGACTAAACCATTCGTAAAGGAGTCCTCAATAAAAGCAAATTTACTTTGATAAATCGCATTTGATTATTTTACACATGTACAAACGCTGATCAAATAAGTAATAAAACCCCCTATACAAGTTGGCTCTTATTTAACATTATTCTAAAAGCACGTCGATGTCGTGACTCTAGCTATTCTTGTAAACGCCCGTAGTAATGTTCACTGTGGCCCGACTACACGCTACCGGGCGTTACTTTTAATAAGCAGTCATGTAGCGTGTACTCACGAACTCAGTAAGTTACAGATCACTTTTTGGGAAAGAACATTTTCAATATATTACTTTATTCCATATTTTGTAAGCTAAAAATATAGTAATCTAAACCTATTTGAAAATAATTTTCAAAGGTGAATGTTTGTAGATAATATTGTGTTTGAACGAAACACATTATTAGCTTGTAGCTTAAATACGTTACAAGTAAAGACAAGAAATTAATTTTGCTATTTTTAAAAAAGATTAATAGATTTCGTTCATAATACTATATGAGGTAAAATATAGTTCAATAAATTTGGTTAGTGATCAAATATAATTGAATTAAAAAGTATTTATGATTACGAATCGTAAATGTTGAAATTTCGTTAGTTTTTATGGTGGTACCAACAATCAAGTCTGCCTTTGCGAAAGAATATCTCTCTTGAGAGAACCAAGACATGCACATCAATATTTGTCAACTTTCAGATGAATCACCCCAATCATCTCTTGCCTGATTACAGCTATCGTGCTAAGGTTGGAAGTTGATTCAAGTACATATTTGTCTTTCTCATGTTCTTTATTAACACTATATAATAGTACTGTAAATAGTGTAACTGTTCATACGTTGCCTTTTAATGTATTTGTAGCGTAAATTTATAGCGTTAAGAAAATTAATGAGTCAACCAAAACATTTGTATACTACAAGATGATTTACTTACAAATTCTTCATTACTACTTCTTTATAAATGCTGTATTTGAAATTTTTATTTATTTATTTACAGTATAACAATTTAATTTACCCTCCTTTTTCAAATAAAACACAGAATATGAGCTAAGGGATACATACATTGACAGCATCTTAACAAGTCAATACTAATCTGACGGACGTTTGTGTTTTTATAACCTTTATAATATTGTAAAATGATTTACTCCTTATTGTGTTATTAAAAAATATAAATATAGTGTATAATAAAACCAGGAATATCTATACTCCTGGAAGCAAACCAGTAATTAGGTGGAGATAAAGGAAAAACAAATGTCTTGTTCTTCCAAATTTTGTAAAAACACACACACGTACTTTATTACTCTACACTTTAAACTTTAAAATATATGAAACATTAACCTGTATTTAACTTACTTTTTACTTTATTAAACTTAATTTATAGCTCTCCTTTTCAAACATACTAATTAACTAATGATGTAAATATTTATTTACTAGCGTTAACTTTGTGAGAAATTAGTTAATCTTATTTAAACATGTTATCTACATCATTAAAATATTTGTACAGTGACAAATTTGTTTTAACCGAATAATGGATATTATAATTCCCGAAGACATAACGATGCCATTAGGATCTTGAAAGAATGATAAAGAAGAACTCGTTGGTCGTCCTTCTCAATCCTTTCAAGTTAACGGTTGTCCATTTGTATTCTTTAGAGTGAGTTGACTGTAAAAGTCGATAGGATTTCACAGTTTTATAGGATCTTTAAATAAGTAACACTTGTGTTTTGAAATATTAGCTCTAAATAAATATGCATTCGAAATATTTCAAGTGTGCATGGTTGAAAATTAAACTGAAACTAAAATAGTTAGTAATCTACAACATCTACAATCTACAACATACTACATACTACAACGGTTAATCATTATCATCATTGTTACGGATTAGGATAACCCAGCATAGCTGCTAGGCACATCTTCCACAGGCGGGATTATTGCGCAGGTTACCGGTAGGATAGGATAGGATATACCAGGAAAGGAAAGGATGGGATGGGTCGGTAGCCAAATCGACACTTCAGAGGGCCAACTCCCGTGCCCCTGTGAGACCTGGGATGAGGCTCTCAAACAGGGGACCCGCATTCTACCCTCCAACTGGGCATCTCAACTGACAGGGTATCCATGTACAACAGCCAAGGACCATCCATTCCCAGATTAGCAGGTTGGGGACCAAACCCGGAGATTCTGTCCCTAGCCGCTGCAAATGGAGGGACTAAAGAATGGGAATGGGAAGTTTGTCGTAATGGATAGCCAAAAGACACCATATGTAATGACAACTTCATTAGCTTTACCCAATGTCAGCCTCAAAACAGGTATAGACCAGTTTAAAGGTAGTCCTGGGACAATGGTTAATATTAGCTATAAGATATAAATTTAAAAATAAAACAAATAATTTATAATATCTGCTAATAATGTCTAAATACAAATCTTGTATTTGAGTGTCAATTGAATGGGAGTTTTATAAGGCACTAGGGTCAAAACCCAGAAAAGATTTCACCAATTTAATTAACTTAATTTATAGTGGATGAATTGCGGATTATTTTGTTAAAATTCCTCTTCAATAGCCGTTGCACGTGCTCTGTTTTTAATGAGGCATTCATTTATTTATATAACTTTTTATATATATATTTGATATATTCACACTCTAGTTATCAACTGATCAGGATTAAAATCAGTCTAAGAGTCCAGCCTACTTATATTAGATATATTTATTTTAAATTACGATGTTTTTATACAATATGGAAAATAATATAATACAATATGAATTCTTTTTTATCTAAATTGTTTTGGCAAAAGGGAAATAGAAAATGTTGTAGTTCTGACTTTAAAACCAGAAAGATAAAAATAATAAATGCCGGGTGGACTTTATCTTTGACACTTATTTGGGAATAGACTCTGTGGGTGTTATAATAAAACTCTTAACTTGTACAACAAAAGGTCTGTATTCAACATTAATTAAATAAAGCAAAAGGCAACTCTTATTCTAAAATCAAAACCTTTATCATTAAATGAGAGTCAAATCAAAAGTTTCTTGCTGTGTATTAACTTATTCACAACAGTAAAAGTTTCCAATTTAAAAAGAGCAGTAGAAAATTGTAACTCACAGGCTTGAAGAAATTGGTATTGTTGTTACCACATATATTGCATGAAGTTTTCCATTGTTCCATTAAATATTCCAAATAATATGGGGATTTGATTGAGTGACATCCACAGTCCTGTTTCACTAAAAACTGTGTTTCCAACAAAGGTAAACTGTTTTCTTTGTACAATAAATTCACTTGAAATAGTCCTTTAAAATGTATTTGCACTCTTGAAGATTAAAGTTAAATATAAAGTATTTAGCAATAATATATGGGATACTGATGACCCATTACTTTACATATACAATTAACGTGCTACATACTGTAAAAGACATAAGATATGTACAGGTAGAAAGATGCAGCCAGACTGAGCAGGCGAGAGTTACAACAAGTGGACAGCAAGCCAGATAAGCTGGAATTTACTCCACTACTGCCCTTTGCCCTGACTGATAACAGCTGCTCTTTAGCCAAATTAAACTGAAATACCTTTATATTCTCTGCTAACTAGGAAAATATTTTAGAACCAAGACAATATTTAAACTTAAAAATATTTTGGTATAATATATTAGACAAAGTAAAGTTATATACAAAATCAATTAAATATTTCAAATGATTTAACGAAATGCTCAAACATAAATTATTCAGTTCTGTATTAATAATTATAAATTTTAAATATGTAATATATTCATAATTTCAATGACTAAATTGACGTTTACTTTCTCTTAGTTTGCATTACAATTTTATATAATCTAACCATTTAGGAAGAAAGGATAAAAGCAAAATTTTAACTAATATCCAAATAAAAAATTGTTTTACAGTTAACAAACTAGTGAATTCTTAGCTTTCTAGTAACACTATAAAATAGTTGTCGGTTTTCTTTATGTAATTACTAAACCCGTGGACAAAGGTAATTACCCTTCCACAAGATACAGCCATCAGTGTAATGCCCGTCATGTCACTGGCAACAGCTGGCCTGGTCTTGTAACCGACCTGCAATTAAGGTTTTAATATTAATACGTGGTTTCTGTTGTAATGGTCCAGGGTTGATACTCAGTTTGCTTTATCTTAGGTTTATTTTTAAGTAATTAGTTTTGTGACGATATCTTTCAGGGTAACTAAATATTTATTTTCTAATAATGTTTCTAAAATGTTTATAATTTATTTTTTTAAGTAAATGAATCAAAAAATATTACATGGTAAAAATCATGAAAGATTATAAACATGATTTTTATTTATTAAATTGAAAGTATAATAACCTAATAGCGAAAATATGTATACGCACGCTTCACTCGTTGTTGGGGTTTATTGGAATAACAAGACAAATTACTCATAGGTATAAATTAAATGGTTGAAACTGTTTATTTACCATGCAAATAGTGATCGGCAATTGCAGGTTTCGTGGAAACATAATACCAGTAATCGAGGAAGAGCAATGATTACCAACACGAAGTGAGCAGCCCGTGCAATAGTTACTGCATTTGTATTTCAGGTCATGTTTACGTAACGTATAAGTACCATAGAACTCTTAGATTTACATATACATTTAGTAGCCCGCTTTGCATTTTTGTAGCTGGTATATATACTACAAGTTGGTATTTTGGACCTTTTTACCATTAGCTAAGCATACAGACCAGGCCTTAACAAGTGAAACGGAACCGACTAGAGTTGAACGGTGCATAATTTATTCACATCAATATTCTCTTCTTAGTTTAGTTGTGGGTATTACCTACTTAATTTGTTACATTGTAAAATATGTATTATTTGCACCTTCTAGCTGCAGGTCAACAATATTGCGCCCTAACTACCGGACCTTTTTTGTATAGGTTTATTTAGACTACAGTTATTATTATGTTATAAATAATTTTATTGTGAACACTTCATTTACAAGCTTTATGTTATTAGTTCACAATATTGTAGGGTTCTTTAAGATATCATAACTTTGTTAAGGTTTGTCTATCTACTACACATATTAACATGGTCATTAAGAAACATCAAATGAAAACAACCTGATTTTGCATAAAATAAAAACCTTGCTCTCTAGGAATTAACTCTTTTCTTCGATCAAATACTAACACAAATAGTAGATATTTGCCTGACTTGACAATTCACTACCTATGTGCATGTAGATAACCCTATCTCTACTATTTGAATTATACTATTAACTTTTCAATCTTCAACGTACACAGATATTTAATGCATTGCAAACAATATGGATAATTTAAACCGAATAATGTTAAGTCCTAAATTACAAAGTAGTAGTGTATAGTGCGACAAACGTCTTAGGTTTGAGTTTGAATGATAAAATTGTATTGAATTATTTTACAAAATCATGTAACCATTGGCTTAAAAGGAAAGCCATATTTGTGATTGGCTTAAAAAGGAATTTTGTTTTCTTTATATACATTGCGTACGTCTTCTAACATATTTGTATTCAAATTAACAAACTAACCTAATTTTACCCAAACCTATACTAATATTTATATAGCAAAAACTGAAATCTTGGAAGAATATTTTTGAAAATTGATAACATGATCGTTATTAAATAACTTTATATATTTACACTTTATCGACAATGTAAAAGCTTTTATTATGTATAGAGTATTGTAAACCTATACAATTTTAACAAAATGGACCATTAATGGTTTATTTGATGGTTTGGAGAACAAAGATAATCGGTAGTTCCTTTAGCCAGGTGGAAAACTGGTCATGCAGAAAACCATCATTGTCAAGTAACATATTGAATGGTTGTGCTAGAACGAAAATAAACAAAAACAAATTGGTACTACAGTTACATATATATTTTGTTTAATATCTTAAAGACGTATTTGTATTAATTTGCTACACTCTATATTAATATTTAAACGAGTTCGTACGCAGCACGCTGACGTGGGGGAAGTGAATTTCCACATAACAAACTTTAAAAAATCCAAATAAGTGTTAAAAATAAATTTATTCCAATTTGTACAGATATCTGAAAAAAATAATTTTTGTGGCTGCTCTGATGCTCCTGGCTATATTTAGCTGCAATGCTGTGAATACAATATTGCTGATTATAAGGTTAGGAGAAGGTCCAGTCTGGATTGAAAGTAGGTGCGAGGTTGCTGGGGATGATAAAATACACCAGCAAATGAATATCTGGCTTTTCTAATGTAAAACCCCATACGACAACGTACTGTGTTTAGTCGATATACATTTTCATTAATAACTCATTAACTATCTATGTCAGAATGATGGGAGAGGGCTTGACACTTTTGTATCATTAATCTACATCATTCTACATGTTTTATATTTACATCCAGAGCCTTTCTGATCCTTATTGGGCCCAACAACCCAAAATTTGAAAGATTAATCCCCAAAAAAGGGGGTTAGAGTTTTCCGATTGTTTTGCCCAACAAACTTGTCCAATTGATTATAGAAAGGAAATTCCCTACCAAATTTGGAGTATATGTACAAAATATTCAACCGCTAGAGTGCAAACAAATATATATTTTTAAACGACCCCCCAACGCTTTTCAGGGAGACATGTTATGAACTTCTATGGTTATCCCAGGCTTGAGTTACACCGTGCGGGTCATGCTAATAGTTAACTTTTCCATTGGAAATTCACTAACAAAATACTAAAAGCTCATGGTTTATGGGAGCCAATCTAAGAACCAGTAATACAAATAAACACAATTAGTTTTTAATTATGCATGGAATTATGAATAATTAGTGGATGTTTCATTATTCATTGCAAACTATAAATTTTCATTCTAAGTGTGTTCCAATACATTTACCAGAGCGAAAACCGCTTCAATTCCTGCACATGTGGAGTTTATATAGAAATTATATTTTTCCAATTAATAACACAGTGAACGACCTTTGTTTTAATACCACCATAGGACGATTATAAATGCACTTCTAGTTGGATTGTTGTAATGTACACTGTAATAACATATGTACGATTTTTTAGATTGGCAATACAACACACAAGTTTTAAAATATTACCATCACCAATTTAATAACAAAACAAATAGATAAGTTTCATGTAAGTTTTTATTTATCTATTTTTATATGGTGAAAATAAAGCTTGAAGTAGGTTCTGAACCATCAAGTCGTGACTTTTTCACAAAGCATAAAGCCATTGGTGATAGGCACTCCCGCCAATTTAATTATAAAGTGGATACAGTTATCTACGAAATGACTTAATTGTCAATTAGCTAAACGATTTTAAAATATTTGAATCTGCATACAAATCATAGTTATAAAATGATCTGTATTACAAAACAAACTTCCAAATACCCTAATGTCACAATAAGGAAGTTTTAATTATCCGAGTTTGGCTAAAATATATATCTGTATTTATTTCAGATGCAACCAATTCTTTTGGTTAAACTCATTTCTTAAACACATCACTTAAAAACTCAACTAACATATTGTTACCCATTAGTAACACAGAGTATTTAGATGGATATATGTACGAAGAGCATACTCGCGTATCAGAATCCTACTCTGTTTTGATTAAACAAATTATCTTTAAAGTATATTTTTAGTACTAATCAGTCGCATACAAACATTTATTTATGCTATCCTCGTAACTTTTCAACATTTAGGAACACAAGGTTTATTTATTTTTACTTTTTATAATTCAACATTTATTTATTATTATAAAAAACGTCATAATTCCTTAAGCCGCTAAATTATCCTATACTTTCCAAGTCATAATGAAGCTATTAGGAACACAAAGGGATGATAGAATTAGATTCGTCTGCCGTATTTTTAATCCTTTTAGGTACCGTTTGCTATATTTTCCTTTTTCTAAATACGTATTTAATGAATGTTACATTTTATAATACAATTCCTTTTTGAACTGCATTATACCTTACTTAATCAAAATTTTTGTAGGTGGTGGTGATACTTTGGCAGAGCCGTGGAATTAGGTCGGACATATTTACTGTAACTTTGATAACTTTTAAAAGTCTGCATGCACTAACCCAAAATTTCAACTAATTTATTATAAATTATAATTTTACAGTGGATCAAACTATAAACCTCTAGTTATATACAGTTTTTACAACCGCAAGAGCATTGAGCTAGTGTCTTGACACCGGATGGGAATGCTTTACATCACTGTCTACACTAAAACTAAATAATTTTTTTTGAGTTTCAATACGGCTATATTATGATGATAAGTTGTACAGTGTTTATGTTCTTAGTTTCTAGTTATGTTGTGTGCATTCAGTATCATCTCTGAAAATACAAAACATAATTAGACCAGTCTTGCAAACACAAAAAATTGAAACTCTGTACAAAGTCAACACATTTGTGGTATTTAAATGACTCTCATGGCTGTTTAAGATTTGTTTTCGCATCGTTTACAACATATGTACAGCTCGCTTTTTACCCACTCTACCATAATGTAAACATGTTACTTGTTTTATTAAACATTTTACCACCAATAATTCTTTACATTATAAGTTTGTTTTTCATATCATGATTTTTGTTTAAAAAAATTGTATGACTAATATCGTTTAATATTAATAACGGTAATATAGTATAGTGTTACTAATATAGTTTATGATAGTGAGATACGTATAATATATTTATTAATTAGCGAGTTAGCTGCTAAATGGTTACAGATAACTGATTTTAAATTCTTATGGTAATATGATTAGTACTGTTGGTTTTTGTATTTTATAAAATATCATGTAAGTTTTACAATATCATGTATAGGTTTGAATAAATAGTTGTAGTATACTTAGCTATTTCCATCACCTTTACAATCTAATACGAAAAATAGACGGTTATGAATTTGCACTCTTTTGCCAAACTATTACATTTCGAGTCGCTCTGGATTTTAATATTTATTACTCTTTGCGCATGTTCAATATACAATAATGTCAATTAATGTAAAATAATGCATGTTCAGTATACAATAATGTCAATAATATACAGTAAATTATCAGTTATAATGTATCAAAAATGTGTCATTAATTCAGAAAAAATATATTTAAAATCATTATCAGTTATTTGTAAGCAAAGATATTTACTTAGCGCAACAATTGATTCATCTCGTTGGCGTTGGAAACAATTCGATACACAAAGCCATCTTGAGAAACGTTTTAATTGAACAATGAAGTCTGACTGCTTCAATGCTTTGTTCATACCAGGCGACTTATCAGTTCGTCGTAAGTGCTCGTCAAGAGTATTATTTCTAAACGACTCTTGTAAAAACAAGTATTGAAAATAATGCTTCATTTCAATCCCTTCTATAAGTACAATAGAACGCTTCATTTATTTTTTATTGTTTACAAATAAGTATATTAATGAATTTACTTAACAACAAATGCTTATCAAGTATTTAGGTAGTGTAAATGTTTCAATCTGTTATATAAATACAACAATTACATTTGTTTTCAAAACACGATTTTCGCCAATACATATCACCATATTATTATTTTAGACACCACCACATACTAGTGCGTATACTAGTGCGTATACTAGTGCGTATACTAGTGCGTATACTAGTGCGTATACTAGTGCGTATACTAGTGCGTATACTAGTGCGTATACTAGTGCGTATACTAGTGCGTATACTAGTGCGTATACTAGTGCGTATACTAGTGCGTATACTAGTGCGTATACTAGTGCGTATACTAGTGCGTATACTAGTGCGTATACTAGTGCGTATTCTAATGCGAATATGAAGAAGGAGCGATACAGACTTTTTGATAAAAACAATGAAATTATTAAATGTTAAAATGTGAAATTTTTTTATTCAATGTGCAAGTCTTTTATTTCCAAAACAGCGGTACCCTGAACTTTACTGTTTAGGATAACATAAACGATAAGATTACCTTTGAAAAGCCATATAAAGTTCATTCTGTTTTTTTAGAAATGCATATTATTCTTTATAGCTGATAAACTGTTAATACCGTTATTTTTTACTGTTAATAAATAATAAGGTAAACGTAAAAGTTTAATAATAATAAAAGTTTATAAAATGTAATACTATATACATTCAAGTTCTTATCTATTGCATATCATCCTCGTCTCCATATATGGAATCGCTATGTTCTACGAGATGCTATTACAATTTACCTCGGGTTTGCGGGTAATTGGGGAATCTAAATCTGCATGCAAAGTGAGTTTCAATACACGCTGAGTGTGTGAAAACCCGCTTCAATAAACTGCACATGTAGGGTTTAAATGGAAATGGAATATTTACAGTCAATAACGAAATCAAATGGTGAAGTAGAATTCTATTGTTTTATAAACACCTTGCTACAATAGTAAATGTATTGAGTGGTTGCAATTTATACTCAAATGAAAACTAACATTATTATTTGTAATGGAACTTTGATACAAACGTTTAAAATTATTGTTTCATTATTCATCTACAAACCAACTGAATAAAAAAGCAAATTTATTTGCGAAATACCTAAGAGTAACTCACTTATTTTTTTGGGTATATGACTTCAATAAATACTATATTTTTAACTTCCTTATACACTTCAACTATTCTTTAAAATATTAATATTTAGTGCATAAAACACTATGTAAGTAGGTTAACAGTTGTTCCATCTGTTTAGCCAGTAGTAATCTATTTCTAGTATGTGTACAAATATCATATTGAGACAGAACTGCCTAGACCCTAAAATATTATGATGTATTTAAAAACTAAATAAATATTAATCGCCAATGGCTTGGTAAAGTAGTTGTATCCGAAGTAGACTTATTTTCCACTAGCAAATGTGTGAAGACTGGTAGCTGGACTGTTGTAAATAACGATATAGTACACTGTTACTGACAAAAATGTATTACTGTCTATAAACTGTCTTTTACTATGTGTTTAGTTTCTCAAAATTTGATCCATGTTTACATTTAATTATCGTTGTAATATTATATTACTACATTACTAGTATAATATTGAGTTATAAAGACATCATGAGACTTATAATTTTTAACTATTATTTAATAACATTTTAAATTACCGATTAGCTATTTATAAACGATATATCGTAATATAATTAACATTAGTTTATTAATCTTGTACATTTCCATAAATAACGGAAAAAATGTTATTCGTCCAAAGACAAACTAATTAATATTAAAGATTCAATCTTGTGTTAACCACTATTGATATTAAAAAAATACATACTTATAAAATTGCCTGGTTCATTAAATGTAAATATAGAACCACTTAAAAAACAAGTATTTGTTCACAATGAATCTCCGCACTGTTATATAGTATTCTTGGATGATTATTTGGCAATCTCATATTCTACTTTAAAACTATATTAAGTGAAACAATTTTAAATTTAAAATTGTTTCGCTTAATTTAGTTTCACAGAAAAGAATGAGATTGACAAATAATCAACCAAGAATACAATTAAAATTTTTAATAAAGTCATAAACATTTAGAGGAAAAAATGGATAGTAAAATAAATATGTGAATTTGTTAGGGATAAGATTTCGTCTTCAATACTTTTTTATCAAATTTTTTTTCAAAAAGGTCAACGCATATTAGGATATGTAAGAGGAGTTTGCTGTTTACATATTAGTTTCAATTGTATTTCTACATTACTCGTCATTTGGAACATAATTAATAATTTTGAACCATATAAGATATAGGGATTAACATGCTATGCCCTACAAATAATTGTACAGATCTTCCAGGATGAGTGTAACCTGAAGTGATGATAGTGACGTACTCGCATTGGGTGGAGTCAGTTTACCAATCAGCACTGAGTATAGGTGATTAGTAAGAGCATTAGCATTAGGTGTGTAATGTCATATATCAGCTTACTTCGCTTGATATGATAACACACTCCATCAGCTTGGATATCAGCTTCAATAATCTGGTTTGAGTAAATATTTTTTTAATGTGATTCTGAAATGCTCCCAATATAGAAGTTAGACCTTCAAAATATATCACATTTCATAAACGAATTATAAGATTGTTAATTAAACATATCCTTGGTTAAATACGATTTTTACGTTTTACGAATAATATAAAGACTAATTCGTCATTTTATTAAATGTTAATATGTTATATTAAATAAACATTTAATAATTTTATTAGACATGTTAAGTGGTGGTTTAGACTAAAATAAAATTACTTAGAGTTAAATATTCTTGGGTATGGTCTAGAGTTGATGTCTAAATATGTAATTCGATTATTCAGGTTTTATTTTTTAGGACACTAGACTAAATATGTTTTCACAGTTTCACCATCACAAAAATGACCATTACAATGTTTACTTACCATCAAGTTGGTGACCGTTTACTGCATGGAGTTATTGCAGTTGTAAAGCTAGATGTTACATAAATAATGTTTACGTTTGTTAGGGTGATCACAAAGTTAATCACTTTCCCGAAGAAAAATACTTTCTTTTTAAATGATTTGCGATGTGGAATGGTCGTTCATAATTATATCAACAAATTTCTTTAGTAAAATAAGGCAGTATGTCCACTATGAATTACAAATGACAATACGTAAAGTTTGCTACTCCATCCTTTTTTTACTTAAAGTACACATGTAACTTATATTGTAGAGCTAAGTAGTAAACAAAATTTAAAGTATAGAACGAAACTTTCGCTCAAGTTATAATGTTACTACAAGTTATAATTAAAACAGTTTTTACAAATAATCAAATAACTGTTTCCAGATTATGTAAACATAGTTTTATATTAAAGGATTATTTTGTGCCACAAACTAGAAAGCAATTACAAGCCAAAGAATGAGAAAGCACGAGGCTCGACCATAAAGTAAAATGGGCTCATATCCTGACCTGCTGATATTTGATAGTAAATCTAACAGTAACCTGAAAACAGTTTTTGTAAATATTAAAAGGAAATTTGTTTCGTAACAGATATTGATTATTTTACTATGTTTTGTAGATATAACGTTCGATAACATAAATTTCTAAATATTATTGGTCTTCATTTTACTTATCAGGTAATATTCTAAATAAGCTAGATTTATGGAATTTGATCAAACAATAGTTCTGTGACCTCAAAAATAAATTGAAGCTAATATAAGCCTGGATTAAATCTATCCTGTAACATGCTGCAGGATTAACGACATTTCAATGTTTCCATCTCAAATTGATTCCAACTGGTTGCTGAAACGTGTCTTTTTATTTTACGCGAATACTAAATTAATAACATCTTGTTACAAAAGCCAATTAGAAATCTAAACTATTACTTTACAAAGAGCTAATAATAATAGTACTGATTATTCTAGGACTGCAGGAGGTATTAGTTTATTCTATTTAGATTCTTACAGGTTTTTATAGTTAACTCTTTACAAGATGATCATAGTTTTTAGGTACTGTAAAAATAAATCTAGAAGTTGTTTGGTGGGTGATAGCATGGAATTTTATATAATCAGCCTTTTTCCATTCGTGATCTATTTACGGGCCACCCAAATCGTCTACAAGCTACGATTGACCAGCCACAACTTTCTTCATGGGTCAGTTACCTTCCGACGTCCATCTGGATTGTCCACGCATCTTTTAAGCACCAACTCAGTGGTGAGTAGGGAGTATTGGCCGGTTCTGCGTGAGGCGGGTCTGTGGTGGTTATGGCTCAACGGTGTATCTGTAGTTAGACGGTGAGATATTTGATCACCTAATTATTCTTTGATAGTTTTTATATTTGTTACTGAAGAACAAGCCTTCTTTTAGTTAGTTTATTCGTTGCTAAAAAAATTTATATTTTCTTTGTAAAAAATACTCTTTTAAGAAATTCCATAACATTATGATCTCAATAATATCTAAGATCCATTTATATTTATGTAGTAGACGATAAAATAAAAGATTTTGACGATTTAATTTATATTTAAACTCAAAATAAAACAATTTAGAAACATGTAATGGGTGCATAATTATTGCTTACACTTTAAATAGCTCTATTCAAACGAATATTCGTTTGTCAAATTTATGGACTAACGTTTAGTGTAAAACATATTTAAACTAATATATTACCGATTGTCCAAGGACATTAAACTAACTGTTATATTCGTTAACTACATTTCACATTCTCATAGGACGACAGTTTTGTCAGGTTAATGAGTCCTGGTTACATGACTGAGTATCAAAACAACGCCGGATGTTCAGACCATTAACTCGGACTGAACGCCACGTCTTACATTTTATGTCAATGACCATCGCTCTTGTGTCCTTAACTTGTGATGATTTTGAATATGAATTAGGAAGAAAAATGAGGAATTTATTGTTATAAGTTGCTTTTACGACGATCAATGGGCATTCAATCTCTTTTCTATAATCCTTTAGAGTTATAACTCTGAAATAACGTTTAGGGCTTGACAATAAACGATTTTAGTTGTTTAAGTAACAACTATATTAATTCTGTGTACGGTTTTTTTCGCTTACGAAATTTCCGGAATGGTTTCCTAAAGGGCCGTACCACTCCAGGTTTAACGGAAGATAGGACTCCTAGATCATCTTGGTTGAATAAACAAATTCTTATACCATAATTATGTTAAAACAATTTTGTTGACATTCATACATGATATGATTCAGGTTGTTTATTTATCTATTTAAGTTATTGTGTCTATAATGTAGAGGACGTACGTTTCTGAGCACTAGACATTTAATTTAAAATTAATGATCAATTTTACAATCTATCTGTTATAAGAACTTTGTCCTACGTTCACATTTGCTTGTTGTATCATCGTTGTAGCATTCTTAAAATGTTGGAAAATTTTCCCAATAAGTGATAGAGTGGCTATAGATACCTTACCTTCAATACATAGTATGCTCAAAATATTAGTTGATTATTTAAAAATACATTTCACTTTGTTGGATCCTGAAATACTTAAACTGTAGGTAATGACTAGTATAAATATAGCTATAAATAGAACTACAAGATCATATATTCGGTTGCATAGATAACATTAATAGACAAACCAAGAAAGTAAAATAAGTATAGCTTCAAGAGCGATAGTGACATTATCTCTGTAGTACATCGTGACAACACTCATTTCTTGTTCAATACTCAGTAAAAGTTGAGCTTTTGGCCCCTAAGTTGTTATCTCGTAATATGGTTTATTGGAGAATGAACCCCATTGAGTCATCAAAAGTATATCAGAGCGTTATCAAATGTTAAAAAACTTATTAAACTTCCCTGGAGAGTGGTGTGGAAAGCCTTGCAAACTTTATAGTTAGATTATCTTACACGACATTTTAAAGATCTTCAAAGACCTAATCACTGGCAGCAGCCTTGAAAGGGCTTTTAAATCAGTAATAGATTCGTTTTTTGTTTTTTTTTTGAAGATGACACCTGAAATTACAGTTCGACCGGTTGTCATTTATTATTTAGTGTCTTGTTTGAGGTAGGATTTGCGACATTGAATTCTAATATTATTAATTTACGAATAAACCGATGCTTATATTAAATATTTCACTGTAACTCCTTGCGAGCTGTCCCAGATTGAGGGTGAAGAGTCACTGAGTACTCTAAAAGATAGGTGTGTAGATCCAATAAGGATTTACGACGGTTCAGATTTCAAACTTAAACCATGAACATAAATCAAAAGGATATTGCCTTAAAATACATTATATATAATAGGGTTGAAATAATACTAAACTGACACATTCTACGACTTTGTCTTATCTGATAAAAATATTACTTGTAACAGATGAACTTAAGTGATGTTTGTAAAAATATCTTTTATAACCTTTTATCAAACTGTTTGTATTGAAACTGTTAACGGATAAATCCAGTAAATCCTGTTTCAATATGTTATTATTAAATGTAAATATCTAATTTAAAAAAAACCTTGGATACATTTTATTTTTATGCACTAATTACATTAAAGGACAGAAAATAAATACATGGTGCATGTTGTTTATAGTTTAATTATTGTTTAAAACATCAGTTAAGACTTATGCCAATAAATTACATCCACTGATCCTAAAACTTCCTACTGACCAGAAAAATCACATTTGTTCATAACTTAAAACTTTGATCTTCATATTGATGACCAAAAAGGTTTATTAAAAACCAAAGCTGGCCTAGTGGCCAATCCGGGGGCGTACTTTGGACCCATGGTAGCGGACCTGTCGTGGGTTCGAATCCAAGTATTTGCTAGCAAGTTTTTACTTTGCTTGACAAGTCGTACACATAGGCTTGAGGCAAGTGTAGAAGAAAACGTATAGAAGAAAATAGAGACCGCCAATAAAGTTAAATATACATATACATAAATTTATATATAGTGCGATTGAGTGATTGAGTCCCTAATGAGATTAATTTTGCCTGTGAGGAACGTAACGTTAAGACTTATTTTAAAATATAATAATCAATTATCATTATCATAGGGGTATTTAGTTAGATGTACATTTAATACTCTTAATATTTTAACAGCGGCTACATTCCACTAAAGTCATATATATTTTATAACAATTAGATCAATTTCATTCTATATACAGAGATAGACTGTATCAAATTATAGCCTCGTTTAAAACTGTAAATCATGTAGCCAACTCTAAATAAAGCTATAACAGTTTCCAGCTGGTCAATGATCAGATAAAACCACATAGGATTGGTTTGAGAGTATATTTTGCCAGGGTATAAACTCCAGTAGTTAAAACATCATGTTCAACAAACCAATTACTGTCCCAGCTGCAAAGTCGCAGCAACGTTTATAGAACTGTTCACAACTGTGAGTTCAATCAAGCATACCCTATTTGTAACAACACTGTAGCATCATATGTACTTACAGTCCTCTTAGATACATTGTATGGTATTACAATAGCATGTATATGAAATTGTATATAATATATATATATATATATATATATATATATATATATATATATATATATATATAATTGATAATAAATGTAACGCTGTAGTTTCAAGTAAATTGTTCTAAATGTAATCAAAAGCAAAATCTTAAATAGAAGCTACATGAATAGCCATCACAAAGTCACGCACGCCAACGGAACAGTGGCGGTTAAAAAGACTCATTAATATTCAGCAATTGAACAATGAAGGATTAGTTGTAGCGTTCTATGATTCAGACACTTTTCTCGATTTCTAACTTTTATATTTGTTGTTAAATTCTTGATAAACGTTAAATTCTCTTATCAACCGAAGTAAAATATACAGAAACTTTTTCTCGAAAAAAAAGATTTTATGAGTTTAGATACGTCTAGGTAGTTACCTTTTTTGCTAAAATAGAGGATTAACCATACTTTATCTTGCAACTTTTAAAGTAACAAATTAAATGTTAAATTCCTCTAGAACTAATTAATAACAATTGAAATATAGGTTTGCATACCTCCAGTCATCAGTTCTAACTCCAAGACTGCCCTACATGTTTTAGAACACGTTTTATCATCAGGGATTACAAATATGTCATTCTTATATTTTGGGTCAACATACAAAAATTAAAATAAAGAACAGTTATACAGGTATATAAAATCATTTACACTTGAAGTTCAACAATGTAGAGTGGGTTAAAGATGTTTCCTTTACCGGTGTATTTGACCGGCAGGAACAAACATTTATTCACGTTTAAATATACATAAACCTTAAACCTGTGCAAGTTTGTTTTATTTTAACTGATTACAATACAAATTTGTAAAAATAATGGATTTTTTTAGTCGCCCTGATGATGGAAAAATATTTTGGAAGATCTAAGATATCTAGTGCTCTTTATAAATGTTGAATATATAATATGTTTGGTATAACTGTTGAAGGTATGAAATTATATATTAAAACTTTTAAATTAAGAATAACTTTATGTGATTATTTATATTAATACTAAACCTAAATAACAATAACATTGATTTCATATATAGTTTGGATAATATAGTGAAGGATAATAATGCTCAACTGATTTATTTGAAGGGTAACAGCATTCGCACTCGCAATGATTACATAACTAACTAATATAATCATGTTTTAATTTTCCATAAGCTTATTTTGTACTAGAAATTGAAGTATATATGATTGAATAAACGATATACATAACTATAACTACAATGTAAGACTAAATTACTTTCGTACTGACAGTCAGTCAGCTGAAATTGAAGAAAATACTTTTAATACAAGTTTCGATGCAACTGCATCGTCATCAGCTGAAGTAAAATGAAGTTGATTGACCTGATGGTTTTGTAAAAATGAATTAAAAACCCAATATGGTACATTTACACGTAACCGAAGACACGAAAGAACGAATACGACACATAAAACGAACAATAATACTCGACAGGCTGGTCAACACGGACGTGATCACAATGTGGGCAGGGGATATGATCTATAAAACCTTACTAAACGTGTTTTCTCCTATTTGAGCTCACGACAGTACGTAAGTAATTTAGTCTTACATGATGTCTAAAGCTCAGGGGCTAAACAAATGCATAGTTATATAACTATAACAGTATTTATTTTTATACTATTTAAATAGATTAGAGCTATGTTTAATGATTTTATGTCTAAATTTTCCAAGGAAATACCCGCAACACGAAATACAATCTCAAATAATAGTCTTCATCTAGATAGCTTCCAAAAATGGTATCAAGTTGATATTGGATCTTTTCAAAATATAAAATAATGTGAAAAATATTAATGTTTTATTTAAATCAACATAACATTCAGTTAGAAATCTTCAACTACTGTAATATTATAAACATGAACCCCTTCCATCCGGAGGAAGTATTTTATGTTTTACATATCCGCGGGGATCACAATTCAGCTGTGATTTCTTCATAAAGCTGGTTTACATATAGCAATATTCAATAAAAAATTCAGTAGCTGGGTCAACTGATTTTCTATTCGATGTTGTAATAAGTCTAAAATCATAAATATATTTTATATATTTAAATATACAGATTTGATATCATTTTTATCTGAGTAAAACATCCTACAAATATCCTAAGGACTTAAAACAGGAGTGGCCAAGACCACCAATAGGTTTGTAAACATTATGTAAAGTACTAATCACAAGTTTAAAGTTTTGACAAGAATAAGAAAACAAGCATAAAAACTCTGGATTTTTGCGTTCAAATTATAGCGCCAACTCCATCTCATGCAGTCAAGACCTTCTAACAACATCGTATAACTCATGTATATCCAGCTTTATGGCGGAAAACCTATAATATTTTACACAAAATCAAATTTGTGATAAGAGAGTGTTCCAGCCCCTTGTGATAAGAGAGTGTTCCAGCCGCTTGTGATAAGAGAGTGTTCCAGCCGCTTGTGATAAGAGAGTGTTCCAGCCGCTTGTGATAAGAGTGTTCCAGCCGCTTGTGATAAGAGAGTGTTCCAGCCGCTTGTGATAAGAGAGTGTTCCAGCCGCTTGTGATAAGAGAGTGTTCCAGCCGCTTGTGATAAGAGAGTGTTCCAGCCGCTTGTGATAAGAGAGTATTCCAGCCGCTTGATGTTATTTATTTCCCTCGTAAAAGTCTAAAAATAAGCAGGGTGAAAAATATTTATAAAACTAATTTTTTTAGTTATGCAGCGCAATGCGAAGTATAAGGAGCTAATCACTGCAAACATTAGGAACCATTTGCTCCTGTTGATTATTCGGTAGCTTGTACAGGTAATTAACGATGGATCTGCTAATATTTGAACCATTTAATGTAGTAGGACTCATTAAGCTTTACGTTTACTATACAATATTTTCTTGGAAATATTAAAGTGACAGAGAGGAGATTCGGGAAAGTCACACTGATGTAGTGAGCCAGTAATCATCCACACCCAGTCGAGACTGACGCTGTGCGTTTCCCTCTAGAGAACACTGGTGTCATATTACGAGTTTTACTAATATCGTTACACAAAGTTTTTAACTTAAAGTTTTTATATTTATAAATAAATAGAATTTCAATTTTTACAAAGAACTACATTTACAAGTTATCCTATAGACAAATAAATAATACTTTCATAAAAGTAATCTTTTTTTAATGCAATAACTTAAAAATAATTGATTTCTGAACTATTATTACGGGTGATCTGTTCGATGACCGAGCGAAGTTTTATGATACTTGACAAAGTACGTTAAGATTATTTTTTTTCATAATTTTGTGAACCTTAAATATTTTAGTTTCTGTATTGTCTTTCAACCTTGCCCTGTCGGCTTTAAGAATGGTAATTCATCAGTACTACGTGGCTGACAATTTAAACAAAAACATTCATTACTAATGGTTACTTTTAGTTAAAATTATTTTACGAACCATTTTGCCGAATTTAATGAGCTATTTAATTATTTAATCTTACAATAAAATTATTTTTGTTTTAACAATAAAACATTAAAGGTTCTGAGATAAAATATCATACTGCCAATTTCACCGTCATAAGGTAGAGAGGGGTCAAAACTTAAGCTTATCTGATATCACATATAACTCATGACAATATAACAAAATGTATGAATATGTACAGTATTTAGATTAACGTCATTGATAAACATTTTCAACTAAGTAAATACAATTAAAATGTTCATTTGTAGAAGTAAAATATAAATATTATTTGAATGAGGTAGGAGCAATATTTGTTTAAATTATTCTATGATACTTAATTACTAAAGTAACAGAGTCAGTCAGTTTATTTTGGTAGACTCCTTCCAGGAATAGGTTTCAATATAGTTGGATCTTCATTGGCCTGTTAAAATAAATTTGTTTTATTCTGATGTATTTGCAAGATAGCATACACAGTATATTTATGCAGACGGATGGATCAAATAACGGGAGGAGAGTTGAGAAGCGCACTACCAAACAAACAGATTAATGAACGCACGACATCAAACGAATCAATTGATCAATCAATCCCTGGACGGATAAACAAACCACTTTATAATTTTACTTTTAAAATAATAACAACACAGGTGTTTTATAAGTACTTTACCGTATACTTGTTCCCCATTTTGGTTATTGCCTATGAATGAGAATAGGTCAGCCAGAATATAAAGATATGGTAAATATTATATTAAAAGAAAAATAAATTAATCTTACGCGAAAGACATAAAAAGCATTGCACACCAATCGAGAAACTATTTAAAAAAAACTATTAACTTTATCGTTATTTTAACTATTAACTGAAATTTGTTGGGGCAATCGAGTTTGCATATTTATATCACATCTTTCTCTAATACTTACCTTTTTTCCGTATATTAATGAGTGTTAAAATAATACGTATTTTTTCTATTAATTTATTTTAAATACTAATTGAAATATTAAATTACAATCAAGTAGACTTTGTAATTTGACAATTTACTCTAAATCGTGTCTTTTTTCCATATTATTACCAAAGGTCTTTAAATAGTCATAATAAAGGTCTTTAAATCATCAATTTCCAAACAGAACATTTGTTCCAACAGTAATTGTATTCGTAGTGTCAGTGGTTTCGGCCCTTCCTATTGGAAAACACAGCTCGGATATTGCTTGGACATTTACACTTCCCTTCGCTGGACAGCAGTGGATATGATGTTCCTGTATCCGCTCTTGTCTCTGAGATACTGTATTTTATGAGCATCATTTGTAGAGGTTGTATTTGCAGCATTGGCGTTTTAAGGTACCTTGTAAGACATATTTTATTATATCACAGAATGTTGATACAACTGAACATTATAATTAAACTTTATTGTAATCATTTTAATGTTGTATTTCCTTTGTATATATGTTCCAATCTACTTTTATATTTTCTCTTGTGTCTTTATCTTAAGATTACGCTAGCTCATTCTATGCTTATCTATGTTATTAACAATTTAAACTGCCAATTTTTATAAGAATATGTAAAATTAAACTATTGAAAGTTGATTACTTCGTTGATGAGTTTAAAATCTTTAAATACGGAAACTTATAAGATTGTCTATCAAAATAAAGTAAAAAACTGAAAAATCATTTATTTTTGCTATTACTTAAATTCATTTTTAAGTAAATTCTTTCCTCTGGATTGTCTAGAGGAGAACTGGTGACCCCTGGGTGCCCAGATAGCTTTAAAAGATAAATATTTGTTATATTTAATAATTTATTTAATCTAAATTGTTTAAAAACTGCACAAGTCAAAGTAAACGACAAAGGTAGTTTGAACTATTTTTTCGTGTGTTTAAAACTGCTGTTAATGTTGAATAAAAATTAATACAATTAACTTAGGGGCTCTGAAGTAATATTAATATGAAGATAGCATTTTTATCAATTACTATGGTGTGAACTTCTCTTCTACTGTCAGACGACTTATTGCAACAAAGGATTAAACATATTATATTAAATATGATAAAAATTGTGATGATATTCATACAGATAAATTAAAATAAACAATTTAAATCCAGGTTTACATACCTTTTCCGTCCAAACAGTTCAAAAATATATGCTGCCACATACTATGACGACATGTTTCGGAATCTAGAATTCCATCTTCTGGTCATAACAAAAACGTCCGTAATTCACTCAGATTTTCGTCAAAATTTAAAATTTTTGTTGTTAAACATAAAACAGTTCAACATAACACACAACACGACATTAAACACATATTTCGCACAAATTAAGACACGCACAAGCCAGAAGATGTTATGACCAGAAGATGGAATTCTAGATTCCGAAACATGTCGTCATAGTATGTGGCAGCATATATTTTTGAACTGTTTGGACGGAAAAGGTATGTAAACCTGGTTTTAAATTCTAAACAACAGTTCAGGAGGCATTTTCAAAATGAATAAAATAAACACATTAAGCATTAGATTTAAATAATATTTAAACCAATTCAAAAACCATTATTGTTTTTTTTATAATAATACAAAGACAAATGAGTCGTATATTGTCCCAAGACCAGTCATGACACCTACTCTCGCTTTTATAAATCTTTTATAACAAATATATTTCTCACAATATGAACACCACATTATCTAAGGAATTAAAAAAAATATTGCATTCAATATTTTTATTGATAACACAGAGGTGTCGTTTTTATCTCTAATACAAATTTTTTTCAAACCAAGCAAGATTACAAAGATTCAATAAAGTTGCTGGTAAAATGTAATTATATTGTATTTATGATTACAAAACATGAATATGTGTTATTTTATTAGTTATTATTTTGAAAATCCCAAAAATTACAGCTTCACAAAATAATGTCTCTCTTGGGAGATACCAAGACATTCACATCAATATTTGTCAACTTTAGGATTGATCTTCCCAAGCATATCTTGTCTGATTGCAGCTATCGTGCTAAGCTTTCAATTTTAGATGGATAGTTTTCCCTTCTCATTTTACTTATTGTACGAAACAAAGTTAAGTCTGTATCCGTGACTTTTTAACACTACAACGTATTGTTTTAGACATTATAGTTATTTTTTTGTGGGCTTTTGTTGTAAATTTAGCGTGAACATTTGTATTTCTGTAGACTTCAACAACAAGGTCATCCAAAACATATTTATATTACATTAAAGGTATTTATTTCTTAATTCTTTTTTGTAGAAGTTTTTTTACAACCAATTAGTATTTAATAACTCTTATATTGTTATTCTCAGCATCTTCTTACTAAATAAATATATAATATTTTTACTATTTTACTGGTAAAGAGAGTATTTTTATCAAAGATTTTTTACCATTATTTTCTCAACTTGAAAAAATCCGTATAGGTTATTAGGGGTGAGATCCTCATATTTTTACAGCGAAATTGGAAGCTATTATTTTCCTCTATTATTTATTTTTAGCCAATTTCCCCTATAGGAAAGAAGCTATTACCGTAGGTCTCATGGTAAGACTTAAGCCCGAGACCATGGTAACTTTTCATTTTGAGCTCCCCAGATGCCAAAAACACCATTCGTTCAAATTATATATATATATATATATATATATATATATATATATATATGTATATATATGTGTGTGTCTGTAAGCACGATAACTCTCGTAAAAAAGGTCTGATCTTAATGCAATTTGGTAAAAACGTGTAAAGTACCATTTATTTGAACGAGTTCGAAAACCAGAAGAATCGCACCATCCAAAGGGGGGTTTTGTACCCCAAAAATGGGTTTTTCGGGGTTTCCACATGTAATTTTTATTAAAATCAAATTTTAATTTTCACCATTGAATTCAGCATAACAAAACAAACAATTTGGTATCTTGATCATTGCTCTACGTCAATTGGTGACTGAGATATTGAAAGTGCTAAACACAGTACGTTGTCTAATGTTATTCTTATGGAGAAAAAGAAAAATTGTATAACTCGCTTATTTATGAACATAAACTGACGAGATTTGGTATATAGCTTCATCTGGTTGTGGCACAAAATAAAAATTTTTCACCCATGGTTCCCGTAGCAGCAAACCTAGGTACTCGGTCCCCATGTTACCCTTATGGAAAATAATTAAATTGATATATATCGCTTATTTATGAATGTATATGGATGAAACTTGGTATGTGACTTCACTTAGCTGAGTTCCTTTGATATTTTGCATAAAACCCCATTATTTTGTGTTCCTTGTTGCAGCAAACCTGTGTACTCATCCCCAATGTTATTCTTATGGAGAATAATTAATATTTTAAATATCGCTTGTTTGTGAATATATTTCTTATGAATCATGTTAAGTGGCTTAATGTGTTATGTTTTAATTCATTGGAAATTCGCTGAGTATGCAGGTTTGCTGCGACGGGGGTATTACATTATAAAATAATTTACTCCTACACTGCGTTATTGAAATTGAATAGCAATTAAGCCAGGCATAAGAAGAGGAACATCTATGTACAATGGAAGCAAACCAGTAATTGGGTAGTGAACAAAGAAAAACACCCTTTTGTTATTTCTAATAAAGTAAAACGAGGTTTACTTTTATAACAAAAATTGTTGGGACCACTTCCTTATTTGATGTTTAACTAATGCTGTAAATACATGTTTATTTACATTGTTATTACGAATAAATAAATTCATCTTATTTCAAATCTATACTGACTTCCACAAAATATGTTTACGATTGTAATATTATTGTCAACAGAATAACGGATCTTATTACTTCCCAAAGCCGTAACGATGTCATTAGGACCATGAAAGGATGATAAAGAAGAACTCGTTGGTCGTCCTTCTCAATCCTTTCAAGTTAACGGTTGTCTATTTGTGTCTTTAGAGTTAGTTGACTAAAACTCTTAGTTTTAAAGGACGTTAAATTAATAACACTTGAGTTTTGGAACATGTTTGATATAAAGGAATATAATTGCGTAATATTTAACATGTGGATTTAACTCAAGATTTAATTATATAAAAACTAAAAAGGAATTTTGGTTTTTTAATAGTTAATAGGAGTTAATTTAAAACTTTGTTCTTTTTGTACTTAGTATTGAAATTGCCTTTTATTGCATTATCTTAGTTGAATATTTACGATGATGGCTTTAAAAGCTTTGGAATATATAATAGATTTGTTATATATGTTTTAATACTAAATAAATACTACAAGTAACAAATATTAAACTCTTGTCTTCCCAAAAGTTTTCAATATAAAATGGAACCTAATTTTAATGCAATGAAATTTGTTTTACTTAATTTTGAAAACAACTCAAATAATTTATCGATGTTAAATATTAACTCTATTTTTTTAGGTATAGAGTTTTGAATATTGTATATGACTATTCTCGACGGCTAAATAGCTGCTACAAATACCAGATTAAAACATCAGTAACAACAAGTAATTACTAAAATTGATTAAGGTCTTTCATCTATAAGCAATTAATTAATTATTCATAACTACTTTCGAATGTATTAAAATTACGTTTTCTGATTTCAAGTGTAGTTTTACTTAATATACGGGAAATATTTAAGTATATGGCCAAAACTACAAAGGTTAGACTAAATACTTATTAGACTTAGAAATTTATGTGAAGTAACATTTTTAGTGTAACAAAACTAATCACACTAATCATTATTCCTAAGTAGATTATTTTTAAATAAGGTCACGAGTCCAATCGGCATTAGAAGCTTAATTTGGAGTGGCAATTAAATGAGGGTTGAAAAAAGTGCAAGGTTAAAAACCTAAAACCAATTACAGTTCATGAATCAACTTTATTTATAGGGACTGAATTGTGATGCTTCTCACTAAAATGACTCTTCGATAACTGTTCCACGATCTCAATTTTTCAATTAGGTTTGCTTTTACCTATATTCCATTTATATTACTTAAAATGGATATATTGAAACTCACACACAAACATAAGCACACAAGCCTATTTTTATTGAATTTCTGTTTGAAAAACAAAATATTTATCATTACTAACTCTTTTGAATCTTATTTATTTAGTCCTTATTGTTAACTATAATTTAAATGATGTAATTTATTTTTAATTACAATGACAAATTGAGATTAACATTTTCCCAGTTTTAGTCAACATTTGTTATATTCTGTCCGTTGACTCCAAAAAGATAAAAACAAAATCACAACTTATATTTATATAAAAATAAAGAAGGATTTTAAAGTTGAAACACATATGTATCCTTAGCTTTTTAGTAACACAATAAAATAGTTGTCAGTTTTCTTTATGTAATTACTAAACCCGTGGACAATGGTAATTACCCTTCCACAAGATACAGCCATCAGTGTAATGCCCGTCATGTTACTGGCAACAGCTGGCCTGGTCTTGTAACCGACCTGTAATTAAGGTTTTAATATTAATATGTGGTTTCTGTTGTAATAGTCCAGGTGTTATTACCCTTTTTTCTTTATATTTGCTCTATTTTTCAGTGGTTTTCATATTTTTTCTCATGAATATATAATGAACAATTTGCAAATTAAGAGTTTTCTTTCAAATTATTGTTTTTAAATAGTAAAAATTACATTATTTATGTAAAAAATATTTGGATATTGTCTTAAATAAATAAATAAAACTGTTTTTATACCGTGTTACCATGCTGATACACTTAGTTTATTACAATTTCCAAAATAACCTAATTTTATTCTATGAAGAAAAAGATAATATAGCTAATTGTAAAGCAATAATGCACTTGTACATGTTGGATCTTCTAAGATATTATTATTAAATCGAGTTTTATTGGACTACTTATTTTAAAATCTGTTAACATGTATATTTACACTCCATCGAAAAGTAAAAGCTCCTCGTTAAGTATAAAGTGTTGTAAAATCTCCATAACATTTGGTAACAAGTTGACCATTATTGGTGTGTTTGACGGTCTAAAGAACAAAGGAAATCGCTTGCTTCTTCAGTCAGGCGGAAAACAGATGTTGCAGAAAACCAACTTTGTCAAGGAACAAAGTAATGCAAATTGTATGTGCTGAAACGTACATTTCTAAAAAAGCCATTTAAATTTGGAAGTTTAATAGTTTTTAATCAAAGCAAATATCCTAATATATACTTATCTGCTACATCTTATTTGCACATAACTGAACGATTAATAATTGATCAATCATTCCAGTCAATTGGAGAAACAAATAGTACAAATAAATAAAACCGTTATAACTTGTTACATAATGCTATAAAAGTTTAGTACGTGTTTCGTTATTGATTGCAAAATCTAAATCTGCATACAAAGTGTATTCCAATATACATTTAACAGGGCGCAAACCGCTTCAATAACTGCACATGCAGAGTTTACATGGAAATGGGATGTTCCCAGTTAATAACACAGTGTTTTAATAACGCCATTGGTCGATTGTAAATGGACGATAGTTGAATGGCTGTACTGCACTCTGGAATAAAATATATGCGATTTTTCAGCTTGGTAATACAATATAAACATTTAAAACTAGAATTGAAACCAATCTAATAAAATGAATAAGTTTCGTATAGGATTTCTTGGGGTAAGTTGTCTGTGAGACATATCCCTTATCCTTTATGGATTACTGAAAAAAATAATGACAGCTTAAGGTTGGTTTTGAACCACATGGCCTTATCACGTACCTTAAAGCCTTTAGTGAAAGATAACTCTGTCAATATAATAAAGTGTATATAGTGACTGACGTGATTGGAACTTATCTAATCAATGTAAAATTGCTTGTAATTATATACTACTTAAAACTATCCAACATATAAACCTACAGTTACATGAATTGATTTACAAAAATACTTAAACCCACCTAATATCATACCCACCATAGTAAAATCTTCACATTTGTTTTGTATTTATTTTGTACCTCGGAAATAATATCGTGTTCCAATTATATACAGTTTTTACAGTCGTATGAGATTTGAGCTAGTGTCTTGACACCGGGTGGGAAGTAGTTCATCACTGTCAACACTGACAACTAAATTGCCTCTTGTGAGCTTTAATAAAGAAGAAAAGGCATACATATGTACAATAATAAAAATGTTAAGTATGTTTTATGTAAAATAAAGAATCAGGCAACACATTTAATCATCCCCAAATTATTTGCCTAGCAGGAAATTATTTAAATATTCTAAACTGTTGGAACAAATATTTTTTTACCTTGCAGTTTGTGTACTATACAATACATTTCCTACTTCCACCAGAATATTCAGAAGGTCAACCTGGATATGTAAGACTAGTTTGGAAAAGCTAAGCTTTTTTAGTTAATATTAAATAACCCGCGTAAAATATTTACTATGATGATAATCCGCACGTCGGTCAGTTAGATTAATATAAAATTTACTAAAAATTAATATTATAATATTATTTTTAAAGTATTTTACATAATTATAAAGCCTGATTTGTGACAGGTGTGGCAGTGGTCTATCAGTGCGTAGTATATATAGGCCTATATATTTGGTATCGCTGTCTGCAATATAAATTACCTTTTAAAGATGGTTTTCATCAGATTTCCTAAAAACTAATGTATTTGTTGACTAATAAGTGAAACCAGAGGAGTAGTATTATATTAATTATAAACGAGTTCACACGCAGCACGCTGACGTGAGGAAAGTGAATTTCTACGTAATAACTTTTAAAACTCAAAATCAGTGTGAGAACATACATTTGTCCAATTTTTATTGTAGTCTGAAAACATTGTTTTTTTGGCTGTTCTGATGCTCCTGGTTTCATTTACTTGCAAAGCTGGAAATACAATTTTGCTCATAATAAGGTTAGGAGAAGGTCCAAACAGGCTTGAAAGAAAGCGTGAGGTTGCTGGGGATGATAAAAGTACTCTAACAAAGGAATAAAAGGCTTTTCTATCGTAAAACCCCCATAAGACAACGTACTGTGTTTAGTCGATACACATTTTCTTTAATAACTCGGTAAATATTTATGATAGAATGACGAGAGAGGGCTTAAAACTTTTGCCTTTCTAATTACCATATTTTTACATGGATTGATTTTACATCTGGGGCTTTTATGACCCTTTCTGGGCCCAAAAACTCGAAATTTGAAAGATTAATCCCCATAAAAAGGGGTTTAGAGTTTTCCGATTGGTTTGCCCAACGAACTTGTATAACGTATTACAGAAAGGAACGTCTCTACCAAATTTTAAGTAAATCGGACAAAAATGTGACTGCTAGAGTGCAACCACACACACACACACACATATATATATATATGTCTATTTATATATGCAATTTTGAACGACCCCCCAAAACGTGTTCAGGGGGTCACGTTAGGAACTTCTATGGTGGTCCCGGGCTTAAGTTTCACCGTGCGGGTCATGCTAATAGTTCACTTTCCAAAGGAAATTCACTAACAAACAGAACGGTGTTAGAGTCGTTCAGTACAATATTTATGCCAAAGTGCAGTAGAGTGTACTAAAACTATTAACAATATGATTATTGCTGTCATTATTTTGTTTTATATAAAAATATGTTTACGTTAAAGTACGTTAAAATACGTTTTAGCTACGGATAAAAATATAAAAATGCTGCTTAAAATCCGAAAAAGCTAAACTTTTAATCACTGAAGCTTAGTGAGATATATTTACATAAAAAGTTAGGAGTGATCATAGGAAAGATAATTGCCATATTTGTATTTTTATAAGGAGATTAAAAGAAATAAATCCCTATGCACTACCTATATGGTAAAACCGAAATTACAGAGTCAATGGTTTTCATTTGTGTGTCTACAGTATCATCTCTAACACTATAAAACATAATTAGACCGGTCTTGCATGAACACAAAATGAAACTCGGAACAAAGTTAACGCATTTGTGGTATGTAAATGACTCTCAGGGCTGTTCAACAATGTTCTCGTTGTTTACAACTTAATATGTTCAGGTAATATGTTTTTACTCACTTTACCATGATATAAATGCATTACACTTTTGATTGAAGTTGTGTTATCGGTAATTCTTTCTATTCTAATGTCTCTTCATAATGTGATTTTTGTTTTAAAAAATAAAATAAATAATACCAATAAAATAAAAATACCATAAAATTAAAAATACCAATAAACAACCATTAAAAACTACCATAAAATTAAAAATACCAATTAATTTTATGCGTGTGATATATATTAATGATCATCGTTATTTATTGGGGTGTGAAATTATAAATTATAACGTTCAACTGTTTATTAATCTTAATACGATATCAAAATGAATCCCTATATCCCTTGGTCACGCCATAACCTGAGAATGAGAGCACCAAATTGAATATTTTGTTTGTGTTCGTTAATGTCAGGAAAAGGTTTTTATAAAAGATAATTTTTAATCCAACCTAAGGGTTCTGTCCCATTGGCTTTCAGAGTTCCCATTAATTTAATTAAAGTTCAGTTAGTTACACCAAACCCCTGTTAACAAGGATTATATCGAAACATACTTGAAAGGCATAAACATATGTTCATTATGGAGATTACAAATCTAGTTTAATGGCAACTCAAACTCCTTTTTCGATGCCGAAGTTAGTTATATAAAAAAGGCTTGTGAGCGTTGTGAACGAGCTCATCTGGGAGGCGAGTGAGCGAAGCAAACGAGCTCATATTGAAAATGAACGAGTATCTGACATAAAACAAACTCAATTAAATTAGGACAGGACAACGTCTCTCGGGCCAGCTAGTGTTTATAATAAAAAGTGTGTTATTAGTATGTTATTGAGGGTTTGGTATCTCTTCTTTACAAACTCAACAATAATATTGATGTCTTTGACAAAACTGCTCTATAAATACAACATTCATAACCAATAATACTTTATTTGGCTCCTTTCTCACCTCTTTTTAGAATCAAATAATAAAATGAACGGTTGTGAATCCACCGTATATCCTCGTGTGAAGCCAGTGATATCGGCAGCCAATGGGAATCTATTATAATCGTATGATGTACATGACGTCGCAATCATCCGACATGTGGCCTCATACACTGATCTCGAGTAGTTGAGATTTTATAATCAGTATTGGTTAATTTCACATGACAAAACATTTACCAAATATAACAATCATAATAAAATATACGACAGTTGAGTTATTTATGGCAACTCTGTTTTTTATCCTCCAACCTACAACCTATTACAACCTATTATAACAAATCCAACTAACCACTGAATTAAATTTTAAAGAGGTAGAGTTTGTGAATAATACATTTTTTGTTTATACGTTTTTTTTGTGGGGTTTTAATATTTGTCTTTTCTTAGCATATCATAGTTATTTCCCAAATAAATTTCAACGTAGATGTATTAAGCTGTTGAGGAATTTCAGTTCTCCAATATATTATTTCCAGTACAGGAATTAGAATAGGTATTTACCTTCTGCACCTATTGCAGGGTGATACTCGTAGAGTACCTTCTGCACCTATTGCAGGGTGATACTCGTAGAGGTCAGATCTCAGCGTCAATCCATTATTGAGGCTGTAAGTGTGTGGCAGGTGATGGATCACGCCAAAACAATCTCTGATTATTCCTGATAATTACTGGTGTAAATGGTTGAAATCGATTGCCTCGTACCATCATTTTGAAATATTTAAAGCCTGTATGTATGTAGAGAAAAAGGGTAAATTTATATTGTAGCGTTTTGAGACGTAGTTGATATATATTTCATTATTTATACCTGCTAACCTGTAGTATAAGGTAATTTTAAAGATAAACTTTTGTATTTTTACTTAGATTTGAGGTTTGGAAACATTTACAAATTATTTATTGGTCCGTATATTTAGTTCTTATCCGAAGAAAATATCCTTAAGCTTCATTTACATCGTTTGGTTCTTAGTTTTCAGAGTGGACTTATAATACTTTCATCGAAGACTAGTTTGATTTAACTATAAACATTGTCTAAGGTCTGTAGATAAACGTAAACCAGGATTCGGAAACGTATGGCTGAGTACTTTACAAATACATTTTTGTTTAGTTCTCCATTATCAATTTATTTGTTGAAACATAATACGTACAAGGTAGAACCAAAAAGCCAATCTGTAGTTATAAACTACAACGACTAAACATGTACTTTACCTCCGTCAATAATCAAATGAAGAAAGTGAATCTTTAGGTTGACATGTTTCGTTGTAACTACAACATTGTCAAAGCAGTTAAAACGTCAAATAAACAAACAAACACACGTAAACTACACTGCGACGTGTAGTGTATTGTAATGAGTGTATTGAAGTGTATTGCGCGGGACTCAAAGTCTGCTACCCACGCCGCGCCGGGACCATCCGCGCCCCGCACCATGATAGGCGTATCTGTTTTTAACGTTTTTCGTGCTTCGTCTCAGTGAAGTGTACGTGTATTTGTTTATTTATTTGACGTTTTAACTGCTTTGACAATGTTGTAGTTACAACGAAACATGTCAGCGTAAGGATTCATTTTCTTCATTGGACTATTGACGGAGGTAAAGTACCTGTTTAATTGTGATTATATAGTCCAGGAGCCGCTAGAATGGAGTTTAACTAAACTACAACATGATATAGTGTTTTTCTTACTCTCATAAATATTTGAATTTTCCATAAAGAGTCTAATTACATTGCAATATTATTTGGCGTAGTAGCTAAAGCGGATGTACAATCCGAATAAAATACCCCAACTTTGATATATAATTAGCTTAAGGGTGGGTTGTAGTATCCAGTATCCAGTATCCAGGGAGCAATATTTTATCCCGTAGGAATGAGCCGCTGGTGATTTTTTCATGCCTAGGCCATATGCTACAACCATTGTACCAAACCATAACCTTATTATAAAAAATTGTCCATGAAATCAGGGATAACTCTACTATTCTTGAGTTTGTCTTTACCTTTTTTAATTTTAAACATTAATCCGTACATGCTTCTAGAACCCGGCCAATTACATAAATAGACGAATAGGAACATCAATAATCAGTAGCAGCTGAGATTGGTGAGACCCCAAAAGCAATTCTGCGATGAACCCCAAAACAGTGCAGCCCGACGGACCACATGTCACGTCGATCATGTGACATCGGCGCACGGACTCCAACATCAATTTTAGTTTCATATTAAACATGTTTATATTCTACTGCATTATGTAAATGAATGATATTTTAAATATTTACAATGTTTATTATTCTTAAAATGAAATACCAGTATCTGACTCAGTTTGAAACATTACCAATCTAGGACTTTAATAATAGTCAATATAAAACTCATCCGCAAATGTTTAGACCCTAAGATGTTTACCTAGCAGAACAACTGACGCGTCTCATTGGTGAAAACAATTCGATACACAAAGCCATCTTGAGAAACGTTTTAATTGAACAATGAAGTCTGACTCCTTCCATGCTTTGTTCAAACCAGACGTCTTATTAGTTCGTCAAAAGTATGAGAGTATTATTTCCAAGCGACTCTTGAAAAAATAAGTATTGCAAGCAATGTTTTTATTTAAGTCTTGCTATCAGGGCAATAGAATACTTCGTTTTCTGTAAATTTTTAGATCCAAGAGTGTCTTTCTAGATCGTAATAGTTTTATTTTTATCTCTGATATAACTTAAGTTAAACTTGTATCAAATTAATAACAGTTTTGCTATGCAAATATTAGCGACACAATTTATTGGTTTTCGAAATTCAGGTGAAGAAATATTTTAATCACTTTATTTATGTCCAATCAATTTAAATATATAGTTCACTCTGTATTATTTTTATCACACATTTTATACCATTTTTCGTTTTATGTTGTAAAGTACGACATATTGCTTCAATGTGTGTGTTATATATGGGTAATGTCAAATCATTTATACATTTGTTCAATCATGTTTGACCTTTAATGTTCGATCTTGTTAAAACAAGTCTAAACTAAGCTAAACTAAATTCCTAGCCCTCTAGATGTGCTATTTTGGATTTTTAAAATCACCCACTTTCAGGACACCACCTTCATGGTTTTCAAAGTTGCAATGTTATTCTCAGGATTTTATTTTATTTATATATAATTAGATGACTACTAAAACAACCATGTTTAATTATATAGTAATTATTTTAATATAAGTATATTTCTTGAATTAATGATAAGATGCTCTGTCTCATAACCATTAATAGTTCATAACTTAATTTTACAATAATTTTCAGCTAATATTTTTTTATTAAAATAAAGTATTTTTGCTTGATTTTTTTTTATTTTAAACTAAAATTTATGAATTGTGAGTTTGAAATGTCATGGGCAGGTTTTATTGCACTGAATGACGTACGGATTTAAATATTAAGATGTAAAATTGGTATGATTAGGCTTAATTGAAACATATCTTTATAAAATACATTTAAATAAGAACTCAGTAATTTATTTGTTTTTGCAAGTAAACAAGATTAATAAACAATATACATTAACACATAAAGCCTTATGTGGGTTATCATTAACGACTGTTTTTAATTATCATAAAAGTGAAAGTGTTAAGTCAATTTAAAAATTAAAAGATGGAAAATTATTTAGAATTCCTCGGGGTATACAGATGAAGATAATGAGATCTTTGTGGTACTACAGTTTTAAGAAATAACGGCTTTGAAGGCTCAAAGATAAATATTAGTATTTGCTCGCCTGAGCTGAGTTTGTTCAAACACAATCAACGACCATCGAGTCTGCCGTTGAACTAGCCGCTAAGTTTAATACAACACCCGCTAAGCCGCTAAGTTTAATGTTAATGTTATTTAATTTATGTAATATTATACAGGCTCTTAAAATTATACATTTTTAATTGGTACTTGTATAGTATTAGAATAAATTTTCATATGATTAAATCATGCAGTATAATATTACTTAACACAATTTATTTGCTTGCAAAAATTTATATATATATATATATATATATATATATATATATATATATATATATTTGTATATACTGATGGATTTTTATGTATTAGGTACTCTTATGATGTATAGCTTATAACGTAAATGTGTTATTATAATCTGTAATTTGACCAGATTATCCAGACTTTCTAGTTCACTAATCATTACTTTTAATCTGATGCCATCTCTACACAGCTAATGCTAAAGAGGTGGCTATTCATAATGTACTGTTTAAGAACCATGTAAAAGTAAAGTGTTTATAACTACACTATATATTTGAAACTACTTAATTATTGTTACCTATTGTATGATTGCAATATTTATTGTACTGCACGTTTATGAAAATAAATAATTGATTTATTTTATATATATATATATATATATATATATATATATATATATATATATATATTATAAATATGATATTTACTAAGTTATATTTTACTAAGTCAGTAAGTCGGTTTACACGTGTTATAGAAGTCTATAATTTATATGGCCCTAATAAACCAATAGCTAATCATCAAGGGGACGAGCATGTTCTCTACCTTCCTTGATAAAAACTTTGATCTTTTGCTCGTATTTTTCTTAACTGGTTTAGTTATAATTAGTTAATTTATAAATCAGCCCAGAGTTGAATATTTATTCCATTTGTTGAAACAAATATAAAAATCATTAACTTACAAGATCGGTGACGTGTTTGTAATTGCCCTACTGCAGAGCCGAGTTCAAAGACAGTACCAATACGATATGACGATTCATTAAATGTTTACACTACCTGTCAAATCATCTCCAAAGAAAAACTGTATTTAATACAAATCATGAAGGTATATTTATAAGTTTGGAGACTTATTTAAAACAAGCTTTATTTGACGTAAGAGATAGTAAATTTAGCTATAGTAGTTTTTCAGTGCAATATTTTCTTCAAATATCTCCCTGTGACACTCACATGTGATTACGTAGTTGTCAGTGTTGACGGTGATGAACTGTCTCCCCACCCGGTGTCAGACACTAGCTCGTTTCTCTTGCGGCTATAAAAACTTGTAAATAATCACAGAAACTCTATTATTATATCTCAATGAGATAAAATAAATAAATAATAACAATTTAAGCCAACACTTGAAATTGGAAAGGTACAGAAACTTATCTTTGAGGGCTTCATGTACAACTTTATAATTGTATGTATTCGAACTATAGGTTTCCCTGCAGATTTTTTAATTATTTAAAAACAAAATATTTCAGTAATAAGCAGCTTTCGGTGATTGTCAATATTTTTTACTAATATTAACAATAATCAACTTTTTTCTGGATGAATAACCCCCGCATTATCTTTCTGAAATAAATAAATTTTTGGTGGCTATTGTTATCATCTTGAAATAGTATTTATTTAAATTTAGTAATAGATTATTTGTTGAATGTTTATGATAATGGACAAAAAATCCTCTCTAGCTTAAAAAAGGTTTATTGTAATGATATTGTATTTTGAGGACCAGAAAAACTATTACTCTTTTCGTTAAAATTCGTTTATTTTTATTTTTATCAGTCTTTCATTGAAAAAAATCAAATGCCTACATATGATTGCCATAAATATTGCGTCAAAATGTATTATATATTTGATTATTATATATTTGATTTTTAATTTAAAGCATACACTTTTTAACTATTGCAATATATATTTGCTAATTAATTACTCTCTCCTGGTACTAGGTGATGGTTTGTTCATTGTAGTTTCAAATATTATCATTCGGTAAAAGATCTATTTTTAATTAAAACACGTCAACCGGTAATTGTTTATTTTACATTTTATTTTTAATTCCTGCACGAAGCATTTCCAATAACATCTATTTATGTTCAAAAGGTTACCCGAGTATCTAATGATGCAATAGTATTGTCCAATAGTACCTGAGCATTAGGTACACAAAAACCCGTTGTATTCGAAAGGCCTAAAGTAGAAAATAAATTGTAATCATTTATTGATTTATATGTTATTAATTTAAAACATAGAACGAACTGGTAGAAGTTAAGGAATTTGAATAATCTAGATTCCTGATGGTTATTAACACTTGTTATATTATATAGAAAGTGTATATAGAATGATAAACGAACTTTGTTTCTTATGCCATTGCAAACTGTTGTGTATATGTTTAATATATCAAGTGCAATTATCTTAAATAAACACTGTTATTTAAAGTAAATAAGTAAACTTTAAGAATAAAATATTAAATACAACAAAACTTAAATGGTTACCAACAATCATAATGAGGTACAACCAAACATAGAGCCAATTTAGTCATCTGTTTTGTTAGTACGATCTTTAACGCTCTTTAATGTATAACTTCTAGGCCATCTAAAAGAATCTTTAATCAGTATATTACATTTTGTTTGATTAGATTTGACTACAATAAAGAGTATTTTAAAGTTTTACAATCTGTTATGCTATAATCTGTATGCAAACTCAAAAGGAGGTATTATTTGTTAAGCATTTTAAATGGTTGTACACTGTCATTTAACACGTTGGATGTGGAGGACGATAATTCCCGCCCTCTAATTAACATTGAAACTTAAGTGATTTTCATATTTAAACATGTTTGTCAGCATTGAACGTGTTAAAAGTTATTCAGAATAAGCTTTTATCATAACCGAGCAAACCATCAAGTTTCACATAAGTAAAGTACAAATAATAAACTCAGAAGGCATTTGTGATTCTTTATTGTCAATGAAAACCTGTAACATAAAAAGGACCTATTCGAATTTTACCAAGCGAAGGTTATTTAACGAGTCGCGGTGCAACCCCAAACTGAAAACATTCATTCAATGGCAGCTATTGTCCCTGGTAAAAAAATCCGGTTTTTGAAACTCATCATTCGGTCAGACCTGAGTTATTCAATAATTTTAAAATTACCAGAGACTTTTTGATTGATTTAAAATGTATTGTTTGTTTGACGGATGAAATGGGCAATATACCGTTGTCTACGGTTATTCAATTAGTATTAGTAAATGTTCAAATGTGTAATTTATATACATTTATAATGTATAGTCAGCCTTAGATTAGTCACACAGGTCTCAAGTGTAAGCCATAGAATTACGTTCAAACTATGAGGTTGAAATACAAACTAACTTTGTGTTTCCGGCACTGGTCCTATGATCATATTAGGGGAAGTAGCAAATACAAGTGGATTGAAATTAACTCTTAAAGATATTCCTCACACTTACAGGAGAAGGGAAGTATTAGCGGATTTCCCCTAGAGGGAAGAAGCTAATACCATAGGTCTCTTGGTAAGACTTAAGCCCGAGACCATGATGACTTTTTGTTTTGTGGTACCCTGATGCCAAAAACACCATTGGTTAAAATTGTTAAATATGTATATATATATATATATGTTTGTGTGTGTGTGTGTGTGTGTGTGTGTGTGTGTGTGTGTGTGTGTGTGTGTGTTTGTGTGTCTTTAAGCACGATAACTCTCGTAAAAAAGGTCCGATCTTAATGAAATTTGGTACAAATGTGTACTGTACCATTTATTTGAACGAGTTCGAAAACGAGACGAATCACACCATCCAAAGGGGTTTTTTGTGGGGGGGGGTTCAACCACAACATTTTTTTGAGTTTTCCCATGGAATTGCTAAACGCAGTAACTGTACGTTGTCTTATGCTATTCTTATGGAGGAAAATACAAATTTGATATCTCCCTTATTTATGAATATAAACTGACGAAACTTGGTATATGGCTTCATCTGGTTGTGGTTTGTTGTTGTTTGGACAAAATAAAAAAATGTACTTATGGTTCCCATAGCAGTAAACCTAGGTACTCGGTCCCCATGTTATTCTTATGGAGTATAATTAAAATGTTATATATAGATTATTTATGAATTTATATGAATGAAACTTGGTATGCTACTTTAATTAGATGAGTTCCATTGATATTTTCATAAAAAACCCATTATATTAAGTTCCTTGTTGCCGCAAACCTGCGTACTCATCCCCAATGTTATTTTTGTGGAGAATAATTAAAATTGTATCTACCGCTTATTTGTGAAAATATTTTTATGAAACTTGATATGCGGCTATATGTGGTATTAAGACATTGGAAATTTGCTGAGAATGTAGGTTTTCTGCGACGGGGGTATTTACAATTTCCCAGTAAATTCAATTTTTTATTCGTGAAACGTGTAATCTCCCCATCATTACACTCCGGCGTTATTTACAAAATATATTTTTTAATTATTGATTTATGATTAATTGTCTGTGTTATTGACAAAACTAAATACCAATGTCAACAGCTATTAAATTTGTTACATGAAATGTGTAATTTACATCTATTTATAACATTTAGTCAGTTTAAGATGAGTCCCTCAGGGTCAAGTTCAAAAAAAGAGTTAACCTTTATGCAGGAGCATGAAGTGAAAACAATGTGATTAACACCAAAAGCAACTTCATGTTTCCGGCACTGGTACAGTGGTAACGTATTCTTGAGTTAACCAGGAAAATATTATACCTCGTAGATAAATTTTAACGCCGACGATATTTTCCATACTTAAAGAGAAGGGAAGTATTTTTTATACACAACATTATTTTTTACTACACTTGAAACGTCTAATCACTATATAATTACACCCTGCTGTTAATTTACAAACATTTATTTCTAAAACCTTATGCATCAATAATACACTCACTTTATCACTAATATTTAACTTAGATTATATTAAATTAGATTGTAATAAAACGTTTGGAGGTGGTTGACTATCAGATTAATTTACAGTTATAACAATGTATGTGATGTTAAACTGGAACAAAATAGGAGTTGCTTGTGAATTCTCTGGAATGTTTTCCATGACTATGGATTCGTGTGCTTTTAAGCGATGGAACCTGTAAAATGGTTGAAATTTAACACGAATAAATCAAAATAAATTGGTAACTGTTGCTTTAAGAAACAATTACTGATTAAATATTTATTTGGTGTAAAAACATTTTACACCGTTTAAATTAAAGCAGTACTATTAATTATCTTGATGATTATAGTGGGAGAAATAATACCTTTCCTTCATAGGAACAGTTCACTCCACAAAAAACAACACATACGCAGACATTACTTAAGAAAAATATGCTTAGATGACTTATTATAAATTTTGAATTACTTGATTTGATGTTGTCTAAAACATGTGTTTTGTTATATGGAATATACATTTAATAGAATGTACAAAGTTTATTTATGTTTACATCAATATTACAAACTGAAGAGTTAAATATATGACAATACATTAATACAAAAGAGGTAAATAAGACAAAAGCAACTTTGAAGGATTAAGGAGGAAGGCAAACACGTCAAGGTTTGTCGTGCTTTTGTGGCCGTAATGACTTCGTTATTTTTTGGAATTGTACAAGACGATTATACAAAAGATCTTTTTTCAATTAATAAAAAAAAACTGTTTTCGTCTAATAATCTATTCAAAATTATTTCAAAAATACAAAATTGCATCATATTAGTACACATAATAGTCTTATAATCATAATTAATATTTAGTATTACGTTGTAAGGAAATCATAAATATTAACCAGTAGTAACAAAGAACAGTAAACAAGTCAAATCATTAATGTTTTTAATTTCATCAATCTATAACTTCTAGTTTATTTGTTTGCTAAATAAGAGCTAGTCAGAAATTTTTTATTGGTTTTATTGAAAACTACGAGTTTATGTTTAGGCTTCGAGCATAATATAAAAACCATAATAAGTTAAAATTATCAGAGTACATTTTATTCAGTTCTATTGATGGAAACCAACTTAAATATTAAAAGAAAATGTATTATCGGACTAAATTAAGTTTTAAATTTCACGTTTATAACTGTTAAACAAAATAAATACTGTTATAACGCTTAAGTAGTTTACTTCCCCAGCGAACTTGGTACTAAACTAGCGTTTGAAAATATATAAATATAAACGGACTGAATAAATAGAGATAAGCTTTCTAATACATCTAATTAATAAAAATAAATTCAATATGTGTTATTTTTTGCGGCCATAAACGTCAGTGCATGTACTAGGATAATAATGATATATATTATATTATATATATATAATTATGCATATTATATTTATTAAAAATAAACGGTATCAGGAAAATGACACATACTTTCTCCCTTTTAGTCCATCTTTAATAAATAAATTACTTTTTATTTACTGAATATAGAATACAAAGCACGGTCGAATGTACAGAAAATCTTGTAAACAAGTTGTTTTCAAAAACATCCACCCAAATCTCTGTTTTGGAGGCACTACAGAATACATTGCTACACACGTGGTTTTAGGAGGGGAAACGCCCCCTATCCCCCCCCGGGTTATTAAGGGGCAACATATTTCGAATGTCCTCTGTTGGTCAGTGCTAACTTGACAAGCATATCAAGTTTGAACGAAATTTATCAGTAAATAAGAGAGAAATTGTAATTTTTGTGCTCCACATAACATTTGACAACGTACTGCATTTACCGCAAAATTAAAATTAAAATTATCTCCGCAACCAGCAATCGTAGAATAGCAAATCAAAATACTAAAGTATTTAGTTTTTTGAGCTTATTTTATTGGTGAATAGTAATATTTTTCATATTAATTTTTTAAAATTAAAAACCAAAAAACTAATTTTGTATGTTTTAAGTCCTGTAATTTTTGAACCTGAATTTTTACAGAAATGTGGATGGTGTTATGTTTTTAGAAAACTAAATTTCTACAAACGACTAAAGTTGAATTAAAATTGATACAGCCGTTTTTGAGAAATCTTGATTTTTCATGTTTTTTGGTGGATAATTACCCTGAATAATAAAAATAAAAAAACTCCTGGAGATATCGTGAATTAGTACCTACATACCAAATTTCATTAAAATCGGACTTTTGGTTAGGGCTCTAGCTCTGTACGTATCAAGACAGAGAGACAGACATAACGTAAAAATCATTTTTTTGGGTTCAGGGAGCACCAAAATGAATATTTCCACTAACAACTCAAATTCGAAAATGTTGATGAAAACAATACCTTCTCTACATGCAATGAATAGGGGAGAAAGTAAGAGTATCTTTTAAAACGCTCAGTTACAAGTGAGAATTATATGGCCAGGAATTAAAAAATAGTTTATTATCATTCATTGTTCAATAGTTTACAACTGTTCAATGATTTGCAAAATAAACTTAGATTAAACAATCGAAAACAATAAAGTTATCTAGTATCTCGTGAATGCTATTTACAGTCAATATTGTTAACTATTTGTCTTTGAATGTTTGCTATTCACTGTTTATATTATCCTTTATATTAAGCAAGATGAATAAAATACGTCTTAAAACACTACAAAGTATATTTACACTTATACTGTACTTACATACAAGACGGTAAAATATACACAAAATATGGTACAAGGCGATCGATTTCAACCAGTTACACCGGTCATCATCAGGCCAAATCAGAGAATGATAGAAACAAGATGGCGAACGGCTTATATACTATTGGCTACCGGAAGCTCCGGAAACAAGTTGCGATAAGTACCACCAAACCAAAGTTGACCAGTTCATTGATCAGTTTATCCCTATTCTTACATTTTTTCCTTAAAAATAAACAATTCTTCCCATGCATTCATTACATTTCCTTTCTTACAAAAATTGATAATATTCAAATTGTCTTCAATCGTTCACAAGGAGTGGCCATTTTCCAGGAGGTGTTTTGCGAAATTCGATTATTCCGGTTTTCGGTTCTTCCATGCTGAAACATGATACTTGTATCTTTTATAAAATTAACAGTTTGACCAACATAAAAATTATCACAATAATTACAACTGATTTTATATACACTGAGCTTATCAAACTTATCACACTCTTCTATGTTTGGATGCAGAATTTTACTCATGGTGTTTTGTGTCATTTAGGCTGCGGATACTCCATACTTCTTAAATCGATTTGCAATATTCTGAGTTTTATCGCCAGTGAAGTTAAATGCAACATATCTCGTACTCTCCTCCAGTTCGTTGCTCAGAGTTGTCATATTTCTTAGCCGTTCTTAATTTTTCATCTTCTTCAATATCCTTTATATTAGTTATATTTTATTTAATTCTATGTTGCAAGAACAACTAATATTATTACTATAAAAATACATTTTGGAGAAAGTAACAACATGGTAAACTTGTTATATTAAACCAACCGAGTAGTCTGACCACGTCAGTTCCGCCTTGTAAATAATCCAACCACCACTTAGGGAACTAAAACATTAAACGTGAGGCTTCGTGGTTAGACACCTCTGTTGAATAGTTAAAATATCAGTACATATTAAAACCTCTGTTTGTAAATATTAAACTGTCAAATAACAATAGTTTTTCAAAATATTTTGGCGTTGCGTTGCCTCTGTACCAAATTAAGTAAAATTATAAAAAAGAAAACTAACTATACAATAATTTTTAATTTCACAAAATAATAGGCTGCAATGTGTATAAAACATTGCATATTTGTTTTAACAATAGCTCACTAATTTTATAACAATTCTCTCGTTTTAGTAATATGCTATAGGCGTTAGATGGTTTACGGTTAATTGTTATTGTTAGTATAAGTTGAAATGATTCTATGACATTTTTATGAATAAACATATACATTTAAAGCGGTTTAAAGGTGCTAGTAGAATCAAAAGGAAATCTTTGCAATGATAAGGTTATTTATATTAAAAAGATTTTGTGAACGGAGTAAAATGCGCTAAAGGTATATTTACAATAAGGTTTCACGAGTCTTCAAACCCTTTACAGTAATGCTCAGTGTTCTTTATTCCTTAGAAACCCCGTAGCTAGAAAAATATTCGTTTGTAAAAGTAATACGAATAGAAATACGTATTCTAAATATAACAATACTCAGACATTATTTCTGCAGTTGTCCGACAAGAAAATAAAAAAAACGCTTAAGCTCCGAGCGCTGAATATTTTACTCTTATGTTGTGAATTAAACCGTAGTTTTTGGTAAGGTCTTAATTTTCGCATTGATACAGAATATAAAATAAACGGTATCAGGAAACTGACACATACTTTCTCCCTTTTAGCCAAACTTTAATGACAAAAATATTTGTTATTTACTAAATATAGAATATGAAGTATAGATAAATGTACAGAAAATTGTCTAAAATAGTTGCTTGCTTTCAGAAATATCCACCCAAATTGCTTTTTTGGAGGCACTATAGAGTCCGTTGCTACACACAGTAGTTTTGAGAGGGGAAATGCTCCCTTGCCCCCCCCAGGGTTAAATAGCAACACATTTCGAACATCATCTGTTGGTCAATGCTAACTTGACCTGCATATAAAATTTTAATGAAATTGATCAGTAAATAAGAGAGAAATAGTTATTTTTGTATTCCCCATAAGAATAACATTGGACAACGTACTGTGTTTACCGCTAAATGAAAATTTCAATTTTCTCCGCAACTAGCAATCGTAGAATAGTAATTTAAAATACTAATTTATTTAGTTTTTTGAGCTCTTTTTAATGGTGAATAGTAATCATTTTTAACATTTATGATTTTTTATGAAAAATCCAAAAAATCTGAATTTTTGATGTTTTAAGTCCTGTAATTTCTGAACCCGAATTTTTACAGAAATGCGGGTGGTGTCGTTTTGTTGGAAACCTAAAGTTCTACAAACCACGAAAGTTTCATCAAAATCGTTAGAGCCGTTTTTAAGAAATTTGGATTTTTCATGTTTTTTGGCGGTTTTTGGGGGATAATTACCCTTAAAAATCAAAAATTCAAAAAAATGAAAAAACGCCTGGAGATATCGTGGATTAGTACCTACATACCAAATTTCATAAAAATCGGCCCATAGGTTAGGGCTCTAGCTCTGTAAACATCCACACAGACACACACACACACACACACACACACACACACACACACACACACACACGGACACACACAGACAGACATCACGTAAAAAACACTTTTTTGGGTTCAGGGAGCACCAAAACGAATATTTCCACTAACAACTCAAATTCGAAAATTTTTACGAAAACAATACTTTCTCCATATACTATGTATAGGGGGAGAAAGTAAAAATTTTTACGAAAACAATACTTTCTCCATATACTATGTATAGGGGGAGAAAGTAAAAGTCATATGAAAAGGCATAAAGAAAGTACACTATAAAAATTTATTTTTAGAAGGATGCGGTTTGTCATATGAAAAGCCATAAAGAAAGTATACTATCAAAATTTATTTTTAGAAGGATGAGGTTCAGTAACAATGTTGTAGTGAGCTATAAATCAACCCCGCCCAGGCGAGACTGACGCTGTGCGTTTCCCTCTGGAGAACACCGGTGTCGTATTGGAGTTTCCATGCTATATTTATGTCTATATAGTAACACAGAGCCTTACTTAACATGTTGGCATGTGACTGTAAAAATTTGATAAACTATTTTTATGTAGACAGTTGCAACAATTATTGCATTTAAACATGATGAAATTATTATTTATTAAACAAATTAAATATTTGCTCTTAAATAATAATTTGTCCCGTTAGGTTCAAACAATTGCGATTATACAAAAGTAAGTTTTAAGTAGTAATTTTCACATTGGTTGTGATTTTGAGGTCAGATTTGTGGCATTATAAACTAAAGAAAACGGTTGTTAGAGGTTAAATTGTTTTCAACACACAACCCATGCTAACTTTAAGATTCCCTTCAAATTATTACTAGGCCGTACCCCTGAAGAGGTATAGTCAATTAAACCAGTTTTTTAAATAGTTATATTATGTATAACACATTTTCTTTAAGTTAAGTAGCTTCCTTAGTAATAGTTTAACCAATCTTAAGTTGTTTCCAGAAATTTGTGTGCAATATGTATATGTGAGAAAATGTATATTTTACTATCATTTTGGAACATTCTTGCAAGATAAGTGTAGCGAGGCTTATCAGTAACGTGAGTTCAGAGTTCATAAAGAGGCCCTGGAGGCTCCAGCACCCGGCGGCTACAACACTGGAGCGTGGTGACAAACTTCACATGTTGGAATGTTTTATGCCTAAAGGTTTGAAGAGATGTATGAAAGTTCCTTTGGAGGGATTATGTTTTGTTGAATATTACAATTTTACCCGACAATGAATATAACACTAAATAAACCAAAATAAAATAGACACATAGATGCCATTATTAAAACGGATTATCAAAATGTATTTAATTTTTAACGGAAATTTATTTTTTAACAAAACAGTTTGGTCTTAATAACTTGGTTAAACACTTTTTTAGCAATGGACAAAAGAAAATGTTGTTTTTGATTTTTAAGTTCAACTTAGAAAACACGAAAGGATTAAATAGAAACAATTGCATGTACAAGTGTTATAAATACACCCGTCTTAAAACGGATAAGAAATATTTAGTTGGGAAATTGTTTAAAGATCTAAGTGATGAGTGGGAAAAAGCAAGAATTACCAAAAAAATCATATTTGTAAAGTAAGCAAACATGGAAAATACACTTTGCTTTTCCATTGTTTTAAACGTTCTCTGCATCCTATTTTGAAGAAAATACAACATTCTCATTTACCTTCTTCAACAAATATGAAACCCATCAATCTAAGTTTGTGTTAATTGTTGCAAAGTATAGACTTGGTTTTCAAAACAAAACAATGTTTGTCAAAAAATTACGTATAAGAGTTTACGCGTTTTACTTATACTTATATTATTTAAATATTAAAATACCAAATAATTTATCTAAATTATGGAAAATGCATTTGGTTTGTTAAGTATAGAAACAAAATAATATCAAATAAAGTAACTAATAAAAATTAAAATACATAAAGCTGATATATATCTTTCTCATTACTGATAAATATGTTATTTTGCTAACAAAATTATATTAGTTTTGTACCACAATCTGATTAATAGCAATGATGATTATGGATTTATTTATATCTCCCATAATATTTGTAAAGTATACATTACATTATTATTTCAACACTACTTATGGCGAAAATATTATATTTTTTAAGATTTAGGAATTAATTTACCTAAATATGGCCATACAAATTATATAAAACCAACTACATATTTTAGACTAATAACAGCTTTAATAACCATCCAGTTAAATCCCGATAACGTAATATTAAAATAAATAAGTATATATTTATAATGTATTAACGTACTTCCTAACCTAAATACATGTGTATGCTGTTTATCCGTAGGAAAATATAATTAGACCCCTATGCACGTATAATATGGAATATAATTCAAAGGCTTAGTATAAATACTATTATAAATAATCAGAAATTTATAATTGTCTGTTCACAAAATACAAGTCACACAACAAGAGCAGGATCAGATGATATAGACATTTTGTAAATAGTAAATATTGGAATGAGACCACAATATGAGTATTGCGTTATGAGGGTGTGGAACACTCAAAAGAATGAGAAGAACATCTGTTCGATTACGAACATCAGGTCCTATTAATAAAATATATGATACTACATATGAAAAACACACAAATAACGCGTTAAACACTGCACGTAGTTTACACTATCATCACTCATAGATTACTCATGCATAACCCAGCCCTCTGGCTTATGAGGGCACCGGTGATAATAAACTAGCAATCCACCCTACGGATTTATAGTATTTACTGTTTGGTTTTGGATTAATAACTATGTCTTATATTTAGATTGGATTGCCTTTGTTAGGTTTTATTGTATAAATGACACAAACAATAAAATAAAATATAAAGCAGAATCGTAATTGTAATAATTTGTAACTCACTATAAAATCTGAGGTACTGTTTTACTTGATTGTTGTAAGGTAATTTTTTTCTGGTAGAGATGAAAAATGATGGGGGTGAACTGAGCAAAAACAAGGGGGTGTTTTGGTAGGGTAGTGTTGAATTGCTTACGGGATTGTTCCCTTGCGGTTGGATCTAGCATCAAAAAGGCTATTGGGCTTTCTTAGGGTGGATGAAAGAGAATGGCAAAGCTGTATGAGAAAATAATGAAGAAATTAGAAGGAATTCTACTGTATACTTAAATGTCTTTATTAAGCTTAGTTAAATAATGTTTTACTTTTGACCCATTACATTTTCAAAATACATTTTAGACTAGTTTTTTGTAAAAATCTATGATACGCTTTTAAAATATTAATGCGCTTTTAGAATATTGCTAGTTATAATATAATTTAACGTTAAAAAGATTCAGTGTATTCAGCATAACATTACTTTAAATGTATTCAAGAGTTATCAGGCTGGTTAAAGTGGGTCACAAAAACAACATAATTTAAGGTCCTGACAAAGATGTGAAGTCAAGGATGAAGGTAACTACTGAAACAGTCGTGTAATTAAACTATACATATTCTGTCTTCAAATTCAGAGTAAAATCTAATGAGAAGTAACATGTTGTAGGCTATACATTTCTCTCTGGACAATAATTATTTTGTAAATGATTAAATATGTTATGTCATAGTTTAGTGTTCTAGAAGTTGCTTGAGTAAAAAATTAGAGAATTTTCTAAGATCACAAGTCAAGTTAGTATTTGTAAAAAAATAAATATAAAAACGTTTAGGTATATGAAACAAGTTTTAAATAAAAATAAGTATTTAATCATATATCTGCAATTATATGTTCCCCTCAGTATATGTTTTAATTTATCGGAATTATTATAAAACCAATGGCTTAACAACAAACAAATATAACTACAAATGTGGAATGATGCCAATCCTGCTCAATCCTGCCCAAGCAGCCTGTGCTTATCTCAAGCCACAATTAATTCGCTTGTGAAAGCAGCTCAACCTGCCAAGTAATTGTGGATGAACCATCAAAATGTTGTGTGATGAATGAGGTTAAACAGTAGCCTCGTCCCTTTCAACTTTAGTTACATTATTTTCTTAGTCAAATTCATATTTAATTACACTATTATATGTAAATCTTAGTTCTTGATGTAATGTTATTAAAATATTTATTTGTTTGCCTGGATCTCGTAGTGGTTAAAGCGCGAGCTTATAATCTAAGTTTTCCGATGGATCCTCAGTAAACATTGAATATGTTATAAATAATAAAAATAAAAATAAAACATATATAGGGACATTTGTATAATAGACTAATTGTTATGGTGTTATGGTGCAATAGTTAAAGTTACAATAAACTTATATGTTTTAAAGTGTCTACAACAGTTCAGATAGTTCCAGATAAATATAAACAAAACAATGCTACTGGCTTTTAAACGAAAAATATATTCAGCATACATTCTAGACGGAAATAAAACATAAATTTATATTAATAATTATCAAATAATCATTATAAAACAGTAAACAATGTGTTATTTATCACAGAGTTCAGAATAAATATAAACATTTTGATTTAGTAAAAAGAAAGAGTTATTTTCCCAAGAAACATAATAAATTATCCCTTTAGTTTCCGAAGACTTAAGATTAACGAGACTTTTAAACTGGTTCGGTCGTGGCGTCGTGCGTTTTGTTGTAATTACAATTAATTTCACTTCTAGTTGTGAAAATTTACTAACAATTATCAGCTTCAGTGCTTGAAATAAATAATGAAGGAGCTTGAAATTTTGTTGTAGTAATTTATTGAAGTTGATTTTGTTCATATATTTATATTAGTTTATTTTTTATATATAAATTGTTTATAGGATTGCGCTATGAATTACTGAGCAATTAGGTTTATCAAATAATTTACCAATAATTTATCATATTCTAAAAACTAGCCTCTACAAACTATGTTTAGTTTTTATAACTGAATTATTTTAAAGAACAACAAAGTTTTTATATTGCATTAAGGTGTAATTAACTAATTAGTCCTTAAGTAAATGTGAGAGTAGTTGATTGGACCATTGGAAACCAAGTAAATTACTGGAGTCTAATTAGCTTAAACGTCATGAAACTAGCTTTTACTAATCAGTGATGGGTAATGTCTGTAATAATTTCTTGAATACCATAAATTCACCATCACCAACAATTAATTAAAAGAATAAATACACAATTAGCTTGACTTTGAATGTAATTGTTAATCCATTTTAACATTTTCTATTGGTAATCTTCGGTTCTGCTATTACCATTATACAGTTTACTTTTAAACAAATTAACTTATAATTCTTAAGTTTTTTTTTGTAAATTAATAATTTATAAGTAATTGTATGCTAGTTATTTATTAATAATTAATAATAAAGCAGTTAATGATCTTTATTAATGATCTTTCAAAGTAGTAATATTTAATAATTCAAATTTTCATAAAACTGTATGTGAAAAAATCATAATAACGTAAAAAATATGGTTTCAGAATTTTGAATTTCTTTCAATGGTATTTTTTAAAATACAGGTTAGTATGTCGTATGCTTGGACCTCCACAATTGATTTGGGTTGCGTTACTTAGTAAATAATCATTAATGACTGCATTTCTACATTTATCATAGGAATGGCTCTAATTTGTATCCCGAACCAAACAGTAACCAAGCTGCTTGTATACCGTCATTTAAGTTTATCACCGTGTAAGGCAGTGGTAAACTCTTTGATGCAGTAATGGCTGTGATTTGATGGCTTCATAATGTTTTATTTTCATTAAAGTTTATTTTTCAAGAGTGGTGATGTTTCTGCCTAAAAAAATTAACATACAATCAAAATAGTCTACATGTATTAAAATAAATAGTTGAACTATTAGATACAAATATTATTGAACATTTCATAATTCAGATCCGTATTAAGTAGGTATTAGTTGAATATTTGAGACTCTTTTGGCCAAGGATAATACAAATATTTAATCTATATTCTTATATCTTGGTGGATTTATTTTCAAGCTTTGATCTCCAACAGCTCAGCTATTATAACTGAACAACCTCACTACTCTGTTATTGGCCAAGGCTTTAATTTAGCAAAACACGTCAGTCACTGTGGTAACTCTGGAAATAATTAACATCTCAAACCCATTTATCACAATAACTAGAAATTTGTTCAAATATGATTTAACACCATTAATATCAATATAATTAAAAGTTCAAACTATTCCAAAGGATCCATTAAACAAATTGAAAAAAAAAAAACATTTTTCAATTTTACAATGTATACATATTTAGCACGTATTTTATTACTGATTGAAAAATATAAATCTGCATACAAAGAGTGTTTCAATACACGATGATGGCGCAGAAAATGTAGCAATAAGGTGCTCATGTAGAGTTTATGTGGAAATAGGGTATTTCCAGTTAATAACACCTTTGTTATATTAACACCGTATACGATTGTAAATGTTTTGCAAGTTGAATAGTTATACCACACTTTCTGATAAATTATACGACTACAAAGCTTTGAAATATATACATAATTTATACATTTACAATTGACGCCGAGCTAAAGTAAGTACAGGTTTATTAATATGTGTACTAGATTAATCATATGGTGTAACTCGGTAGGTTCTTAGCTAAAAAAATAAAATAAAAAAATATATTTATATATTTTTATTATTGAAGCTATTAAACAATCACAACAATGAGGGTTCAAGAAAAATATTTATAACCCACCGTATTTTCATATTAGGGAATCTCTTATTATTTAAGTTTTACTGCAATACTTTAACAAGTTTTTGGGCCAATAATTGCCTAAAAATCTTTTTTCAAGATTAAAACAATGAATTTTTACAATAAAAATATAAATTTTCGATATAATTAGACAATTTTAGACATAAACAAATAAAAATATTCCTCACAAGACTATTGGTCTGAAAGTGAGGAAGTCTTTTAAATCAGACAAACGAAAATAAATTCGAAAGTCCATTTTGTACAAAAAAGTTTAGCAAATCTGTGATTAATTTGACGTATGAGCTACTGAAAAAAACAACAACAAAATTAAAGTTTTTCTTTAACACGTCCCTTACACCGACCATTCAACAGAAAAAATAGCTTGTTTGTTATATATTGTTATCACTACTTTATATATCCATAATCTAAGGGTGAATTTGGATAATAAGGATACTCCAGTGCAGGGGACGTATTATTTAAGTTCTATAGTAAAAGAAAACGTTTCTCAGCGTTATATTATTGGAACCAATATATTAATAACATCTAAGTAGCAATTGTTTGTATTTATTAAGCCAACATTAATCATTTATTTTAAATAAGACCATCATTTCTTAGAACCCCTAAGTACTTTATACTTTTTCAAGTCTTAATGAAGCTATTAGGAACACAAAGGGATAATAGTATTTAACTCATTTTCCGTTCCCCTTAATCTTTTCAAGTATCGTTTGCCACATTTTTATCTGTGTAAATTAATAGCTGATTGTACCGCTTTCACCCGGGTATAAAATTTAATTTAAAACAGCTGTTTATTTGAATAACATTAAATAAATAGCAGGAAATTGTAACCGTACAGTCTCATTTGATTAACATTGGAATTTTGGATGTCCCACGGGGAGTAGCCCTAGAGGATTTAGAGGAAACCAAGTCTCAGGTACAAAAGCTGTAACCTAAAGGAAAATACCCTGAATACCCTGAAAAATTCATGCCTTAACTCCTTGTAGTTTAGCCTTACGGCGATCCACACACAGACAATAACTCTGCTTTATTTATATATACTATTCGTTATGACCTAGGTTCTATGTTTACTAGTGCTATTATCAATTAAAATCCAAATATGTACAGAATATAACATCAGTGATATGGTCAATGTTGCTAATACAACGACACAGCATTTGAATACTAGGAGTTAGGATGAAGAAAATTACTTAACATTTATCGAAACTATCATAAGGGAAATGATATATGTTTACCAAAGATTCTGTGCATAAACGATAAATAATAAAAATAACTTAATATTTTTGTGCGAAAACGTATAGCAATTAATCAAAGTCAATGAATTACGTAGTGAATATCAAGCAACTGAATTGTATCTTCAACTAAGTAAATTGGATTAGTCAAGGGATTAGTCAACCAAGTGAATTTAATTTAACAAAGTCCAAAACTAATCGATCAAAGTAGGGTTTCACAACAACGTTAATAATAATAACATATTCCAATAGTAGAAGCTATTTTATCATGACCATCACTTAGAATTTTGAATGCTACTTCTATAACTACGCCTCGTAGGGCGATTCATTGTCTGTTCATGGTCTTATATTAATATTTAATATTTCGTACTTTCCATACTGGTATTATGTGACACTGTAAAATACAGTTTAAAATTGATATACAAATATATATATATATATAGGTAACCATAAAGATCACACATATTTATTGATATTATTTCGCGTTTTCATAGGCTACAATCAAACCTGAATGTATACTACATAACCTACAAATCTGACCTAAAACAATTTTGCGAACAAAATAATAGCTGAGCAAATAATACATAGTTATTAGTGAACAAAATGGATATATTATGTCATTTAATTTAAAAATTAAATTAAAAACTTAATTTTTGTTAATTAAGATTCGTATTTCAAAAACAAAATACCATATGTAACGTTAGTTTGTCATTATTACTGTCCTGTTGAAGCATAATCTCCAATCTCTCATAAAACATAATTAGTCCGGCCTTGCAAACCACCACAAAATGAAACTCGGGACACAGTTAAAACGTTGGCGAGTGTGTAAATGACCCTCAGGGTTGTTCAACATTTGTTTTTATCATACTTTACAGCACTACAAAGAAGGGGAGATTCATTTTTATTTACTCTGTCACAACTCAAAAGTATTTTTCCCATATTTACATTATAGTACCCATTATATTTTATATTATAAAGTCTGTTTGAATTATGTTTGCATGGCGTTAGAGTATTTATGTTCACAAATATGTTTATAGAGAGAATAGTGCTAGATTACTAAGGTTAATTGTTATTTTATATTGTCATTGATATTTAAGTTTTATCAGAAAAAAGTGTAGATAGGCTTTATTTTTAAGCTAATTATGGCTTTTCATTAGTGAATTTCCTATGGAAAGTGAACTATTAGCATGACCCGCACGGTGAAACTTAAGCCCGGGACCACCATAGAAGTTCCTAACGTGACCCCCTGAACACGTTTTGGGGGGTCGTTCAAAATTTTATATATATATATATATATATATATGTGTGTGTATGCACTCTAGCGGTCACAATGTTTGTCCGATTTACTTCAAATCTGGTAGGGACGTTCCATGCTATAATCATTTGGACAAGTTCGTTGGGCAAAACAATCTGAAAACTCTAAACCCCTTTGTTGGTAATTAATCTTTCAAATTACGAGTTTTTGAGCCCAAAAAGGGTTAGAAAAGCCCCAAATGTAAAATTAATGAATGTAATAAGACGTATATTAGTGAGGCGAATGTTTTAAGTCCTCTCTCGTCATTCTAGCACCAATATTTACAGAGTTATCAAAGAAAATGTGTATCGACTAAACACAGTACGTTGTCTTATGGGGGTTTTACATTAGACAAACCTGTTATTCAATTTTTGGCTTACTTTTATCGTCCCCAGCCACCTCATGCCTACTTTCAAGCCTGACTGGACCCTCTCCTAACCTTATAATGCGCAACATTGTATTCCTAGCATTGCAGGTAAATGAAATCAGGAGCATCAGAACAGCAAAAAAATCAATGTTTTCAGATTTCAATAAAAATTGGAATAAATGTTACACTAATTTACACTAATTTTGAGTTTTAAAGGTTTTTATGTGGAAATTCACTTCCCTCACGTCAGCGTGCTGCGTGCGAACTCGTTTTAATTTAAGATGACCCAAAAAATATTACTGTATGATATTATAGTAAAAACAATTTTCATTAGGAAACTTACTAGGAAATATAGCTTAATTAGATTTAACTTGTTTATGCTGTTATAAAATAATACATACGAATGTGTTAAAATGTTTAATTTATTATGTATACATGTTTATATTGTTATTTTTTTTCATTATTTAACAACTGAGCTTAAAACATTATGAAAAAACATTGAGTATATTCAGAAATAATATGACTATGACTTTGACGATGTTAAGCTAAAGCACAAATAATCATGCTTACTTCCTTTTCGTAGAGTTTTAAAATCTTTAAGGTTTGATTGGATTAAAGTTTGCTGGTGCTAATCACAGAGAGAAAGCTTGGGCGTACCAAGTAACGCAAAATGTTACAATTACAATGCTACATACTTCTTCTTTAATTATCGATTAATAATTTTTTTCAGTATGAACGGAATATTTAGTTATATGTATATGTGTATAAAAACGTTGTTATTAAAATAGTAAGAATTATTATATTGATGTAAAAGTGTTGTTCAGTCGCCAAATTTGTGGGTCGGTAGTTTTAAGCAAAAACCTATATGATTTTCCTACAATTTGTGCTGAACTAAAACACTCAACAATAATAAAAATATTTTATCACAAAACTTGTATAAACCCAAAACCCTCCGACACTAATTAAACTTCTCAAGCTATAACCAAACCGGTTATCTTAAAATAAATTTGTACGGTGTATCACTTTTATTCTAAATGCTGGTAATTTGTACAGTTAAGTTTAATAAATATTTCATGTTTATGTACAACCGAAACATTCAATATAGGTACACCACAAGGACTAATTTATTAAGTACAAAATATAAGTACTGCTATGAAAACTGCTTGGTAAGATAGTTATCATGTCAATTAATGTATATAAATAACAGCATATTTCACGATTATTGTTATAAAAGAACGTGTTTGATTTGATATTCCTTATGAATAAAATAGAAAATCATAAGTTACTGATAGAATTCTGAAGATTCGTTACCTTTTTGTTGCAGTCAACAACGCCAGACTGTGTTGTGTCTGGTACAAGTCCTGCTGGTTTTCTTCAGTATTTCTATCCGACTCTCCCCATTACCACGATCTTAACTCTCTGAGTCAATCTTACTAAATGTGTTTCTTAATAATAAATACAGTTCTGTATATGTTAGTATAATTATAAAGGATCAAACTAATTAACTTCAAAGCCTACGTTAACGATGATGGAATAAGCAACACAGTTTTAATGATATAGAGTGAAAAAAGTTTTAGACCAGTCGATCTGTCATTGAGATTTGATTGATGGCGTCAGAGAAACGAAGAGGTGTGAGTGAATGTTCGCAATGCAGTTGTAATTGAACATTCTCTTATATTTTAGCTCAAAAACTATGTACAACTATGTTTTACTTATTCACGGGCGCATCATTATTCGGTTACCACACCTTTACATCCCTCGTAAAATTGTAGTACACAGCATTTTTTGTATTTACTCTAGTTAAAACATTACTGATTTTACACTTTATTATTGATTTAACCCAAAATATAACCTTAGAGTTCTTAGTAGGTAAACTTAAAGATAGTGCAAATGTTTTTCATCAACGTTTCTCCTTCCAAATCTATGATTAACACAACACATGTTTATTTTAAATACACTAACTCATACGGGGTTTTACAATTAGCCACTTTTATGTTAATAATGCAACATATATTTCTTGGTTTTATGTATTTGTGGAAGTTGCTTTCTAACGCTACAGATTTGTTGACTATCTTAATATTTGTTTCAGTAATTCATCTTTCTATATTCCTATGATATATTACGCGGAGTGATTATGCAAGAATAAATGTTTTGGAGTGCGTGGAATATATTGTTTAAAGTGTCACTACTCATTAATGTATTCATATTTCCTTTGCACAACAGGAAGGTGACTTTTTAACATTTATTAAAGATTTGATTTTCTCGAAAATATTATTGCTGATTCAAAGCATAAATTACCTTCTGCACCTATTGCAGTGTGGGACTCGTAAACGTCAGACCTCACCGTCAATCCATTATTGAAGCTGTAAGTGTGTGGCAGGTGATGGATGGTTCTCAGCTCCCCTACACATTCATAAACTCTGTCTCTCTCTCTCTCTCTCTCTCTCCCTCCCTCATTTTCTTACTTTCTCTTGCATTTTTGAGCAAAAACACTCTATTATGATGCCTAAACAATGTAATAAAACGCATTGTACCAGTTAATATATTTACTTCGTGCGACAATATTTGTTTCCGTCTCGTTGACGTTGGACATATTTTGATACATCAATTTAGCCTTTTTGCGAAACTCGTTAAGTAAACAAAGTAGTCTGACTCCTTCCTTCCTTTTACAAACCAGACAATAACGTAGATCATAAAGATCACAGAATTATTATTCCATCACAGTTGTTGTTAAAACAAAGCATTGCAGGAGATGGATCTATTACAGCGTCTCAAGAAGTTTAATAATAATCGTTTAGTAATAATTATATTTTCCAAAATTGTTTTTACAGTTAAATTATTTTTTTGTTTTTGTTCGGTTAAATTTTAATATTTTATTAATGTCACTTAAACGTTTTTAAACGTAATTGTTAACTTATCTTATACCACTTTTTTGGCATAAAATGCAAAAAATGCTAACTTTATAATTACATACCGTTTATTCATAGCAACTAGACAATCATATTTAATATATTCCTTAATATGGGGAATTATAAAGTAAGTTATGTTAACCTACTAGCTTTATCCTAGTTTTAAAAACAAATAGATTATGTCTTTGAGATATTAAAATCATAAATAAATAACGGTTGTAAGGCTAGAAGTTAAATATTAGTATTTGCTCGCTTGAGCTGAGTTTGTTCAAGCACAATCTACAACCAACGAGTCTACAATTAAACTAACTGCTGAGTTGAATGTTCTTAATATTAAGGAAATGTTACTTGACTTTCATATTTGCTGAGAGTTCCGTTTGTTCTGAGTTTGGTTTTAAATTAATTATATTTTAGAAACCGTCTTAGATTTGACACATGCGACTCTAAAGTTTTCTTATCTCACCGTTAGAATCTGGTTGTAAACTATACATTCTATGGTTAAATAAACTGGAAATATTACTGATTAAACTATAAATTAAAATTGAGTTTTGAAGTTAGGTTTAATTTCCTTATGGAAAGCACTTACTTAAAAAAAAGTGTTCTTAGGGACTTATCAAAAGTTAAATACTATTAAAATAACTAACAAGGCCCAAAGAGCACTTCATTTAAGGTTTAAGGACTGCCCAATAAGAAACTAAAACACATGTCATTCAAGATTATAAAGTAATATGATTTATTCCTTTATTTAATAGCAAAATGTTTGTCATGATCATGCAACAAATAAATCTGAGGTGACAAACCTACGTAATGATAACTTTGTATTATGTCTTGTGCAATGATAAAAACTCAATTTTTTTTATTTAAAGCAATTAAGTTACAGCTTCATATTCCTGCAAGCAATTTAAAAACTTCTATGAAAACGATCGTTGATTAGTTAGTTACATCCTAAAGATTAAATTTCCGTTAATTACAAGTATATAAGTAATTTTATTATAAATTGTTCATTTGTTAGCTTGTTATTGTGTTTATATAATTACTTGGATAAAGGTGTTTTTGATAATTTGGACCGCTAAATGTTAAACCTCCAAATATTAATTTAAACTTGTTATATTTATTTCTTGTATAAAGACTGTTAAACAGGTATTTATTCAAATAAACAATTTTATTCCAACTAAAATGTCCTGTAATTTTGTATGGTTTAATACATTTTTTTGGGTTCCTATAACATAACTGTACGAAATCAGACAAGAACATTTTTAAAATCCATGAAGATGTTTTAAGTAGCCATCAATCTAAACATCAACTGAGTTGATTGTTTATCTTTTCAAATTCCAAACAAGGATATTTCCAATATATGGTAGGGCAATATTACAGGTAAAAGTTATTTAGACGATAAAATGACAACTCAGCTCACAATAATTCAAACAGTTGACATTTCCTCTGATTGCAGCCAAATGTGAAAGCTGCCGCTAATGATGACAAATGTTAACAAAGGTCATTAAGAATGTCAAACGGTACTTTAATACACACATTTGTTGAACACGATGTTATAACTTTTATTTTGAAAAAACTAAAAACTATCGTACATGTTGTTACTAGTGCTATAATTTGTAATAAAACATGTGTTATGTTATTGTTGGGTAGCAAACTACCCAATAGGAAATATGCTATAACAGTTTGTCGTATGATCAAACATAAGATAACTTAACAGAAACGTTCAAAAAAGTTAAACGGACATGATATTAAAAGTATTTTTTTCTTCTACAACATAGTATCAGGTAAGAATTAACTTTTAATCTATCAATATTTTCTTCAATGATTCCATTTTTTCATATCATTTATATTTATCTTGTAAGGATATATTTGCAAATCTAATGTAGTCTTTAGATGTTAAAGTAAGACTCCCATGGGATCCTTTAATTCGTTTTTATAAAATACAAGTGCCATGGTTTTGGCACTAAGGCCATGGTCGGACTCTAGTACTTACAATCAAATTTTAAAAGTTACTTCAAAACGTACTCATTTTAATCGTATCTGTTGTACCACATGGACCACCTTTGACTATCGGTGGCAGTTTTTTATATAATAGTATGTTAATTTAATATTATTACTTTGTAAATTATTAAACCAATTTTTGTTAGAAAATTTAATTTGTTAAGAAATGTTGTACGCTCTTTTACTTAAAATAACATAACAAGATAATACAAATTCTTTATAAATAAACGTTTTGGACTGAATGCTCTAGACTCCTAATAATAATAAAATAATACATTTTGGGGCAAAAATGATTATTTTTACAATAAGGCATAATAATTAGACAAACCATACAATTTCAATTGTTTTTGGTATTATGGCTTAGACTCAAGAATACCAAATTCTATACAAAGAGAAAATTATACCTAGAACCAATACTGTGCCGGTGCTGTATTAATAAAGTTCATCTCTCTGTTTTATCCCAGGATAATTTGTAAGAGTATACAGTAAGACACGATGCCAGATGATCAAAGGGCCGTCCTGTAAATCCTAACTAATAACTTTCTCTAGAAAGGAACTGTGCGTAAAGACAGTGATCTTTGTATACTGTATAATAATTTAAGTATATATTTTTTATAAAATAAATAAATACTATTAAACCCAAAAATGTTTCATCTATTTGAATTACCAACAAATACTTTAAGATATAAAAATTCGTAAAGAAACTCCGAAACAGTAAAACGATCAATTTGTTAAAAAAAATTATAAACAACATTATACAATTATACAATAATTATAAGTGTAGTAACACACTTTGATTTTTGGCTTAGTTATCTTATGTGTAATTAAAATAGTGGGTATCACAGAATTATAAATAACAAAACAAGTTTATGGAGGAGAGGTTTTACTTCAAGCCTAACAGTATAAGACTGTTGAGGCGGAATGTTGGCCCCGGGAGTGTGTTAGGTTCTGAGAAGACTGGGGTGTGAAAGCTTCTTACAGTTGACTTGGGTACAGTTGTTTCAATTCAAGCTCCAAAAAATAATAACATTGATACCTTACATAGCTGTAAGACTTATCACATTATTTCATTTGAGTACTATGTCATTTTTATGATTACTAAAATTAAATTATTTTTGTTACAACGGATTGTAGGTTACGAAGAAACTGTAAAATAAATAGTATAAGACACCAATAATTTATAAGGACCTAATAATTTATAGGAAATTGTATTATTTTATAAGTCATCCTGTTTCAAAATAATTTATGTTTGATTGATTTCGTTCCATAATTTTGCCTGCTAGTGGAATCATCACGAAGGCTTTAAGGTATTGTAACTTCATCATTTTTCATCATTACAAAAATTCTAAAATAGAGCTGACAGACCCCTTGAGCATTTTACTATTACCAGAAAGAACATGTAATGCTTTTAGTTGTACTATAAAACTACACAATCATTAAATAATATAGCTTGATTTAAGTAATCCTGCAAATAATTCATTATCAAGGGAAATAACTAATTTAATCAGTGAAATTACTGATAAGTAATCTGTTCAGTACATTTAATTATTAAGTAATTACAAAAGGTCTTTTGTGAACCGTTTAAACGTAATTAATTAATTAACAGTACCATTTAACATATAATTCCTACTCATAATTATGTAGGCCTTTGTCTTATATAAACAATAATAAAGTGACTGGTTACTTGATATGCCAGGCAGGCTATGCAGGGTAGGAGAACGCTGTACACTATAAGTAATTGTTTTATACACGAGTAATATTTTGTCAATTAATTTGTAAAGTTATGTATTTGATAATAAATGTTAGATTTTTATTTGAATAAATATTAAAGAGTTACTCTACAATTTTAATGTTTAACAGCCCTCCGATGTAAATAAAAATGAAGGAGATCACAATAAGTTTAGTCATTAATTAAGGAAACTATTGATTAGAAAAATGTACTACAGTGTAAGATATATATTAGATGATAAGACTCAATACAACTTAATATTACTCAATAGTAACTTAAAAAAATATTTTTATTGAATGAATATAATTTAGTTTTATCATGGCTTAGGAAATGCAATGCAATATTGTCTAAATTCTAAATAAAGATAATTTAGAATTGAGTTATAAAAGGAGAGTGATATTTCACCAAAACATTCTGCTACAGCAACTGAAGACGAGGTAAGTCTTGGGCGTCTGGAAACCACCTCCGGCGATCCGCCACTGAAAGCAGCTTCTGAGAACTTGGCGCTTCTTGAGGCACTTCAGTGGCATTCCAATCTTCCCGACTTTTAAAGTTTCTAAATAATTAAAATGTGGGTAAAAGGTCCCTCTTTTAAAATACGTTTCTTGTAAATACATACTTAAATACAATTAATTCGAATATTAAACTTAAGTGAACAAAACTAACTGTGAACTTAAATGAACATATCTAATTGGAAAAGCAACTTATTATGGCTTTTTAATACGGTATAAAAAGGGTATAAAATATATAGTGAGGGTATAAATATAAGTTAGACGTAATTTATAAGGCGAAATTTATATAGTAACATTTTGTTTGAAAATTAGTATATAAAGAATCACGAATAATATTTTAAAGCAATATTGTCATACATTATTATTTTAAGTAAATATATTTTATTTATTTTGTGTTTAAATTCTATTTACAGAAATTCTATTTACAGAAAATTTACAGAAATTACCAAGATAGAACTAATCACACTAAGACATACACAAACGTATCTCATACGGCAACTATACGGCTCGATACTGAATTAAACATGTCTGACCACATCAATTTCGCCTTTTAAATAATCAAAACACCACTTAGGGAATCAAAACATTGAAACACGTGGTTACGTGGTCAGAAAATTCCGATTGGTTGGTAAAACGTGAAAATATATTTAAGCCTCTGTTAGTAGTTTTTTTGTGGAGTCAGTTAACAATTGACCGATAAATAACCATTCTAGGTGTAGTTTTCCTGCACTAAATTTAATATCGTTGTGTTACATACAACAGATATTTAAAGCGACACCATGATATGTTCTACAGAAATTATGTAATATGTTATCTCAGCTAGATAACATTTTTGTAATAAGATTTTATTAGTAATGTTTGATTTCCTATTATTAATTTTACGCATGATTAAGCTCACTTTTATGTACTACTAGTATAATGTACCCGTTCTTCGCACGGATTAGAGAGGTAAGTTAGCTTGAAACAGCTGTTCTTGCTTCTGCTCTTTAAGCTGTCAAATGGAAGTGTCCTCAGCTGTTCGCAATACAGTTTATGAATATTTATTTTTTTCTGAAATATAAACATTGAGACGTAGAACGTTCAGGGGGCGTAGCCTGAGGGGATTTTAAGGAAGTGAATAGGATTATGTGTTGCATGGGTTCAAGATCTACCTTTGTGTAAAGTTTCAGCCCAGTCGGTTCAGTAGTTTTTGCGTTCGCCCGGAACATCAGACAGTCAGACGGACGGACAGACAGACAGGCATACAGACAGAATCACCTCTTCTTTATAATATTATAGATTGTGAGTGCAGGAAAAATACTAATTTCTTTATATTGAAGGCTAGCAATATTTTGAATCTATAAAAATAGTAATTCAAATTTTATAATCCCAGCGTAAGAAGTTGTATGTTTTATTTTCCTTTTTGATTCAGAAAACAAGGTCTACTAATGAATTTATCATTGGATAAATGCAGATTGCAGGATTATATAATGTTTGTGATCTTTAAATGTTGTTAAGTTCTATTAACGGCATGAATGACATTTGCATTACTTTTCGACAGTATATCAAAAACATAAATAAAGTAAAACTCTAATATGGAAAACAGTATACTCTGGGGATATAGTGTCGGTCTCGACTGGGTGTGGTTGACTTATAGCTCGCTACAATATTGTATGTTACTATATAAACTTCTTCTTTTTTCAATACTTTCCTCATAAAGTCCAAGAAATATAGTTACAAATTTAAATAATAGCATGATACAATTCAATCTTTGTGGTTTTTAATTGTTGAACACTTATACATGCGTACTTTCAACATAGTTAACACTGCAGTAATTTAATCTATGAGAAAACCGCAATATAATGCAACAGCTGGCATTGAATACAAAATACAACAAGTATTTAATACTGAGTATGTAAAATATCTTAAATATAAATGTAGTGGTGATATGTTTCTGATATAAATATGCTTGTAAATAATTCTTAAACATAAGATAAACTATTAAAAAAAGGCAACAGAAAATCTTTTCTATGTTTCTTCGTTATTGTTGTCGTAAAAACGTATTGATTTATACGTGTGCTGATCATGTTTTTACATTTCCCCAAAAGGTATGCGTAATAATTATGATATTTTATAACAAAAGTGTGTATTGAATTTTATTAGAGATTTTTTTGTGAGATTTTTTTGTATTCATTTATAAAAGGTACCAGCGATATCAGTAGAGTACCTCTTGGTATACATGCAAGTTTGTAACGTCACCATAGAGGCTGATATTGCTGACACCTCTTATCGTTTACTACACAGTATCAGTAGAGTACCTCTTGGTATACATGCAAGTTTGTAATGTCACCATAGAGGCTGATATTGCTGACACCTCTTATCGTTTACTACACAGTTAGTAGAGTACCTCTTGGTATACATGCAAGTTTGTAATGTCACCATAGAGGCTGATATTGCTGACACCTCTTATCGTTTACTACACAGTATCAGTAGAGTACCTCTTGGTATACATGCAAGTTTGTAATGTCACCATAGAGGCTGATATTGCTGACACCTCTTATCGTTTACTACACAGTTAGTAGAGTACCTCTTGGTATACATGCAAGTTTGTAATGTCACCATAGAGGCTGATATTGCTGACACCTCTTATCGTTTACTACACAGTTAGTAGAGTACCTCTTGGTATACACGCAAGTTTGTAATGTCACCATAGAGGCTGATATTGCTGACACCTCTTATCGTTTACTACACAGTTAGTAGAGTACCTCTTGGTATACACGCAAGTTTGTAATGTCACCATAGAGGCTGATATTGCTGACACCTCTTATCGTTTACTACACAGTATCAGTAGAGTGCCTCTTGGTATACATGCAAGTTTGTAATGTCACCATAGAGGCTGATATTGCTGACACCTCTTATCGTTTACTACACAGTTAGTAGAGTACCTCTTGGTATACACGCAAGTTTGTAATGTCACCATAGAGGCTGATATTGCTGACACCTCTTATCGTTTACTACACAGTATCAGTAGAGTACCTCTTGGTATACATGCAAGTTTGTAATGTCACCATAGAGGCTGATATTGCTGACACCTCTTATCGTTTACTACACAGTTAGTAGAGTACCTCTTGGTATACATGCAAGTTTGTAATGTCACCATAGAGGCTGATATTGCTGACACCTCTTATCGTTTACTACACAGTTAGTAGAGTACCTCTTGGTATACACGCAAGTTTGTAATGTCACCATAGAGGCTGATATTGCTGACACCTCTTATCGTTTACTACACAGTTAGTAGAGTACACTTGGTATACACGCAAGTTTGTAATGTCACCATAGAGGCTGATATTGCTGACACCTCTTATCGTTTACTACACAGTATCAGTAGAGTGCCTCTTGGTATACATGCAAGTTTGTAATGTCACCATAGAGGCTGATATTGCTGACACCTCTTATCGTTTACTACACAGTTAGTAGAGTACCTCTTGGTATACACGCAAGTTTGTAATGTCACCATAGAGGCTGATATTGCTGGCACCTCTTATCGTTTACTACAAAGTATCAGTAGAGTACCTCTTGGTATACATGCAAGTTTGTAATGTCACCATAGAGGCTGATATTGCTGACACCTCTTATCGTTTACTACACAGTTAGTAGAGTACCTCTTGGTATACATGCAAGTTTGTAATGTCACCATAGAGGCTGATATTGCTGACACCTCTTATCGTTTACTACACAGTATCAGTAGAGTACCTCTTGGTATACATGCAAGTTTGTAATGTCACCATAGAGGCTGATATTGCTGACATACCAGCGATATCAGTAGAGTGCCTCTTGGTATACATGCAAGTTTGTAATGTCACCATAGAGGCTGATATTGCTGACACCTCTTATCGTTTACTACACAGTATCAGTAGAGTACCTCTTGGTATACATGCAAGTTTGTAATGTCACCATAGAGGCTGATATTGCTGACACCTCTTATCGTTTACTACACAGTATCAGTAGAGTACCTCTTGGTATACATGCAAGTTTGTAATGTCACCATAGAGGCTGATATTGCTGACACCTCTTATCGTTTACTACACAGTTAGTAGAGTACCTCTTGGTATACATGCAAGTTTGTAATGTCACCATAGAGGCTGATATTGCTGACACCTCTTATCGTTTACTACACAGTTAGTAGAGTACCTCTTGGTATACACGCAAGTTTGTAATGTCACCATAGAGGCTGATATTGCTGACACCTCTTATCGTTTACTACACAGTTAGTAGAGTACCTCTTGGTATACACGCAAGTTTGTAATGTCACCATAGAGGCTGATATTGCTGACACCTCTTATCGTTTACTACACAGTATCAGTAGAGTGCCTCTTGGTATACATGCAAGTTTGTAATGTCACCATAGAGGCTGATATTGCTGACACCTCTTATCGTTTACTACACAGTTAGTAGAGTACCTCTTGGTATACACGCAAGTTTGTAATGTCACCATAGAGGCTGATATTGCTGACACCTCTTATCGTTTACTACACAGTATCAGTAGAGTACCTCTTGGTATACATGCAAGTTTGTAATGTCACCATAGAGGTTGATATTGCTGACACCTCTTATCGTTTACTACACAGTTAGTAGAGTACCTCTTGGTATACATGCAAGTTTGTAATGTCACCATAGAGGCTGATATTGCTGACACCTCTTATCGTTTACTACACAGTTAGTAGAGTACCTCTTGGTATACACGCAAGTTTGTAATGTCACCATAGAGGCTGATATTGCTGACACCTCTTATCGTTTACTACACAGTTAGTAGAGTACACTTGGTATACACGCAAGTTTGTAATGTCACCATAGAGGCTGATATTGCTGACACCTCTTATCGTTTACTACACAGTATCAGTAGAGTGCCTCTTGGTATACATGCAAGTTTGTAATGTCACCATAGAGGCTGATATTGCTGACACCTCTTATCGTTTACTACACAGTTAGTAGAGTACCTCTTGGTATACACGCAAGTTTGTAATGTCACCATAGAGGCTGATATTGCTGACACCTCTTATCGTTTACTACAAAGTATCAGTAGAGTACCTCTTGGTATACATGCAAGTTTGTAATGTCACCATAGAGGCTGATATTGCTGACACCTCTTATCGTTTACTACACAGTATCAGTAGAGTACCTCTTGGTATACATGCAAGTTTGTAATGTCACCATAGAGGCTGATATTGCTGACACCTCTTATCGTTTACTACACAGTATCAGTAGAGTACCTCTTGGTATACATGCAAGTTTGTAATGTCACCATAGAGGCTGATATTGCTGACACCTCTTATCGTTTACTACACAGTATCAGTAGAGTACCTCTTGGTATACACGCAAGTTTGTAATGTCACCATAGAGGCTGATATTGCTGACACCTCTTATCGTTTACTACACAGTATCAGTAGAGTACCTCTTGGAATACATGCAAGTTTGTAATGTCACCATAGAGGCTGATATTGCTGACACCTCTTATCGTTTACTACACAGTATCAGTAGAGTGCCTCTTGGTATACATGCAAGTTTGTAATGTCACCATAGAGGCTGATATTGCTGACACCTCTTATCGTTTACTACACAGTATCAGTAGAGTGCCTCTTGGTATACATGCAAGTTTGTAATGTCACCATAGAGGCTGATATTGCTGACACCTCTTATCGTTTACTACACAGTATCAGTAGAGTGCCTCTTGGTATACATGCAAGTTTGTAATGTCACCATAGAGGCTGATATTGCTGACACCTCTTATCGTTTACTACACAGTATCAGTAGAGTGCCTCTTGGTATACATGCAAGTTTGTAATGTCACCATAGAGGCTGATATTGCTGACACCTCTTATCGTTTACTACACAGTTAGTAGAGTACCTCTTGGTATACATGCAAGTTTGTAATGTCACCATAGAGGCTGATATTGCTGACACCTCTTATCGTTTACTACACAGTTTAAGTAAAATCTTAAACATATAAATATGTTAAAAAAAACTAATTTACTTTTTGAGGACAGTTTATAACTAATAATAAAAATAAGTATTAGTCGAATTATAAATTTACTGATCGAAAAATCATGAAAAGGAAAGAAAATACAAAAATAAATGCTAAGAAACCGTTTTAAGTCACAAAGAGAGGGCACGGAAAATATTAGGAAAGCGGAGGAGTTCATTTAGCAAATATGGGAGATAGACTTTGACTTTCACGCTCTTTCCTTTGTTTTAAACGCCATTTACATTTGTCTCCAAAGAAAGGTAAACATTTGTATACCATTTGCTGGAACAAATAAGAAACACAGATAGAAAGTTTTATATCATCAAGACCAATAAAAAATAACTAGAACCACATTGAACTATTTTAAGTACCATTTTATACGGAATATTTAAATACTAAATGATTCACCTTCTTAATCAAGAAACAAGTTGAAAATTGTGTTTTCAGATAATAAATAACGATTTATAAACGGTGTTACGTTATTCTTATTACTTAATCCAAGGAAGTTTATGAATAAATATGTTTTAAATCTCTTTAAACAAATTGCATGACGAAACATTACCTCTAAAATATAACCTTGTTTATTTTATAAATATTATATGAGTAGGATACCCCCCACTATAGCAAGCCAATCAGAAGCCAGCATTTTGTAGTGACGTCATTCCAAGATGGCGGCGCCCATGGCACTTTATTTCCCGCCAAATTTCCTAACCTCACTTTTTTAAATTTTAACTCATTTTGCTCAGTTCTGGCAACCTATGCTCTATGATAAATTATTTTACATATACACCATTATATATATATATATTATATACTGTAAATTATATGTATATATGTTCCATGGTTCGACTATTATATACTCTATGCGATTGATACTATCATATGGCAATGTATATACAATATTATACATATACTTTACAGCTACACCATTATATAAATATAATCTAGGATATATTAAAAAGTGACGTCACACGTCACTTGACCGCATGGGCTGAGTGAATATATACGTCATCTGAAGCTGAGCCAGTGACGTAGACGGTTTTGTGACGTAATGAGGGAAAGTTTAAAGTTCAGGGTCACGGGGAGGTTATTTAAAAAAAGTACTACCTCGCACGCGTAAAATTCGATTGTGATTCGATAGGTTAATCGATATAAAAAATTTAATGAAAACAATCGAATGATACGAGTGCGAGGTAGTACTATTACAAAAATTACTTTATTTTATTTACAATGTTTGTCCTTATTTACAATGCGAAGCTTCCGCCGTTGTTGGTTATAATCGAAGTTGTTGATCTCGACGAGTCGCGGCCATCGTGTTTTTTCCTGATAAAAGACGGTAGATACTTTGATTCCTGTGCAGAGTCCATGTTGTTTTTTTGACACCGATCTATTCTGATAGGTGTTTCCATTTCATTACCGTCAGGTAGAAATACTACCTGACGGCAATGAAGTAGAAACATCTATCAGATCTCGAGTGACATAATATTATTATTTTGTGAAGAGCGTCTCGGAGAGCTCGATGTTCACCGGTCGAGAGCCGGAGGTGAACTGACTATTCGCTAGCTAGCGTTCTGGTATCAAACAAAATGGTGGGGGTAAAAGTGTGGTGGGGCGGAGCAGATGGTGGACGGCAGATGGCAGGCGGCAGGTGGCAAGTGTGCAGCAGATGGCATCTGGCGCGGGGAGGAAGACTTTGTTTAATATATCCATTAGTTAAAACCCATCAAGGATAACGTAATTGCTTCTGTATCAGAAGATTTTGTGGTAGACACTTCTTGTACTTGTATTTGATCAGTCGTTTCATTAGTGTCAGCTTGGTAAATATTAAAAGATGAAGATGTGTAAGAAACATTATTGTCTTGTATTTGTGAATCAAAGTGTACCGCGCAAGAGCTGGGCGTATAGTGATATAGCGTCTGCGTGTAGGTTAGGTACTCGGCTCTTCCCCCACCACACTAGTCCCCCCACCATACCAGTCCCCCCACCAAGTTTTACATCGCACAATAACTAGTTTACATGTGTTAGTTAGGGTTTAGCTCTTAGACTGTCAAGACCTCAGATCCGTAACTGAAAACTTCAATAATATTTTCTCAACGCTGTATAATGATAACAGTTAATATGATCTAAACTAGTGCATGTATTCATATGGTGCTTTTTGCGTAGCAAACAACTGGCTAAAAGTGTTTCAACCTCGATTATTCTTCTACGAAACCGCTCATTGTCCACTAAAAGCGTAGACCTTCTGTCTTCATTGTCAGAGAAGTAGAAGGTGGTGTCAAGTGGACTACTGAAGGTCACCTTCCTCATGTTCCTGTAAAACTGCGACATCTTTCAGACCCTCTAGGTAGATGTTCATCCGTCAAGAGCTGGAAGTATAATGATGTAGCGTTATCGTGTATGATAGCCACCTACGGTTGCTATACCGTTGGTTAGATTTAAATTCCGATTGCACCTTCTTGTTCGTCTTGTCAAGCCGCGTAATTGAAGTACCCACATGTTATACTTCGAACCAAAATTAAAGAAGTTATTTAGGTTTGTCCTTGAAAATAGTTTTTTTTCACTGTTGCTGGTATACCCTTGGTCGGATCTGAATTATAATTGCACCTTATTGTTCCTCTTGCTGAGCCACGTCAGTAGAGTGCCCACATGTTATACTTAAAACCAAAAATAAAGAAGTTATATATGTTTGTCCTTGAAAATAGTTGTTTTTGGCTATTTTACTGCTATACCCTTGGTCGGATCTGAATTCTGTTTACACCAACGTGTTCGTCTGATCAACCCGCGTAATTGGACTACCGACTTGGCATATTTTAAACCATAAATAAAAAATTTATTTAGAATCGACATTTAAAATAGTTGTTTTTGGATATTAATGCTATACCCTGGGTCGGATCCGAATTCTGTTTGCACCATCTTGTTCGTCTGATCAATACGCGTAATTTGAGTACCCACTTGGCATATGATAAACCAGAAATAAAGAAATTATTTAGATTTGACCTTCAAAATAGTTGTTTTTGGCTATTACTGCTATACCCTTGGTCGGATCTGAATTATATTTTCACCATCTTGTTCGTCTGATCAATCCGCCTAATTTGAGTACCCACTTGGCATATGATAAACCAGAAATAAAGAAATTATTTAGATTTGACCTTCAAAATAGTTGTTTTTGGCTATTACTGCTATACCCTTTGTCAAATATGAATTCTGTTTTCACCATCTTGTTCGTCTGATCAATCCGCCTAATTTGAGTCCCCACTTGGCATATGTTAAACGAGAAATAAAGAAATTATTTAGATTTGACCTTCAAAATAGTTGTTTTTGGCTATTACTGCTATACCCGTGGTCGAAACCAAAAATAAAAAAGTGCGATACCCTTGGTCGGATCTGAATTCTGATTGCACTTCTTCCAATTATAATCAATTAATATAATACCCGGCGTCAGGCTACTGCGAACCCAAGTTTTAACCAAGGTCAGTTGTAAAGCGTGAAAGAAAAGTTTATATTTCATTAGTAAATAAAACACTTCAAAAAACCAACATCAAACACAACAATCAGTTAAACTAACTACATTTACTAGCAACAAACTACAAGCGTTACTCTAACATGCTTAATAATAAACATACATGCCTTAAGCTAAGGTAGCATCTCTAATATACAGTGGTACCAACTCTATACTAGAGATACTATTGCGGACAGTGCAGGCAACCAGCTAGCTAGGCTGTCGGCCTGCGACTGCGAGCCCTCTGCGGACAGCCCCTTGGTTTTATAGCCGCCAGCGTTGACGCTGCCAGACAGAGGAGAGCAGATGTCACAGCAGATGCCGCAGCGCGCCGGCGCGGCGGTGCACCGTCTGTGTTTGCAACTATGCTCAAAATGGTCTTCAATAAAGTCTAAACGTAGCACCTCTGGCGGGGACCTAACCGGTTCTTAAATCACGGCTATCCGGTTTTAAATATGCATATAAAAGGTGTTTATTATTCTTTTCACCATTTTTAAGGTAAAACTTCACTATACATTGTGTAACATGTCATAGATTTGTTTTTAAATGTCAATAACAATTTTAAAATAGGCCATTATAAATAAAATCTATTACATATTCGTTGTAAATGTGTTATCACTATAATACACTTATAGACTAATAATAAATGTAAATTCTTTCATAAAAAGTGTATCACATATTTGACTTTTCATAAAATAAAGTGTTATGTTGCATTTATATTTATATAGACTTATGAGGAATCATATAATTTGATATGTAAAGCAAATTAGGCAGTAAATAATAAGATACTTATTTGTTACATCGATAAACATATCTGGTTAGTGATTATATTTTACTCGTGAAGCAAAAACTTGAAAATATTTTTCACCAAAAAAAATACACATAAAAAACATTTTTGTCTTGATTACTAGAAAAATAAATTGATGAAGCGGTTTGAGCAATAACGGTTGAATCTTTAGAGATTTTTGATTGCCTTTTTGTTTCATTTTGGAAATGTATTAATATGAACCAACAACATAATTGCAAAAGTTATTAGTGATACTCAATACATGCAGAGTCAAACTGTATTCAAGAACTACGAGTAAAAATTCAGCCTAAACCTTCAATTCAGATTTATTCAATTCAGTTATATAGTTGATTACTTAAAATGGATTGGAGTTATAATAGATAGATATATTGATTGTAGTGATGTTGTGGGCATTTTACAGTTTTCTCAGTAAAACTACTGTGCAATGATTCTTTTATATTGAGAAGAAACAGATGTGACAACGCAATTGGTTGGTTTAACTTCTATAATGACTGAATAAAATGAGAAATTTACATACAAAATATATTAGGGCTAAATTAACAAGTGTTTTACTACTAATCAAAACAACTTTTACTTTTACAAAGTGTTGTGACTGAGGGTGTTTTATTGCCATGATTATTATTCGTGAGATAAACATACACTCTTAGTACCCACTTTTTATTTCAAATCATAATATTAATGGGTACGAAATATACTGTAAGTTAGTCAGGTTAAATATTTGAAAGCGAACATCCGAGGGGCTGTTCAAAAGTTATTACTGTAACATGAACAAAACTTCTTGTACAACGTTAAGACTCGTTTTCACTATTATTTTAATCCTCTCCTTGATTAGTAAATTGGCTAATACAATACTTATAAAAAACTATCATAAATTGCAGATTTAAATGTGACTTGAAAGTCTATTTACAGTGGATTGCATCTTGGAAAGATTTTGTACACTTTTATTATAATTTTATAATATTCAGAGGGTTTAGTTTATAACTCCCACCACTATTCCCCTAAAATAGTTGTCTACAATCAATTAAAAATTTCGCATGTACGTAATCACGGTGAAGCGGCACGTCATTTGACAATGTAGGCTAAATAATCAGCTGAAATAACACAAGCAGGAGCGAGTAGTCAGCTGTTGACGTCTGTTACGGTGCGGCCGACGCCGCGACGCGCGACGCCCCGATGTGCTGTGGCCTTGGTGATAAGCCGCAACCTTGTCTATTGGTGTATATCTCGGCCCCAACGCCGCGGACTACGGCTCCACGCTGTTCTACCACATTCTGCATAGTTAAAACGCTCCTCATTTTACTTAGATCTTCACCTAGAAAATATTAATTATGTAATTTTTACTCCATATTGCATTGACATTATTGTTTTCACAACGATAACGTTTGAAAGAAGCGTCCGATTTTGATGACATTTGGCACAAATGTGGAGAGTAACATTTATGACTTTAAGTTCGAAAACCAGATCGAACAGTCTATGGGAAGGGGGTTTTATGGGGGTTTTAAATTTTACAAAAATCAGTTTATTTTTATTTTTATCCTTAAATTTTTAAAACACTAGATTTTGGTTAAAGCCATTTTATATAGCTTAAAAACAAACAATTTAGTATTTTGAATCATTAAGCTATGTTTAGTGGTTGTGGAGAAAAGTAAAAAAATGTGTCCATAAAATGTCCCATGTTAATCTTATGGGAATACGGTTTTTAGATTTTCCTCAGATAATTTCACTGAAAACTCCACATTTCTTTCCACCAATCAGTTTAGCTCTACAAAACAATCATTTTGGCGTTTTAATTGTTGTTTTACGTCCAACCGTTGCAGTGATATTCAAAATGCTAAACACAGTACGTTGTCCAATGTTATGGAGAATAAATAAAGTGTTATATTTCGATTATTTATGTATTTATATTGAAGAAACTTGGTATGCGGCTTCAATTAGCTGTGGTATATTAATATTAGCACAAAAAAGTTTTTTTTAATTTTTCCCAGTAGCAGCAAACTTGCATACTTGGGCCCGATGTTATTCATATGGATAATAAGTAAAGTTTTATATCTCCCTTAGTTATGAACCTAAATTGATAAAATTTGTTATGTAGCTTTACCTGGTTGACTTATATTGATAATTCCAAAAAAAATCAACACATTTCTTATCATCCTTGTTGCAGCAAATCTGCGTACTCAATTATGTTATTCTTATAAAGAATAAATAAAATGCTATATACCACTTATTAATGAATGTATTTTTTTGTAAAACTTGGTAAGTGGCTCTAGGTAGTAGTGATACCCATATATATGCATTGGAAATTTGCTTAGTACGCAGGTTTGCTGTGACGGGGAATTTATATTTTCTGTAGGAAGGTTGATTAACAACTAAGTATCCTTCGTATTCAAGTTCCTTGAATGTTCCTCCTCTTTTAACGTCAAACATACTTTTATAGGATAGGTTATATTGTTGATATGTATAGAGGATTAGTTTTGAGTTTTTATATAAAAAACATATATTTATTCATTGTTTTGATTACATTTTTAGCTAGATCAATTAATTTACGACTAAGAAGCCTTCGTATTTGGAGGGGGAATGTTTAAGTAACAGATAGTTTAAAATAAAGTAGATTTTGTTGTTATAAAAAGGCAACATTATGTTTTCTTACTAAAGTATTTTATTTCATTATTGATTAAAACAAGTTTTTGCTTCACAAGTAAAATATAATTACTAATCAGATATGTTTATCCATTTTCTTAATCATGTGGTATTCCTTCCAACAAATAAGTCTCTTAATATTTACTGCCTAATTTGCTTTACATATCAAATTATATAATTTCTCATAAGTCTACACGGAAAATACAACTCGTTAACCAAGTCCGGGTTAAATGCCACAGGGTTACTATTAACTGAGTTCAGTTTACTGGAACGAATCTGGCTTAGTTATTGCCAACCATGTAAAAATAGTTATGATGGAGGTGGTTATCGGTAACTGAGTAGTTGGTAATACTTACAAAGTCTTGATTTTACGAAGCAAGGTTTGTTAAATTTGACCTAGCAACATTGTACGTGATAACTAAGAAGACATCTAGGTTGCATCCAACCTTGTAGGTTGTTTGTTAGTAACCTTAGCGTTGGTTGAAATCTTACCATGTACTCGGTTATAATTACGAAACAACTTGATTTGTGTGATGAGTTAGTTTTAACAAACTGTGCGTGGTTGGCGTTTACAGTGACGGTGTCTCTTCAGTCTGCAGAGTGTCAGTGTGCACAGTGCAATAAGTTAAAACAATAAACAACTCAGGTCACTGTACCGTGCAAGCTTGTGAGATTTTCGTACTGTGTTCAAGTTATAAGTTCACTAAATATGTATGAAACAGATCCATATGAAGAAGTAAGACAAATTTTAAATGAATGGGGTCTAGATCAATGAACATGATACATCATCCGAAGGTACGTATTCTTTAATCTGTTTTAGGTTATAAATTCAAAGTTTAAGTTAATGTAGGCCTATTGAAGATGAATTTTATGTGGTTTTATCAAACCTGTCTTTGATAAGGATAAGGGTCAGTAAACTGTAAGTAGCTACATTACCTTGGACTTTAATTAATTATACTACTACCGAATATATAACTACTATGATAAACAATAATTGCTGGTGGTAGTGGCAGGTTCAACTTACTTCAAGTCTATATTGTCCTGTTTTTAGAACTTGTAAAACGAAAACAGAGGTGTTAAATTTGTAAAGATAATTTTGTCAAGTGTTGTTAATAATTAATCAAAGTAATAAACACATTTTACGTCAAGAACAACACTTTACTGTCATATAAACTTATATAATAATAATATAACGTACAGTAAATAGTATTATAAATAGTATTATAAATATAAGTTTGTATTACAATAAAATGTTGTTGTTTGCATTAAATTTGAATTTTATTTTGAGTTTAATTTATAAACATTTTCCTTAACTAAACAGGTTTTTCTATTAACATTGAAGTCACTAAGGCATGGTTTAGGCAATCTTTAATATCGTCATAGGCCTATACTAACTTTTTTTGGCGTATTTTTACAAGTTTTAAATGTCTAGATTAATACAAAAAAATGTACACTTTTTAATGGCTGCCATTTTAAAATGATAAAACCTAGAAACGTCAAATTCAATACCAAATTATCATTTCATCATATCAAGTTTCAAGATCATACCTTAAATGTTGTTCACTATGTTTATATCACTTTTTGTGCCTTTTGGGGTTTTGGGGAAAAAAACACCTTTAAGGCTTCGCCCCAGGGTTTATCTTATGGAAGAAAATAGGTCAATTTCATTACACATTTAACAGCTACAGAAAAATGCAGTTCAGAAGCATGAATGATTGTTTTAAGCTGACTTATGGAATGGCATTACTATATAAACTAATAGGGCCCATATGAGCTGGTTATCCGAAAGTAAAAATATTTAGCCTACTCAAATTCGAGCATCAGGATTCGCTCATTAAATTTGAATCAAAAACCTAAATTTTATTAAAGTTGTTTATAGTAATCACATTTTTATAAGTAATTCAGTATTCAAATGCATTTTCTCTACAACCACTAAACCTAGGTTAATGATTCAAAATACTAAATTATTTGTTTTTTAAGCTCTATAAAATGGCTATAACCAAAATTGAGTGTTTTTAAAATTTTAGGGAGAAAAATTAAAAAAACTGATTTATGGAAAATTTAAAACCCCCATAAACCCCCCCCCCCCTTCCCATGGTTCGATTTTTCTGGTTTTCGAACTTAAAGTCATAAATTTTACTCTGCACATTTGTGCCAAATTTCATCAAAATAGGGCGTTTCTTTCAAACGTTATCGCGGTAACAGACACATATTTATATATATATATATATATATATATATATATATATATGTGTGTGTGTGTGTGTGTCCGTTACCGCGATAACTTTTGAAAGAAACGCCCTATTTTGATGAAACTTGGCACAAATGTGCAGAGTAACATTTATGACTAAGTTCGAAAACCAGAAAAATTGAACCCTGGGAAGGGGGGGTTTATGAAGGTTTTAAATTTTCCATAAATCAGTTTTTTAAAATTTTTCTCCCTAAAATTTTAAAAACACTCAATTTTGGTTCTAACCATTTTATAGAGCTTAAAAAACAAATAATTTAGTATTTTGAATCATTAACCTAGGTTTAGTGGTTGTAGAGAAAAGTCAAAAAACGTGTCCATAAAATTGTCCATGTTAATCTTATGGGAAAAAGGTTTTTGGATTTTCCTCAGATAATTTTACTGAAAACTTGGCAATTGCTGATACCAATCAGTTCAGCTCTACAAAACAATCATTTTGGTGTTTTAAGTGTTGTTCTAAGTCCAACCGTTGAAGAGATATTCAAAGTGCTAAACACAGTACGTTGTGCAATGTTATCCTTATGGAGAATAAATAAAATTTTATATCTCGATTATTTATGAATGTATATTGATGAAACTTGGTATACGTAGTACTGGTATATTGATATTTGCACTCTAAATGGATTTTTTGTTGATTATCCCGATTGCAGCAAACCTGCATACTCGACCCCCATATTATTCATATGGAGAATAAGTCAAGTTTTATATCTCCCTTAGTTATGAACCTAAATTAATAAAACTTGGTATGTAGCTTCACCTGGTTGAGTTAAATTGATAATTGCAAAAATACACATTTTTTTATCTTCCTCGTAGCAGCAAACCTGCATACTCAACTCTAATGTTATTCTTATGGAGAATAAATAAAATGCTATATATCACTTATTTATAAATTGATTTTTGTGAACCTTGGTAAGTAGCTCTATGTAGTAGTGAGACACATATATATGCATTGGAAATTCACTGAATACGCAGGTTTGCTGCAAGGGGTATATATATATATATATATGTATATATGTATATATATGTGTGTGTGTCCGTTACCGCGATAACTTTTGAAAGAAACACCCGATTTTGATGAAATTTGGCACAAATGTGGAGGGTAGCATTTATGACTTTAAGCTCGAAAACCAGATCAATCGCACTATGGGAAGGGGGTTTTATGGGGGTTTACAATTTTACAAAAATCGTTTTTTTTTTTGCAAATGTGAGCCCAAAATGTTAAAAACACTCAATTTTGGTTCTAGCCATTTTATAGAGCTTAAAAAAACAAATAATTTAGTATTCTGAATCATAAACCTAGGTTAAGTGGTTGCGGAGAAAATCTAAAAAACGTGTCCCATGTTAATTTTATGGGAAAAAGGTTTTTAGATTTTTCTCAGATAGTTTTACTAAAAAATTCAAATTTCTGTTTATTAATGTGTTTAGCTCAACAAAACAAACATTTTGGTGTTTTAATCGTTGTTCTACGTCCAACCGTTGCAAAGATATTCAAAGTGCTAAACACAGTACGTTGTCCAATGTTATCCTTATGTAGAATAAATAAAATTCTATATCTCGATTATTTATGAATTTATATTGATGAAACTTGTTATGTGGCTTCAACTAGTTGTGGTGTATTGATATTAGACAAAAAAACAAGTTTTTTGTTGATAGTCCTCGTAGCAGCAAACCTGCATACTCGGCTCCCATGTTATTCATATGGAGAATAAGTAAAGTTGTATATCTCCCTTAATTATGAACCTACATTAAGAGAACTTGGTATGTAGCTTCACCTGGTTCAGTTGTATTGATAATTGCAAAAACAAAAACATTACTTATCTTCCTTGTTGCAGCAAACCTGCGTCCTCAACCCTAAATGTTATTCTTACGGAGAATAAATAAAATGCTATATATCACTTATTTATGGATGTATTTTTGTGAAACTTGGTAAATAGCTCTTTGTAGTAGTGAGTCACATATATATGCATTGGAAATTCGCTGAGTACGCAGGTTTGTTGTGACGGGGGTATTTTCTTTTGCAGTGAATGAAGAAAAATAAAACTTGGCTGCCTTCCTTCTTCTCTTCCTCAGCTTCTAAACTTGGGCAAGATCAAAGAAGAAAAAATATGGACACCGACGAAAGCGGAGTTTAAAGACGGCTTCAAGACGTTAAAAAGTGTGTGAAGTGTAAAAACGTATGCAAGCCTTGTAAATGTCTGTTACTGCACATTTAAAGTTATCCTCGAGAGGGGTGAGATTTAAAATTGTGTTATTCTTCAATATGATATTCAGATTATTATTTTTGGAGTTTCCTGGATATCATGATTAGCCAAAAGTTATCTTTTAAGTTGAAATTAGGACCTTACTAAATCGCCATTATGAACCCCCTAATTAAAAAAGTATTATTCAGATAAGTCGGCATGAAATGCATAGGTGTGCCAATTCAGGCTGTATTCAATAAACAGCTTGTACAGCTTGTATTCAATATTTGTCAATTGTACAGCTAAAACTTTAAGTAAATAATAACTACAAAATTCAATATTTGTTAAGTTGAAACACACTACACACTACACAACACTACTACACACATTTGTTAAGTTTCCAAATTTATAATGTTAGGGTGAAATTTGTCAAACTTATAGGATTTTTATTATAATAATAAATATTTGTTTTGAACTGTGATATTCTTTTATTCCTAGTACCGTAGTATATTAACGTTTTAAAATTCCTATATCGCTTATTCGTTCTCGGATTTAGTGGGAGCTTGTATCCACTAAACCTCCCATGCTAATCGTATGGCCAGTAACATTTACTGGATCAGAGCCCGATTTAATAAAGTGGATCAGAAGTCAGGAGACTTCGTAAGTGCTCGATACCGTACTTGACAACTATACGACGCATAGTAGGATAACTCTGATTTTTACTTATTTTAATCAGTTTCACAAAGAAGAAATAATCAAGGGTTTGCTAGGTTGTTACTTAAATAATACCCGGTTCTTTCACAAACAACTCTCAACAGTGCTAACAGCTGAACACACTGTACTTTGATCACCCAAGGCTTTATTACTGTAGGCCTAAAGATTACCTACCGGCGCACAGTGGGGAAAAATACTATTTAGGAGGTCAAAAGTCGAAAATCGAAAAGATTCCGTTAAAGTAGGAAACTCCTGGTCATAATTGTTTATTTGAAATTGATTGCGAGTGTTTTTGTGACTTGGCGTAACAATGAAGGGGTGGGGAGTCCTCTCTGTGTAGTTAGTATAGAAAGGTCGCCTCCTTATTAGTTTTCTTTTAATGCTGTTGAGTTATTTTTAGCCTGAAACATTCCTCTCTATTATGGTTCGACATTCTGCAATTGTCACAGTATTTCCCTCGAGATTGAGAGTAATTTTGGGCTTGAGATGTCCTGAATCTGCAGTCCTGCGTCATGTGGTTATTCCTCTTACATATATTGCAGTACCATTCTCTTACCCTAAGCGTGTGTTAGTTTTTTTTATATAACAGTTTTAAACCCCTTAGATAAATTTAATTAAATCATATTAAAAAGGAGAGTACTTTATTTATTCAATCGTAAAACAAGAATAAAACCATTTTTCTAGTATTTCCTTATAATTACAATATTGTAGGCTATTAGCATTGACTATATAGTCAATGCTATTAGTATCTCGTACTTTCGTATCTATTCCGTACGAATCGTACGAACATAGCTGTAAGAGCAGGTGTGGGTACAGCTGTCCAACCGGCTGAATGTCTGTCTGTCCTTGATTTGTGGTCCACGTGTTGAATGAATCTAAGGTCGTCACAACACTTTGTAGAAGAAAACGTTGTTTTGATTAGTAGTAAAACACTTGTTAATTTAGCCCTAATATATTTTGTATGTAAATTTCTCATTTTTATTCGGTCATTATAGAAGTTAAACCAACCAATTGCGTTGTCACATCTGTTTCTTCTCAATATAAAAGAATCATTGCACAGTAGTTTTACTGAGAAAACTGTAAAATGCCCACAACATCACTACAATCAATCTATCTATCTATTATAACTCCAATCCATTTTAAGTAATCAACTATATAACTGAATTGAATAAATCTGAATTGAAGGTTTAGGCTGAATTTTTACTCGTAGTTCTTGAATACAGTTTGACTCTGCATGTATTGAGTATCACTAATAACTTTTGCAATTATGTTGTTGGTTCATATTAATACATTTCCAAAATGAAACAAAAAGGCAATCAAAAATCTCTAAAGATTCAACCGTTATTGCTCAAACCGCTTCATCAATTTATTTTTCTAGTAATCAAGACAAAAATGTTTTTTATGTGTATTTTTTTGGTGAAAAATTATTTTCAAGTTTTTGCTTCACGAGTAAAATATAATCACTAACCAGATATGTTTATCGATGTAACAAATAAGTATCTTATTATTTACTGCCTAATTTGCTTTACATATCAAATTATATGATTCCTCATAAGTCTATATAAATATAAATGCAACATAACACTTTATTTTATGAAAAGTCAAATATGTGATACACTTTTTATGAAAGAATTTACATTTATTATTAGTCTATAAGTGTATTATAGTGATAACACATTTACAACGAATATGTAATAGATTTTATTTATAATGGCCTATTTTAAAATTGTTATTGACATTTAAAAACAAATCTATGACATGTTACACAATGTATAGTGAAGTTTTACCTTAAAAATGGTGAAAAGAATAATAAACACCTTTTATATGCATATTTAAAACCGGATAGCCGTGATTTAAGAACCGGTTAGGTCCCCGCCAGAGGTGCTACGTTTCGACTTTATTGAAGACCATTTTGAGCATAGTTGCAAACACAGACGGTGCACCGCCGCGCCGGCGCGCTGCGGCATCTGCTGTGACATCTGCTCTCCTCTGTCTGGCAGCGTCAACGCTGGCGGCTATAAAACCAAGGGGCTGTCCGCAGAGGGCTCGCAGTCGCAGGCCGACAGCCTAGCTAGCTGGTTGCCTGCACTGTCCGCAATAGTATCTCTAGTATAGAGTTGGTACCACTGTATATTAGAGATGCTACCTTAGCTTAAGGCATGTATGTTTATTATTAAGCATGTTAGAGTAACGCTTGTAGTTTGTTGCTAGTAAATTTAGTTAGTTTAACTGATTGTTGTGTTTGATGTTGGTTTTTTGAAGTGTTTTATTTACTAATGAAATATAAACTTTTCTTTCACGCTTTAAAACTGACCTTGGTAAAAACTTGGGTTCGCAGTAGCCTGACGCCGGGTATTATATTAATTGATTATAATTGGAAGAAGTGCAATCAGAATTCAGATCCGACCAAGGGTATCGCACTTTTTTATTTTTGGTTTCGACCACGGGTATAGCAGTAATAGCCAAAAACAACTATTTTGAAGGTCAAATCTAAATAATTTCTTTATTTCTCGTTTAACATATGCCAAGTGGGGACTCAAATTAGGCGGATTGATCAGACGAACAAGATGGTGCAAACATAATTCAGATCCGACCAAGGGTATAGCAGTAATAGCCAAAAACAACTATTTTGAAGGTCAAATCTAAATAATTTATTTATTTCTGGTTTAATATATGCCAAGTGGGGACTCAAATTAGGCGGATTGATCAGACGAACAAGATGGTGCTAACAGAATTCAGATCTGACCAAGGGTATAGCAGTAATAGTCAAAAACAACTATTTTGAAGGTCAAATCTAAATAATTTCTTTATTTCTGGTTTAAACTATGTTAAGTGGGTACTTAAATTACGCGGATTCATCAGACAAACAAGTTGGTGCAAACAGAATTCAGATCCAACCAAGGGTATAGCAGGAATAGCCAAAAATAACTATTTTGAAGGTGAAATCTAAATAATTTATTTATTTCTGGTTTAAAATATGCCAAGTGGGTTCTCAGATTACACTGGTTTAGACCATAGTAACTGTTATAATTATACAGCGTTGAGCAAACATTATTGAAGTTTTCAGTTACTGAGCTGAGGTCTTGACAGTCTAAGAGCTAAACCCTAACTAACACATGTAAACTAGTTATTGTGCGAAGTAAAACTTGGTGGGGGGACTGGTATGGTGGGGGGGACTGGTGTGGTGGGGGAAGAGCCGAGTACCTAACCTACACGCAGACGCTATATCACTATACGCCCAGCTCTTGCGCGGTACACATGGATTCACAAATACAAGACAATAATGTTTCTTACACATCTTCATCTTCTAATATTTACCAAGCTGACACTAATGAAACGACTGATCAAATACAAGTACAAGAAGCGTCTACCACAATATCCTCTGATGCAGAAGCAATTACGTTATCCTTGATGGGTTTTAACTAATGGATATTTTATTCGAATTCCCCCGCACCAGCTGCCATCTGCCCCGCGCCATCTGCCCCACGCCAGCTGCTTTGTAACTATCTGCCTCTTCCATCTGCCCCGCATCCTACACTTTTACCCCCCCCCCCCCCACCATTGTATTTGATACCAGAACGCTAGCTAGCGAATAGACAGTACACTATTCGATCTGATAGATGTTTTCACTTCATTGCCTATCCGTAGTTGGATGGTATTTTAAGGTCTGCAGCTATCTTTAGCGATTAATAATAAATCTGTATGATTTCTGCGCTCATTTGGTAATATGCGTAAGTATACGCATTATATTGAATGTAATTATCAAATAAAACCGTTAGAGTTTTTTAAAACATCCTCAGGATGACCCTGAACTTGGCCTATCTCACCGTTATATGGTCTACACTATTATATATGCTAGAACAATAACGGGTTTTCTCCAAACCCTCTTCTTCTTGCTCTATTGTAGCGTTTCTGAATTACTGTTAGTCACCTAAAAAAATCCAGTTGTAACAGGTTAAAATACAGCTCTGTGATTGGTCGGAATAAGCTCGCTCCCCATTGGTCGTATTAGGCGTTCTGATCGCTGATTGGTTGTTGGTGCCTATATATACCGGTGCAGACAGCCTTCCTCATTCATTCTGTTCCAGACTTTTGTGTTGGTCAGAGGTCCTTGCGCTGCTTCATTCTCTGCTATTGTGGTAAGTGAGTTGTGATAGTATTGTGCAATTATTACAGTAAGTGCTATTATAATTTGTCGTTAGTATTTAACGCGTATTATATTTGGTGTATCAGGTCTAACCTCAATTTTATTGTATAACATAACCCTACTTTTATATATTAACCTCACTTTTGAGAGTCAAACATATATTTCTATTTCATAGTCTCACTCTTTTAGTCTGACATAACCTCACTTTAATATTTTTAATTATTATTTTACTAGGCCTAGCGTTGTATTTACTCAAGTTTCTCTTTGGGTTCACATAACCTTACTTTTGCTTAACATAACCTCACTTTATTGTTTTAATTTATATTTAACTTTTAGTTTGATTCAACTAGTAAAATGGCTAAAGTTGTTCAACCCGTTGAAGTACTCAGTGACGAGCAGGTTTATGTTAAAAAGTTTAGATTGTACGGAACGAAAACTATTTTCAAATTTTCTAACCCTCCTTCTGATACTAGTGAGATAGATTGGCTCAGACAAGGTTTTGCCAAGATTGTAAATGAGATGAAAGGCCAAGCCCACGAAAATGATCAGCTCGGGTTCACTTTGCAGAGTCTTAACCTAAAAAGTAGAGATCCGGGGTATGTCGCATTTCGACCCGCTGGTGAAATTGATGAAGACATCCTTTGGAAAATTTTTGGAGGGATCATACAGTCAAATTCTGAATCCGTCAAGTCCACTGACACTTTTAAAGTAGAATGTACTCGAGTTAATCTTCCTGTAGGTTCTGGGAGGGTACGACCTGGTATCTTTAACACGTTTGACGAGGAGTGCAAAGCAAGGAAGGGTATCGTAGTTATTAAAAATAAAGACAACTTGTGTCTCCCCAAGGCCTTGGTTGTAGGTATCGCTCATGCAACAAAGGATCCTCAGTACAAGTCAATTCGGCAAGATGATAAAAAAAGGCAAACCGTAAGGGCTCAGGAACTTATTCGTCGGGCTAGAGTAGAGATGCCCGAGGATGGCGCGGGAATCCCAGAACTTGAGAAGTTTCAAGACTTGTTGAAAGATTTCAAAATAACCGTGTTCAATTATGATAATAAAGGCCGGGACGTTTATTTTGAGGGCAGTGTTGAAAATGCTAAATTCAAGATCAACCTGTTGTTTTACAACGGGCACTATAACGTAATAACTAGTTTGACTGCTGCTTTCGTTTGTAAATATTTTTGTGAAGCTTGCCATGTTCCCTATGATCACAAAGGTGAACACAGATGTTCAAGCATCTGTTCTCAGTGTCAGACCATCTCGCCTCCCTGCAAAGAGGAGCATGGAGGAATAGTTTGTTCAAAATGTAATATGACTTTGAGAAATCAACAGTGTTTCACTGCTCACCAAGTCGATAAATGTAAAGTTGTCAAAAAGTGTCTTGATTGCGGTAAATTAGTTTGGATTAGAGACAGATCCACGCCCCACAAGTGTGGAGAAGTCTATTGCAAACCTTGCGGATCTTTCCAAGATCCAAATCACAAATGTTTCATACAGCGGAACGATGGTAAGCCTAAACCAAAGGACTACCTTTTCATTTTCTTTGATCTGGAGACTCGCCAAGACGAGTTTCTCCCCTCTGATCCCGAACAAAAAGTACATAAAGTAAACTTGTGTGTTTCCCAGCAGTTTTGCTACCAGTGTATCGAAACAGAATTTTGCAGGGTTTGTAAAAACCGTACGAGAGTCTTCAACTCTGACCCTGTTAAAGATTTCATGGAATACGTCATGGAAGTCCGAAAAGGTTTTAAAGATGTCTGTGTAATTGCCCACAACGGTCAGGGCTTTGATTTTCAATTTTTGTTAAAGTATGTTCTTGAAAAAACTAAATTCACACCCGATCTGGTCATGAAGGGTTGCAAAATTATTCTCATGGAAATGGACAACGTTAGATTTGTGGACTCACTTAACTATTTTCCTATGGCCCTCGCTGCACTCCCTAAGTCATTTGATCTGCCTCCGGAGAGAAAGAAGGGTTACTTTCCTCACTTGTTCAACACTCTGGCGAACCAAAATTATGTAGGCCCTATCCCCGATAAACAGTACTATTGCCCAGAGTCAATGTTTAAAAAGTCCAATAAGGCCTTTAAAATCTGGTACCATGAAAGAGTAGCGGAAAACTATGTATTTGATTTTCAAAAGGAAATGTTGGAGTATTGCATCTCTGATGTGGAGATCTTGGCCCAAGCTTGCCTTAAGTTCAGATCGATATTCCTCCAAGAGTGTAATGTTGATCCTTTCCTAGAGGCTGTAACGATCGCTAGTGCTTGCAACTTGGCCTTCCGCCGCAACTTTTTGAAACCAAACACGATCGGCCTCATCCCAAAGAACGGCTACCGTTTAGTGGATAACCAGTCAGCTATCGCCATTCAGTGGTTGAGCTGGGAAGAAGAGAAACGTGGAGTGAGGATCGAGCATGCGGGGCGGGGTAAAGAAGTAAAGATTAACAAACTGAAAGTAGATGGGTTTGACAGGGAAAACATCTACGAGTTTCACGGATGCTACTGGCATGGATGCCCCAATTGCTTCCCATTCAATCGAGAGGCTCCTCTGAAGGAGGATCCCTCAGACTCACTTCACTTAAGATACGAGAGAACTAAGTCCAAAATCGCTAAGTTTAATGACTACGAAGTAGTCGAGATGTGGGAGTGTGAGTTTAGGAAATTAAAGAAAGAACAAAAACTCAAATACTTGGACTCTCTCCCAATATTGAACACACTCCCACTAGACCCGAGACAGGCTTTCTTTGGGGGCAGAACGGGTAACTCTAAGACTTACCACAAATGCGTCGAAGGAGAAACGATCCAATATGTGGACGTTTGCTCGCTCTACCCGTATGTGTGTAAGTACGGAAAGTATCCCCTAGGTCATCCCACCATTCATGTAGGAGACAGAGAGTGCAGGCAGAGAGGTCTCCAAGTAGATGGTTTATTGAAATGCAAAGTCCTACCACCTTGGGATCTCTACCACCCAGTGCTCCCAGCAAGGATGAATAATAAATTAATGTTTGCCCTCTGTAAAACATGTGGTGAAAACCAAAACCAAGAAGACTGTGAACACGAAAGCGAAGAAAGAGCCCTGGTAGGAACTTGGACAATGGATGAGGTGCGGAAAGCGGTAGAGAAAGGCTATGTCATCCTCGATATGTATGAATTATGGGAATATGAAATGGCGACATACGAGAAAGGGGGACTCTTTACAGATTTCATCAATAAATTCCTGAAAATGAAACAAGAAGCGTCCGGCTACCCAGAATGGTGTAAGACCCAGATTGATAAAGACCGTTACGTGCAGAACTACTTCACTCATGAAGGAATCAGGCTGGACCCCGCCAAGATTGCTGAAAACGAAGGTTTGAGATCAATGGCTAAACTCATGCTAAATTCATTTTGGGGTAAATTTGGACAGCGGGAGAACCAGACAAAGGCCACGATAGTCAGAGACCCCAAAACACTGTTCGGGATGATGACAAGACCCTATATAATAGTGAATAGAATACAGATAGTAAACGAAGAGGTAGTGGTAGTAAGCTGGGAGTACCTGGAGGAAGTCGGCGAGCCCTTAAGAAACGTGAATGTAGTCATAGCGGCCTATACTACTGCTCAAGCTAGACTGAAACTGTATGAATATCTGGAGGCCCTGGGTGCACAAGTCTTGTACTACGATACAGACTCAACCCTCTATATTTATAAGGGAGGTTTGTACAGGGTCCCTACGGGGGATTACCTCGGGGAAATGACCGACGAGCTGGTTAAATACGGACCTGGATCTTTCATCGTTGAATTCGTTTCTGGGGGGCCTAAAACGTACGCATATCTTGTCTGGTCAACCAACAAACAAAAACTAAAATCTGTTTGCAAAATCAAGGGCCTCACTCTTAATTCTAAGACCTCCAAAACACTTAACTTTGAAAAACTAAAAGAAATGGTTCTTAGCGAGTCAGCTGAAAGCATAGAAATTAAGGAATCTAGAATCAGGAGGACGAAAGACCGCGATATTGTAACTGTGAATGAATCAAAACTTTTCAAAATTACTGGACCAAAAAGAAAGCTCGAGGGTGAGCACGACACACTACCCTATGGTTATAAAATCCAAAAACTTGAGTAAACACGACTGGTAGTATTGGTAACGATTCGTCCCCTTTGTAAAAAAAACATGGTCACGTGACCTGATTTCAGGTTTTAACTTGGATGATATAACCTCCAGCTCTGTCTCAGCCACTTTGGTCACCGATCCTGCCCTAAATTGCTCTAATCTGTACTACTGCACAATACTTAAAATAAATGGCTCACTTAACTTCATGAACAGTTCAATTGTAAATATAGTTGAGCATGTCTTGGACATTGTAAAAGTTCCCACTGTATGTATGTCTCTGTGTGTGTGTGTGTGTGTGTGTGTGTGTGTGTGTATGTGTGTGTGTGTGTGTGTGTGTGTGTGTGTGTGTGTGTGTGAGCGTGTGTGTGTGAATGAAGGTCAATGGCGTGGGGGACGAAAAGCCCCGTAAACCTGAATGTAAATTGAAGGGTCTTGTACGTTGAGGCGTCTAGGTAAGCCCTTGGCTACTCCTTGGAAGGACCTAGAGTGAGTGGTGTACTCAAGTTATTCCTTGAATCCGTACGGTGGGACTTGTAAAAGTAAAAAATGAACGGAGGAGACAATTAGCTTGCTTTTTTGGAAGGTCTCCACGGGTCATGGCGGTGGAGGGGCTATGGCTTTTTTTCTAAAAATACTCTATCCTTTGTTTGCTAAAAAGGGAGAGGACATTAGTTCGTACTGGGCATCAACCAGGTAATCTGGATGGCCTACGTATGGAATAATGTTTAACCTGGGTGCATATGCACGGGATGGTCTCAAACCCCACCCAAGCAAACAGAAACTTAGTATACGGGGTTAACGGCTATGAACACCGGGTTTATAAGCGATAGCTGTGATGGAATGGATGTCTGATCAGCTCTTTAGCTCGATTGTTTTCATAAAATTTTTTATATCGATTAACCTATCGAATCACAATCGAATTTTACGCGTGCGAGGTAGTACTTTTTTTTAAATAACCTCCCCGTGACCCTGAACTTTAAACTTTCCCTCATTACGTCACAAAACCGTCTACGTCACTGGCTCAGCCTCAGATGACGTATATATTCACTCAGCCCATGCGGTCAAGTGACGTGTGACGTCACTTTTTAATATATCCTAGATTATATTTATATAATGGTGTAGCTGTAAAGTATATGTATAATATTGTATATACATTGCCATATGATAGTATCAATCGCATAGAGTATATAATAGTCGAACCATGGAACATATATACATATAATTTACAGTATATAATATATATATATATATAATGGTGTATATGTAAAATAATTTATCATAGAGCATAGGTTGCCAGAACTGAGCAAAATGAGTTAAAATTTAAAAAAGTGAGGTTAGGAAATTTGGCGGGAAATAAAGTGCCATGGGCGCCGCCATCTTGGAATGACGTCACTACAAAATGCTGGCTTCTGATTGGCTTGCTATAGTGGGGGGTATCCTACTTATATGAATTTTAAAACATATACAAATTTATTTAAAACAAATTATTCATAACTATTACCTATTTAAAAAAATCTTTTCATGATTTTAGTAAGTGTAAACCCATGGTTTATATTATTGATAAATGTGTGCCACCATACCAAAGCATGATGTTGAAGAGTCATTTAATAAAACATTATCTTAAATACCTACTTACCAACTACAAGACCGTATCAATGACTTTATGGAAAACTGTAAACAGATGTAGCTATAATGTTTTAACATGTACTGACAGTAAATTTAAAATTTCACTGATGGGAAATAAGATTATTATTCTAATTCTTAAGAAACCCATTCAATTCATGGCAAAGAACATTGTCCCGTGGATAAAAATGAACACTGATAGTATTATTGTGCATTAATCAAAATTAAATTGTTTTACATTATCAATGTGCACAACACAACGGTTTTTTGGATTATTAGTGATTTTCCTATGGAAAAGTGAACTATTAGCATGACCTGCACGGTGAAACTTAAGCCCGGGAACACCATAGAAGTTCCTAACGTTAGAAGTGAACACGTTTTGTGGGGTCGATCAAAATTATATATATATAATATGTATATATATATCATATATTATATATATTATATATCATATATATATATATATATATATATATATATATATATATATATATATATATATATATATATATGTATGCACACTCTAGCGGTCGCATCTTTTGTCCGATTTACTTAAAATGTGGTAGGGATGTTCCTTTCTATAATCAGTTGGACAAGTACGTTGGGAAAGACAATTGAAAAACTCTAACCCCCTTTTTTGGGGATTATTCTTTCAAATTTCGAGTCTTTGGGCCCAAAAAGGGTCAGAAAAGCCCCGGACGTATAATTAATGCTTGTATTAAGATGGAAATTAGTGAAGCGAAAGTTTTAAGCCCTCTCTCGTCATTCTAGCATAAATATGTACCGAGTTATTTAAGAAAATGTATATCGGCTAAACACAGTATGTTGTCTTATGGAGTTTTTACATTAGAAAAGAATGCTATTCATTTGTTGGTGTATTTGAATCATCCCCAGCAACCTCGCGCCTACTTTCAAGCCTGACTGGACCTTCTCCTAACCTTATAATGCGCAAAATTGTATTCCTAGCATTGCAGGTAAGTGAAACCAGGAACATCAGAATAGCCAAAAAATCAATGTTTTCAGATTTCAATAAAAATGGAATAAATGCATGTTTTTAAACTGGTTTTGAGTTTTAAAAGTTTTGTATGAGGAAATTCACTTTTTCACGTTAGCTTGCTGCGTGCGAACTTGTTTATTTGTTAGGTACAAAGGTTGCAGAGTATGCAATACCTAATGTATTTTAGGTATTCGAAATTTTAAGTTAACTAGGTTGCAAAGGAAGGCGTATCTAATACTCTTTGGCTATTCAAGTGGCTTTAGGTAACTTAAAGTTGTGCACAAAAATACCAGCTTATAAACAACTAAGTTCTACGCTCGGCACAGATGTCCAGTCTAGGGTGAAGAGAACTTCTGCTGAAGTCATGTTATCTGCCAGTTTACTTCCTTTTTTTCAATCTGAATCTACGTAAATATAATGAGGTTTTAAACAATTTATTGCATATAGAGAACTCGTTACTTAAGTAAAGATGTAGTACAGGTTTTCGTATTGTATTTACGAAAAAACTATAATACCAAGTGCATCTAAATTTGATTACAGAAGATTCAGACCTGATCTCTACTGTATTAGTTTAAACTCCTAGTCCCAAGGCTTGACACATAAAGACGTTAGAGACAGCTAATGCAGTTCATTCGGCAGTATATGTTCTGTATTTGTAGTTATGAGCAAAAAGCGTTTTACAGTCTTTAATACTCTGATAGTCATCTAGTTAATACAAAATATATAAATACAACATTGAGTCCCAGCATATCCTGAAGTAATTACCACTGGCTGCTGCATTTAGAGTATAAACTACTGAAAATAATAACATTAATAAGAAAATAAATTTAATACTGATTGACTATAAATGTTAGATTCTTGTTAACCATTAGACGTATTACCTGTACTTGATACTGTGGTTTAAATTATAAATTACACTACAGTTTCAGTGTAGTATACAAGTAAAAAATAATGTTAATTTCCCCAGGGGACACGATAAATTACTCCTCGAGTGACCAAAGACTTAAGATTAACGAGTCTTTTAACTGGCATGGTCGCGTTGACGTGCGTGACTTTGCAGCTACAATTCATTTCACTCCCATTTCTGGTGCCAAAGCTGCATTAGTTTATTTCAAAACTTCATAAAACATATAACACTTCAGTAAATATAGTAATTCAGAAAATATAGTACCTCAGAAAATATAACATAACTAACAATCCTGTCACATTCTAGAATGTTTAATTTTGGTTAAACTTGAGTTTGGTTGTAACATTAACTATAAATTAAATTAATTGAAGAAAATAAATATTATAAAATAAATATATGCCATAAAAATTAAAAAAGATTATAGCTTTATAAACTCTATTTGGCACATGACATAGGAAACATTTTATTTTTTAAACTGACCGTTCAATTTTAAAATACTGCCAATACCTTTGTAACCACGTAAAACAATAGTAGTGCCTTTTACATATTTAAGTATTAGCTTGTACATGTAACTTATAAAGGAATTATGTAGGATTTTCAGTAATGAGACTGATAAAAACAGGTGAAGCTAATATATCAATTTACCATCAAAGGACTTCTCTCGGTGAAGCAGAATTCAAACAAAAGTTACATGCAACTTTGACTCGCTACATCTGAACTAATCATCCCCTTAAACTCAGTGGTTTATAACACCACACACCTCCTTCGGTACAAGTTTTGGTTTTTGAGTAATATCAAATTCAAATAATAGAATTATTAGAGCTTCCAAATATCAGTTCTAGAGTAGGCTTAAATATATTATAACAATTAAAAATATACTTTTAAAATTAAATTTATTTTTTTTATATTGACAACCATCGGTGTTTGTCATTTGTTATACGGACAAAAATACTGAAATTAGATTGGATTTTGCATCAATTATTAAATATTAAGGACCATAACGTGATTCAAAACATGGAAAGTAGGAAATGAGGAACATCAAAGGTCATTTGATTTTGTTTTTGGTCATTGGTTATTTATATATATATAAAACTATATATATATAAATATATATATATATATATTTTATATTCACTAGAGTGCAAGTACAGTCTTTTTTTGTTATCAGTATATTGAATTTCGATTTAAAAATAATATTTAAAAAAATACGTTTAGGTAATGTAATTAGTATATTACGTTAAAATGTCCTTTAGCTCAACATATATTTGCCAAAGATATTATTAAAGAACAATTCAAAAGGTTCTCTATTAGGAATGGTCTTGTTACATGGTTTACCCTAACATTTTGAAGTCAATTTAACAATATAGCCGTTAAGAAATCAACGAGGACTAGTTTTCCTTTGACCTATTTAGTTGACTATCTTAATTTAAATTACATAGATGTTTGTTTTGATTCAAGTTTTATAACTTCAATGATGTGGAAATTAAGAGAGGAGGTTAACAAATATCCATTTATTGTTCATTTCTCTTGATAAACAAGTTTTCCAAAAACTTAAGACAAAACTGTGCAATTAAAATTTATTATTTATCAAATATTAAAACAATCAAATAGTGAAACAAATATTTATAACTTTCAACTTTGAAATGATAAGTTAAATTAAATACAACATGGAGTTATCGTTTTTACCAATTTGATCTGTTATTCCAGTTGTCAGTAGGTGTGTTCTGATTGACCTAAAGTGTGTAGGAATTGCGTGACTGGAGCTGTTAATAAAAACCTCCTTTCCAAACGCTTGATTCAAGCAAGGGTATACACGCTACCGGGCGTTACTTTTAATAAGCAGCCGTGTAACTTGTACTCACGAGTCTATAAAACTGAGGTTACCTGTTCTGTAATGTAAACTGGAGATGTTTTACAAACTCGCAATCCTGTTATTTGTTTATTTTCATGTATTGAGATTTAGCCTCTTATAATGAATGTAATCGTTGATAAAATTATGATTTTAGTAACTGAAAAATTATAAAAAGAAAAATAAATTACAAAGTGTATGCTGATAAACTATTTTATGTTATAAAGGAAGTGCACAGAAAATATTAGGATAGCGGAGTTCATGTTTATTAAGTTAGCAAACAAGGGAGATAGACGTTGACTTTCACGCTGTTTCCTTTGTTCTAAACGTTATTTACATTTGTCTCCAAAGAAAGGTAAACACTTTTATATCATTTGTTGAAGCAAATTATAACCATATATGTTAAGAAACTACCTAGCAAGTGATTAATGATAAAGAGTAGTAAAAAACAACGAGAAATATAAAATTTAAAGAAAAAATGTTTATGTAATTAAATACTAACATATTTTTAAGTAGCGGAAAAAATACCTGCTTATAAACAACGAAGTTCCACGCCTGGCACAGATTTGAAGTCAAAGATAAAGGGAACTCCTATAACAATCTTGTTATCTGACAATTTGTTTTTTGCATTTATAGTTCACGTAAATATAAAGTAATCAATAAATGAACCTAACTTTTTGTTAAGGGAGATGAACAAAAATAAATTTAATATATATTTAAAAACACAAATAATCTTATCCTTTATTCAATAAGAAAATGTAACCTTTTTCTCCTTCTATGGGTTTTAGAATTGATCCCACTCAATCATCCAAATATTTTGGAAATAAAAATTACACTTTTTCTTTTTCACCAGTTTAACCTCCATTTAATACCATATGTTTATAACCAATCACGTGGTGATGACAGTGTCAGTGATTATAGGAGATGAGGATGGCGTGGTGCACGCTCCTGCAGTCAGCTGGTGAAGCCTGCAATCACTCCGTCACTATCACAACCAGGCGGTGGAATGGATTAATCTGTAAACAAATAACCTCTTAACGATTATGATGTGCGATAAAATAACGTTTAATATAATATGCTAGATTGGGAATAAACGTCAAACTAATTTAAAATGTTTTTACTATAACTAAATGAAAACAAACTGTAGTTTTCCATAAAATATTGTAATTTACCATTTATTAAAATTACAAACATTAATTGAGCCGTGTTCTTTCTTCCTGATAAACCGTTTGACAACTGCGATTGATTGTTTCACTGCCCAAGAGCTTGCTGAGGCACTTCTCACCAGTAGATCTCACTTTGTGACACAACTCTATATTTAAGAATACCGCGGATTGTAGTTTGAACTGCAGAGTTTCTGCCGCCTTGGTATAGGACCAGGCTGACACCGACTTAGCAGCTGACACTCGTTTTCAAGCGGAACTGCAGGAACTGTTTTACAGGGAACTTTAGGCCGTAACCTCTCCTTATCTAAATTGACCTTCCTTTAATCTCTACCTTTTGCTATGCTTGTTACTCGTAATGATTTTTGCCAGATACCAAGGATGAAATTCCAGCAGACCTATTAAAAAATCGAAGGAGAACTAAAAGAATATTTCTTCGACTTCATTGTGCAGATCCGTCACCAGTGGAAAATCTTCATCTTCCCAAGGACATCGTCACGTTTATAATTTTGAATACTTAATTTATTCCACTAATTAATTGTTTTAAAGTTTATACAATTGTTAAATGTGTACTAGTAAACTTCTTCTTATGCATATTAAATCATAAGTCAAATAGTAAACAGAAAACAATAGTCTGACCATAATTTGAATACAATTTAAAACTTTAGGGATGCAATATTTCAGTGGATATTTTGAAATTAATGGAATAACACGTTGTTATGAACATTTAAAATTCGTGCTATGTCAAAAGATAATTAACCGTGACCTGCGATGCGACAGTGGTGTGATGAACCTGCCACCAGAGTGCGGGGCGGTCGCCGATTGTGACGGTGGAAATTACATCACACGCTGCCCGGGTTGTAGTGAATCCCTGCAATCATCACAGGGTGAAAATGTGTCCGTATCAAACCGTGTAATAAATAAATGTTTTGTAAAACTAATATCCATTTTTATTTGTATTAACGTTACGTTAATTCCATTTTACCAGCAAATGTTAAAGCTAGTATTTCCTTATCAACTAACCCCCTAACAGAACCCCTCCTCTTCACCCTTATAAACCCTAATAGATATGATTAGGTCAAAATAAAAGTAAATTGAGTAAATCTAGAACCATTTACATTTTACTGAACGCAAAATTGCGAAATCTTTTTTTTTGGGAGTTGTTTGTAGATTAAATAAAATCAAGCAAGGGATGAGCAACAAGCTAAACAATACTGACAGCAAATATTTGTCAACGCAGGGATTCGAACTCACGACAGTTTCTCTACCACTACCTCAACGACTCATTAGACAACTTTAAGAGCGACTCACGAGCATTTATAATACTGAAGAAGAGGAGGTTTCTAAAGGATTTGATTGGGCTGGACTATAGTGCCATAGTGCCGTATCACCAAGCGAAGCTTAGTCCTAAATGTACTATTTAACTATTTGATCAAGCGAAACCGAGCAAAGCTGACCAAGAGCTGGCCATCATGAGCAATATACATATTGTAATGCCATTTCAGTCATTAGTGTATGTTCAGCTCATAGCAAAGTTACTACTGTAAAACTAAATTTAATTCCGTAATTGTATTTAGTTTAGATTACAGCTGAATTCGTATTCAATCTCAATTATAACCTTAAGGGGAAGAACTAACTTCGGAGGCAGGCTGCGCCCTGTAGAATGGAAATATTTAGAAATGTAAACTACTGAGTGAACAACTTATATGTCTATCGAGAAAATTGGGAAAGAAGTAAAATAAGTTCTATTTATGGTCCTACAGTATTATATATATTGATTTTAAAAGTACTTTCCTATCGTAACCTTACTCAAATCTGAGAACTCTATATGCGATATTTTTGACTTTTCTTTGAGTTAGTAAAAATATACGATTTATAAAGTTGTTTACCAGCCAATGTGACATGATGATGGAGCGTTAGTGTCATTCTGATGGCTTTTACACAGGGTAAGGAGGACAGATTTTAAACTCGTAAACATGTTAGTACATCTGCGTATCATTAATTTTAACTTTACTTTTCATTTGAATTCCAAAAATATGTTTTATGTGTTGTATGCAAATAATTAGCTATGTAGATTTAAATATGCATAGGGGAAATTCCTAATGAATTAAAATATTTCCGACACAATTGTCTAATTCATTACGTCCATTTATAAATGTATAACCAATTAAATAACCTACTAAGCACCCTATAAACAAGTTGGTCTAACTTTGAATATTCGTAAACCTAATTATTTATGTTTTAAATATTCAATCAACTATTTTCAGCAGATTTATTCATGATTAGTATATCTTCTATAAGATCTTCTAGTATAAATCGAAGTATTCATTTCATTAAACATAAAAAATAACTTGTATATCCTTGTCAATTTCTATCGATTGTTAAACATTGTTCACGATTTAAGCCAGCACATCGCATAGCCAATGGTACATGACTTTTTCTTTCGTGGAAACATTTCCGTAAATTGAATTCTTTTGTAAAATTAATAAGTAACGGCTTAGTAATTTATGATGAAAGTTTAAAGTTTGAACCAAAATATTGACTAACGATAGCTTAGTATTCAAAATGTCGCCATTTCTTACTCGTTGATATTACTAAATCAGAATGTTATTCAATTACTTGAGGTGTGAATTGTTGTGATTTGATACCTTCATACATTACTAATTTTCATAAAAGTAAATACATGGATTCCTTGATAAGTATGAATAGATCAAACCATAAATTTGTAATAAATTTTACTATAAAATTATGCACTATAATTGTAATCGTAAATAATAGTTAGTTCTATTTAATGATATGCCAATAGTACTTATACTGAAATACCAGAAATGTTACTGTTATATTTTATCAATCGAAACGTACATTTTTGTCATTTAAGGCTCTAAAATAATTTATAAATCAATCGCTAAAAGTTATGAAATTCTTAGCTTAACAGTATGACTAAGAAATTTATTTTCTTTTTACGGTGGTAATGCATTTAAATAACGAAACTGCGGGTACGGAAAAACAGTCACGATTGAATTTATAAATAGGCTTATATATATACTGAAAAGCTTAGGTTTGTTTTATAATTTGCTAAACAAAGTTGTAATTATATTTTTATAATTATAATATTGCTTTTAGGAAACCATGTAAACTTTTAGTGAAATAATTGGCGTAGGGATAATTTTTAACAAGCAACCAATTATAAAACATGTAAGTTAAATTAAGTTTATAAAATAAAGTTATAATTAAATATCGTTTAAGGTTACATTGTAAGTTTATAAATCATACCTTAACCGTAAAGGATTTATTACTTAACCACACAGACTGAATGAGTTACTTGAACATAAAGAGAATCCAATAGATAAAAAATAATGTAATTTTAAACAAAATAAGAATATACAGAATGCCTACATATCATAATTCGCAGTATTCTTATATTGGGAAAGAGAATAAACATACAATTACTTAGTAATGTAAATACGGGTTGCTATTTAAGGCTGTTCTGGACCCGTCTTTGGTCAGCTGGGGTCACTCTCCTTCAGTGATCAAAGAGATGAACGTTACACACGGTCAAAGGCCACTCGTCCGGGAAACTACAACTTTTCCCTTTGACTAGAGTCAAATACTTGACTTGGTTTATCTTTATCATTTATGAGACGTATCAAGAAAACCTTTACAAACTTGTTAAAGCCTGCTTGGTTCTAAATTCTGTTTCTACAGCTTACAAAATGAATAATGTAAAGTAAAATGTATTTTCAATGACATTTTATAGGATTCATTACTTCATCAGTTTACTATGCTTTCATAAAAAATATATAAATATAAACATATCCGGATTAAATAGCGCTGAATATTGAAACTTGACATAATATATTAAAATAAAAAAAAAAACGTGTTTCACCCTTCTTGTAAAATATTTAGGAACTGAAATATGAACGAGTTTTGTTTTAAATTTCCGTTTACATATTTTAATATTAAAAAAGCCTAGTTGAGAAAAGCAAAATTAACTGAGCCTGCAAACAAGTTATAAACCACTATTTTAGAGATCCTATTTTCAATAACGCCACACTGTTAGAAACTGAAATGCGAAGAAATACAAGTGTTTGTTTTTAATTATTGTTTTATTTTTTATCTCTCTCCCAAGGATTTCTATAATGTTTATAATAAATTCATATTAGAAATACAACTTTAAAAATTTGTCAATAATCTTTAAAATACCAGTAAGTAATAAACCAGCAATAACAATCTTACCAAACCATTACATAAAAACATTATACATTTAAATTGTAAAATCAATGAACTTACAACATATTTAATTTTAAGTTACTCAGTTTGTCTCAACAAATCTTGTAAGTTAAATTTAATTCAAATACATTTCGTTGCAAAGCATTATTAAAAAAAGGAGACGGATTTTATGTAACACTTTTTTGACAGGTCAGTTAATAACTATCTGATAACGAACGTGCAAAACTCCCTCGTGTTTCGTATGCACGCTCATGTCTGGTGATTGCAATTCATGAGGCCCCGAATTAAATCTCCCCCATCCAAAGTAGATTACCAGCCTCACATGTACTCTGCACCGTCTATCACTTTTGTTAACCCGGGGCATATTTAAAAGGGGAAACGTTGTTATATATTTCAATATAATTAAATGAGTGTTCCTTTTATTTTTCCTTTCTTAGATACTATTTACTTGTTAAATTGGAACAAATAATGCACTATTACTTCATAAATATTTTGTAAAATACAGACTGAAGGACTAGCACAATGTAGAGCCCCACTCAAGCCACCCTAGCGAACGATATGGCAATTCGCCTACTGTTAAGGGTAGTGTTATTGTGTATTATACCTAATATTTAGGTACTAATTTAAAATTACTTTTTTTTAATATACTTTCGGATAAAATAAATAGAATTGTGATTGGTAATTGGATTTAAATACAATATTATGATTTTTATTTAGTTTACAGAATAGATAGACCAAAGGTCAACATATATACGTCGGCATATGATATAACAGTTTTTAAATATGGATATATATGTATGTTATACGCAGTATAAATACTTACATTTCACTGAGCATGCTGCATGCAAATATATTATATTGGTGTGATTGTTGATCCAATTAGAATAAATAACCGTTCTTACTGAAATTGTAATACAAAGATTGATGATATGATTTGCCGCTTTCACACCTAACGTTTGCGGATTGAAAATGGTTGAAAGCTGTGTGGATATCTTAGTAAAAGCTCTGGACGTTTATGCTGAAAGCATAAAAATAAAATATGAAAAGTCAGTTAAGCTAATCCAGTATATGTATTCATCAGGCCCCATGGAGATATGAGGATGGCAAGAAAGTTTATCTCAGAATATCTCTTTTCTCAATAGTAACAAGTAGGTGTCATAAAACATAATTAAACCTGCCCTGTATCCCTGACGCTAAACTAAACTCATTACAAAGTTTCACCACATCATATGCAAATTAACCACTGACACGTGTAGGTTTTTTCACGCTACGATTATATACAAAATTTATCTTGTTGCAGGGGTTTATTCAAGAATCAACGAGGCAATTTTACTTATGGGTTATTGACATTAAGGACTCAAGTACTTAGGTAATTACTTCAATGTTGTTTACAGGGATTTAAGCATTTTCATGATAAATTAACATAATACAACAAACATTGCGTAATTAAGGCACTAGTTTATCCAGAAGATGTATGATGAACAACAACATAGTAATTTAATAGACATCTCGTAATGTTTTTCTATGCAATAAGTGTCCAGCTGAGGTTCTATGTGTCATTTACTTTAAACAAAATTCGTTTATCCGTGTAGGACATTTTAATTTAAGGTTAAATTCAGTATTTTTTGTTATAGCTCAATAATCTAGTTAGTTATCTGCTGTAAAAACCAATGGATTTTATTTTTACGTGTCAGTTTCATAGTTACTATTTTGAAGTCGCTGAATGGATAATTTTTAGTATTTTCTTTTAGATGGATACACTCAGTGTTTAAATTTTACATTACAAAACACAATTCGAATGTTAAATACCCCCGTTGCAGCAAACCTGCATACTCAGCGAATTTCCAATGAATATATAACATAACACATTAAAACACTTAACAGGATTCATAAGAAATATATTCACAAACAAGTGATATTTCAAATATTAATTATTCTCCATAAGAATAACATTGGGGATGAGTATGCAGGTTTGCTGCAACAAGGCATACAAAATAATGGGTTTTTATGGAAATATCAATAGAACTCATGTTAGTGAAGTCACATACCAAGTTTCATCCATATACATTCATAAATAAGCGGTATATAACATTTTAAGTATTTTCCATAAGAATAACATGGGGACCAAGTACCTAGGTTTGCTGCTACAGGAACCATAGGCAAAAAATTGTTTTTTTTTGCAAACAACAATAAACCACAACCAGATCAAGCCATATGCCAAATTTCGCCAGTTTATGTTCATAAATAAGCGAGATATACAATTTTTCTTTTTCTCCATAAGAATAACATTAGACAACGTACTGTGTTTAGCACTTTCAATATCTCGGTAACCAATTGACGTAGAGCAATGATCAAAACACCAAATTGTTTGTTTTTTTAAGCTTAATTCAATGGTATGAATTAAAATTTGATTTAAATTAAAATTACATGTGAAAACCCCAAAAAACACATTTTTGGGGTACAAAACCCCCCAAAAACCCCCCTTCGGATGGTGCGATTCATCTGGTTTTCGAACTCGTTCAAATAAATGGTACTTTACACATTTGTACCAAATTTCATTAAGATCGGACCTTTTTTACGAGAGTTATCGTGCTTACGGTCACATATATATATACATATATAAACATTTGAACAAATGGTGTTTTTGGCATCTGGGGACCTCAAAATGAAAAGTTATCATGGTCTCGGGCTTAAGTCTTTCCATGAGACCTACGGTAATAGCTTCTTCCCTAAAGGGGAAATTCGCTAAAAAGTAATCTTAAACCTAAGACATATAAGACCTAAGAAAAAAATAGGAAATAATTATGGTTCTTAAAATACCGTTTTATGTAGCTTGTTTGGACCAATTAATATAGAAAGAGAAAGGCGCATAGGGAAATATCTTGAGCTCAGGGAATTATACAATGATCCTGACATTGTAGCCTGATCCTGGTGAAGAGCAAGAGATTTAGGTGGCTGGGACACGTGCAAAGAAGGGAGGAGGGCAAGATGGTAATACCCCCGTCGCAGCAAACCTGCGTACTCAGCGAATTTCCAATGAATATATATGTCTTAATAACACATTATGCCTCTTACCAGAATTCATAAGAAATAAGCGATATTTAAAATATTCATTATTCTCCATTAGAATAACATTAGGGATGAGTACGCAGGTTTGCTGCAACAAGGAACACAAAATAATGGGTTTTTATGGAAATATCAATAGAACTCATCTAAGTGAAGTCACATACCAAGTTTCATCCATATACATTCATAAATAAGCGATATATAACATATTTATTACTCTCCATAAGAATAACATGGGGACTGAGTACTTAGGTTTGCTGCTACGGGAACCATAGGCGAAAAAGTAGTTTTTTGTTCAAAAAACAACAAACCACAACCAGATGAAGCGATATACCAAGTTTCGTCAGTTTATGTTCATAAACAACCGAGATATAAAATTTTTCTTTTTCTCCATAAGAATAACATTGGACAACGTACTGTGTTTAGCACTTTCAATATCTCAGTAATCAATTGACGTAGAGCAATGATCAAAATACCAAATTGTTTGTTTTTTTTAAGCTGAATCCAATGGTATAAATTAAAATTTGATTTAAATTAAAATTAAATGTGAAAACCCCAAAAAACCCATTTTTGGGGTACAAAACCCCCCCAAAACCCCCCTTCGGATGGTGCGATTTGTCTGGTTTTCGAACTTGTTCAAATAAATGGTACTTTACACGTTTGTACCAAATTTCATTAAGATCGGATCTCTTTTACGAGAGTTATCGTGCTTACGGACACATATATATATATATATATATATATAAATATATATATATATATATAATATATATTGAATATTTCTGATTGATTAGGGCTGCTGATATTTTAAAATGTTAATATTATTATAAATATATATATAAAAATTTGAACGAATGGTGTTTTTGGCATCTGGGGACCTCAAAACGAAAAGTTATCATGGTCTCGGGCTTAAGTCTTACCATGAGACCTACGGTAATAGCTTCTTCCCTATAGGGGAAATTCGCTAAAAAGAGTGTGGATGGGGCAACCAGTGATACAATACCTCGGCTTTCTCCTGGAGAACGGTTGCTGTATCACTAGCAGAGGAGGATGTTGACAATCTAAACACAAAACGGTCAGTGGATTCTGAGATGTGCTAACTGACATAAATCCTTAAACAAATTATATCTAGAACTATACCCATCCATTTCTTGATAGGGTTGACTTGACACTATGCAAAGCAGCTATTTTCGACGGCAATGACACTATTTTGATGATGGTGGATCGGTAGTAGCGTCAGGTGGATACTTGTCACCTGGTAGTATTGCTTGTATCGGGTTGTTGAAGGCATTCAGTAAAATTAGCTAGAGTAAGGTTACAGACATTCATAAGTATTTACAATAAAACATTATAAAAAAAACAATTAAGTCTCTTTAAAACCACAAAATATAATTTAATTTAGTTGAACTTTACTTTGCTAGATAGTGTTATAGTATATTATTGATTTTAGTAATATAGTTAACACGATATTTTAGATTGAAGGGTTCGGCGTATATGCTTATGGATATCTATATAAATTTTTGCTATAAGAAACAAAAACTACCAATGAAACAAGCTTTGGGAATAATCAAAAGTACATTAACTCCAGAGGGCAATGTGACAGCGTTACCTTCCTGTTAAATGCCCATTAACTGTTCTGCCATTGACTCTTGAGCTGCGACATTATCATTTAGTTTATTAGCTAATAAAACAACTACGTTATCAAACTTATAAACTTTTTACTCTCTAAAACTCTCGAAATATCTCCCGATCTTATATTCTGTCGTATCGTTTCTTGGATATCATAAAAACTAGGATTATTAAATGTAAATTTATTTATAACCACACAAGGTATTGTCTAAGGAGTTATATCAAGTATTTATGCCACATTAAACAATAAATTTCATTTAACAACATATGTTTTAATGGAGAGAGGTTTTCAAAGAAATGCATAAATAGATAAAAAAATTGCAAACAAGTTTGGAAAATCTTTTATTGGGAAAAGGTCAACCACAATCATGTTTCTAAAGTTATCTTTGTATACTCGAAGACAGGAAATTATTTGTGCCGATCTTAAAATTGTAAATAACCAAATATTTTTTAGTTTGAATTACAATTTTAAGGTTTTATAAAATAGAAACAAAAGTGTTTGGATATAGTTTATCATAGGGACTAAGGTTATTAGAAGTATATAGTATAACACTCTCCCAATAATAAAGTAAAAAATAATGGTTAAAATGTTTATAAATGTATTAACATCTGTATGTTAACATTAGTGTCTATTTTCGTAGCAAAATTAGATACTAAAAAAGTTCCGAGCAAAATATCATTAAAAATACCATTACGTATATATACAAAGTTATTATCACGTGATGTAATTAAAGACACAGTATAACTGTTGATGGTGAATGGAATAGTTTTAATTTGTTAAGCCTAAACATTTATATTTTTCTGTTAGAGATGACAATTTGGTCATAGACACATTTAAATTGTAATTATAAAGCAACTTAATATTATTCATGAGAGGGAGTTATTAAACAGCTGTTAAAACAAATATAAAACGTTGGAATGGGTCATTTACATACTACAAATGTGTAAACGATCATTTGAGCATTGTGTGAGAGATAGATATTAATACATAATAATCTCACTTTTGAGTGGATTTATTTAATTAATTTGACGAGTGCTACATGAATGTATTTTATGTGTTTGCCTAACATTTAATTAAAATAGTCATAATTAATATATTGAACAAGTAAAATATTCGGTATAGAAGATTTGTTTCTCTTTGTGGTAATATTAGGTAGTCTGTCAATTAGATAAATAATGTATCTAAACTATATTACTTAGTCGTAAACAAACTCATTTTGGATCGTTATAACGATGTATTGTTAGTGGTTTATATGTTTGAAATAAAAAGAACCATGCTCTTGGGATATTTTAAAATACATTCATAAGGAAATAAATTACTTTAAAAAATTGAGGTCTATGAAGTTGAATTTGGCCACAAAATATACAATTATAATACACAGGGTTTTTATATTAAAATATTGAGACCTGAAAAAATTTTAGAATTTATTTATTTTCCACTACATGTCCTTTCTTCCAGTTCTCGAGTATATTGAGGTTTCTTCTATATTCACTAACGAGTGTGGCAGTCTTCTAGTAGATGTTGCACGATATTAGATCCTTCCGGTTGGTTGTTTTTCGTAGCTGATACATAGTTCTTAAATCTTAAATCTAAATTTGATACTCCTAGATTTACAAAATTAGTTGAAAAGATTGTGATCACTTTTATATAAGCCAAACAGATAAAAGTTTGTAGAAATATTTAAGAAAGCTTAGAACAAACTGGAAGACGTTGTACACTAACCTTTAGGTTAGCGAGGTACCAAACACTAAAAGCAAATTAAATTATTGCACATTTCTCTTTCTTAACGTAATTGACTATCCCATAACCATTCTTCTGAGCTGTAAGGTTCATAATGGTTTCGGAAACAACCGTGATACTTTTTATTCTGTCATTATCTTCTGCATCTTTCGACATTTGTCATGTTGTTTCTAATTTTTTTATCAATAAAATACTCTGATCCTGTTATAATGATTATCAAATCATACCCCATTGACTCAATGTATTCCTTTTTACATTTTGGTACTAAAAAGATAAGATCACTAGTTTAGGTACAATAATAAGATTTTAATTACGACAGTGACATCCAAGTACGATAAACTAATTTATATAATGTTACAGGTGTACTGTAACATGTAATAGTTTGACAGTTTATATCGTCTACCTAACAGTTGAACCACGGCTAAATTTTAAAAGTATTAATTTACAAGAGTTAAAAATAATGTAGTAAACTTATAAACAAAGTTTTCCAAAATATTTTAAATAACAACGTTATTCCTCACATTCTGAACAACATAAAGTTTTAGTTAGGAAGCCATTCAATCTTCGACTACTCCTCATTTCATAAACATGAACCCCTTCAGACCTGAGGAAATATTTTCTTTCATTCATATCCGTAGGGAGTTAGCTGTGATTTGTTTCCAGGGCTGGTTACGCCCTGCAATTTTACTATCACAATATGCAATAAAATACCCCCGTAGCAGCAAACCTGCATACTCAGCGAATTTCCAATGCATATTAATTTATCTTAATACCACATAAAGCCACATACCAAGCTACTAAAAAGCCATCAGTGAATCATTTATCAATATACATTCATAAATAAACGATTTATGACATTTTAATTATTCTCCATAAGAATAACATGGCGGCTGAGCATGCAGGTTTGCTGAAATAAGGAACACTAAAAATGGGCTTTTATACAAATATCATTATAACTCAACTAGGCCACATACCAAGTTCTATTAATTTATGTTCATAATTAAAGGAGATAACACGTTAATTATTCTCCATAAGAATAACATGGGGCTGAGTATGCAGGTTTGCTGCTACGGGAGCTATCGGGAAAAAAATGGATTTTTGTGCAAATATCAATAGACCACAATGAAATGAAGCAATATACCAAGTTTCGTCAGGATAAGTTAATAAATAAGCGAGATATACCATTTTTCTTATCCTCCATAAGAATAACATTGGACAACGTACTGTGTTTAGCACTTTCAATATCTTAGTAACCAATTGACGTAGACCAATGATTAAAACATCAAATTGTGCGTCTTTTTAAGCTGATTCCAATGGGAAAAAATAAAATTTTACTTTTTCAAAAATTGTATGTAAAAAACTCAAAAAAAACATTTTTGGGGTACAAAACCCCCCCAAAATACCCCTTCGGATAGGTCGATCCGTCTGGTTTTCGAACTTAAAGTCATAAATGCTGCTTTACACGTTTGTACCAAATTTCATCAAATTCGGACTTTTTTTACGTGAGTTATCGCACCCACGGACATATATATATATATATATATATATATATATATATATATATATATACAGTTTCGAACGAATGGTGTTTTTGGGGTCTGGGGACCTCAATACGAAAAGTTATCATGGTCCCGGGCCTAGGTCTTACCATACCGACTACGGTAATAGCTTCTTCCCTATAGGGGAAATTCGCTAAAAAACAGCAATTTGCTAAATACGAATTTCTTGCTTGGTTTATTGAATACAACTTTAATCACTTAAACAATGTTGAAACGGTATTGAATAAATTTAAGAGTTTGTTTAGTCAATAAGGTGAAATACAGATCGTGCATAATGCACTTTTTTATTTACCGTTTTTTACCATACACATTTTTGGGTGATTAGTTGTTTCAGGTTAGCTTAAGTTATAAATATTTATTGATTAAAATATATATAACAATTAAAGAAATTAGTACTGATCGACAAACTTCCACAAAGTTTCCCGTCTACATATCTATATTATATTCTTGAGTTTTGTTCGGCAATTTTACGTGTATAGATTTTCATAAATGTTAGTTTAAAATTTGTTCGGATAACAATGATGAAGGAGTAAAAGGTATATGTCGGTACCACAAATAACTACACCTTGTAGAACATTGATACAAATGTAGTATTATCACATTAGCATATAACACTGTTATTGTTCAACAAATGTTTATAAACGTATGGAAGTGACACAACGGATGTTCAGTAATATAACAATGCATGTGTTGTAGTGAGCCTTACATCATCCACCAGTCGAGACCGACGCTCTCGGGAACACAGGTGCCATATTAAAACTGAGCCGCAATATTTATGTCTTGTATTCTGGATAATAATAATAATTCATTATCTTAAACTGTTTTATGTTTAATTTTTGACACTTTTCGTAGTTGATGAATTGCCATTGTTATTGATTTTATACATATTGATTATACTTTTATCATATCATGATATAATTAGTTTATATGTAATCTTATTATTCTTACCAATGTAAAAGCTATAATAATCCTAATTTTAGTTTCCTCTTCACTATCAATATCTACAACACACCAACACTGGGCACCCATCAGGTTCTTCATCGTCCAAATAGTTATATTTCAGATCTAGTCAGCGAGTCTTCCCGTTTTCCATATTTCCAGGGTATAATATTATTTATAAAATAAATATATAATTTCCAAAATAAAATGTAAAATTATTTAAACATGCAACGGGATGAATTGTACTACCAGTTAACATGCATGTGTCATGTTAAAATATAAAAAAACATAAAAATATTAAATCAAAGTTACTTCTGATCTTACTTTGTTCACAGTACTTAAAAGTCATGACTGTAGATATTCTTGTAAACTTCCGTAGCAATGTTCACAGTGGCCCCGACCACGCCATCAGGCGTTACCTTTAATAAGCTTATCGAGTAACTTATACTCACGAACTCTCAATGTACGGTTCATAATTTTGGAAAGCAACCATTCAGCATTTTATTTTTATTTTTATTTGTTGGTAAATGAAATAATGTTAAAACCGACTGTCAGTAGCAGCTCGCACAGTCTAAGAACTTAAGCATTAAATGTGTTCAAGGCACAAGGACCTCACAGTCAGCGTTAAATTGGAGTTAGGTTACCATTTTAAATCGGCATATTTTTATTTAATTTTACCGTTATTCTCTTTAAATAAATTCTGAACTTATTTACAGTCAGGATTGAACTTTAAAACTCTAAAATCTCTGCGTATGATGACTGTTTTCTAAGGAACTAAGTGAACTAATGTCATATATTTTACGCTTAATACACTAAATAATAAGGTAATATTTTCATAATTAAGAAGATTCTACTTTTAATCCTTTTAGTAGACTCCCGTCAACGTATGCTAAACAGTTACAGTTCGACATTTGTTATGGTCAGCATTGAAAATTTAAAGCAATAAGAAAACTACAAAGATTAAATTCATTATATTTATATTGATTCTATATTGATTACAATTAAATTGAATATTTGATTTGTAAAATTCAATATTATTTTAAAGCCCAAATATGTGTTCTTTAGAATATATAAAGAGTGAAAACAATACAAGGTTATAAAAGTGTAATTTTATAAGGTACAGTTTATTTAAAATAAATAATTATTTGACATATTCTTACCTATTGTTTTGACACGAATCTTGTTTTCGTACGAGAAAGCATGTCTCTCTTGAGATAAACCAAGGCATTCCCATCAATACTCGTCAACTCCCAGTCGCATCTTACCAAGCACCTCACTGCTGGTTACACAGCTAACATTTCAATTATTTGTTTGTAGTTCAATGTTGGTGTATTTAAGAATTTTGATCGGGCAATTGCCATTACTAATTAGTTTTGATTTATTTTCTTAAATATAAGGCATTTCTTGAAAGTTTACATGATTATATATTTATGTTTATTTTTATTTTAGTAGCATCGCATAAAGCTAGTGTCTATAATTCCAACACTCACTTTTAGACGTTTCAAAAGGGTTATAAAACCTCGGGATTTTCGTAATTGTTGCTTGAAACTATGAAATCATATTTTGCAAATAATAACTCTAGAATTTTCAATGGACTGTTTTATACCACATAACCTGTTCTTTACTCAATTAATATTTGCAATTTTAGGAAAGTTATGTTTAATATTCTGTAGCTAAATATATTGTTGTATATTTTAATAATTTTTATTCGCACATATATTAAAATTCTACTTTAAAATGCTTAGTAACTAACAAGAAAACTATTTAAAGTTACACTATATATTTATTTATTTTTAATCTTTTGTAAAAATAAATGGACCACCACCGCTTTCGACGTTAGTGCTTTACAACAAGAACTGAGGAAGATGGTATTACCCACAATCTGTGACGGTAAAATAACATTGAACAAGAATCATAGGTAATAATATACCTATACCAGTTATGTTACGATGTATATTCAATCCAACTATGTGTTTGTCCACACAAATTACATAATTAGAAAATAATATAACAAAAGTGCTATAAAAACCTAAAGAAGTAATCTAGTGATGTAAAAGAAAAGGAAATTTGTCTCTTCAAACGGATTTACTTTCCCGCAAAAAAAGTTGTAAACTATTTTTTCGTTACTCAGACATAAGATCTATATCATTTAATGCTAGTAAGCGATGTATACAGTATATTGGCTGTTCGTAGTATAATCCAGTGTATATTCTCTAATGACTATATAGTTGTACTTAAAAGATGGATAGTATAAATTTTAACAGAAGATGGATCTACCAATTCCCGAAGACATAACGATGCCATTAGGATTACAAAAGAATGATAAAGATGAACTCGTTGGTCGTCCTTCTCAATCCTTTCAAGTTAACGGTTGTCTCGTTTTTCTCTTTCTACATTAATTTACTGTAAGTAACCAAATTAATATTTTCATTGGATATTAGGATTATTTTGCGATCGAAATGTTTAAGAATATACATATTATTATTTATTAAATCAAACACAGACCAAATTTTGTTACGCTGGGTGTATTGCAGGTCGATAAATGATTTGTATCTGTTTATTTAAAATAAATAAGACAACACCGTATTCTCTGATTTTGTTAAAGAAGTATTACATTATTTTGTTGTGTAACATTTATGAGGTAAGGCGCTGTACAATTAATAATTGTCATAAAATACTTGAACTTTATTATTTTCTCTATTCTTTTTTTCAGACACTAGTAGTTTTACTTAATTAGAATCAAATCACTTAGAGACGTGTAAAATATAAACTGAATAGGTTTAACAAAATCTTATAACTGACATTTACATAGATTATAAGGTAGGAATATTGTTTTATAAGGTACAAATGACACAGCAAATCTTGTGGGTCAAGAAACAGAGTTATCATTTAAAAGCCACAATTTTTAAATACAGATGGGTTTCCCAACTTAACAATTGCTCTTCATACAGAATTGGCCAAACTTTATAAATACATAAGCTAACTATACACTAAGATCGTATATCCTTAAACGTTTTAATTCAAACCATATCAACTCCTACAGTGAATAATTGACAGTAAAATATTTTTGTATTACATATTTTACTCTTTGCAAGAATATGTTCCAAAGCAGTAATTTCAATTTATTTAACAACTATTGCGAAGGGAGTTAATTTTTTCACGTCTATAAATAGAAAGCATCAATTAGAGTGAGGGCTTGAAAACTGCAAACTTTTACACCCAGTGACGATTGCAGCTTTTGAATGGACGTAATTGACTAAATTGTGCAGTGACTCGATGAATAGTCCGTTCGAAAATACAACCTCTAAGGTTGCAATAAAGTTTGCATTGATAAATTTGACAGCTTATAATAATATTTAAATAAAACAGCTAACAATTATTAGTTAAATTCTTAAGGAAAAGTGAACTATTAGCATGACCCTCACGGTATTGCTTAAGCCCAGGACCACCATAAATGTTCCTAACGTGACCCCCTAAATACGTTTTGAGGGGTCTCTAAAAACGTTATATATACCTATATTCGCACTCTACTAAAGGTACCTATATTCGCACTCTAGCGGTCACAATTTTTGTCCGATTTACTTCAAATTTGGTAAAGACATTCCTTTTTATAATCATTTGGAAAATTTCGTTGGGCTCAATAATCGGAAAACCCTAACCCTCTTTTTTGGGGATTTTAATATTTCAAATTTTGAGTTTTTGGGCCCAAAAAGGGTCAGAAAAGCCCTGAATGTACACTTATTTCACGTTAAAGTATTGTACGTAAATATCCAAAGATATTAAGCCCTCTTTCTAGCACAAGTATATACTGAGTTATAAAAAAAAATGTTAACTGTCAAAATACAGTACGTTTTTTAAGGGGATTTTACACTGGAAAAGTATGTTTTTCATATCTTAATATCGTTTTGTCACCCGCAATACCCCTATACCAACATGTTATCCCAACTATACCCCCTTCTAACTTTATAATGTACAACATTGGTATCCTATTGGTGAATTTAAATATAACCAGGAGCATCAGAACAGCCAAAAAATTAAATTGTTCAAATTAAAAAAAAAGTATCCAGTGTTAGTTTAAAGCCATTATTTGATCTTTTTAAGGTTTTAATGCGGAAATTCACTACCCTCACGTCAGCGTGCAGCGTGCGATCTCGTTTATTTGATTTATTCGTCTAAAAATAATTAGTGAAAATCTTATTTTTCTTGTTATAGCGGATAAGTGTTTGCTTTGAAAATATACATGTTAATAATAGTCTGTAAATTAATGAAACACTTTGAGAAAGTGAATAATAGTATGAGAAAGATGTTACATATTTTATTTATAATAAAACATTAAATTCATTAAAATTATCTTCATTGCATGTACTTATTATTTATGTTACCGACCTATTTGTCCTTATACAATATGTTTCCTAGGGTAATATGCGAGGCGTGATGGTACCCAGATGGCCTGGTTTTATAATTAACCTGCAATTAGCTCTTTAGTAAATTATAATCATTTTTGTGCTTGAGACAATTTCAAACAGCTTTTTTGCAGTTTATAGGTCTTAAATATTTTTCTATTGTGTGTTGCAATATAAAATTAAACAAATTTAATGAAGATAATAAACATTATTTTTATTTACTCAGACAAATATTATATTCATTTTTGTTTGTGGCTAGATTATATTTAGATTTTTTAAATAATTGGTTATAATTAAATAAATAATAATATCAATATATAATTTTTTTTTATTAAGTTGGTAATAAATATATATCTTATGAATAGTGATAAAACGATCCCCTTTTCTGATCCTAAGTTTAATTAAATTATTTAGCTGTAAAGTATTATTTAAAATTGGAATTACTAAAATAATCAATGTTAAAAATACCACAAATTGTTTATAGAATAGTTAAATTTCTCTAAAGATAGGCATTTTAGAGACCCGATCATAAGCAAAAAATAATATTCCAGTAATGCTGGAGCTTAAAATTACTGCCTTATCTCGAATATAATCTTCTCCGTTATTCATATATGTAAACCGTTCTCAACAGCAAGTTTAGTCGTTGTTTGGTTGAGTCAAACAGAATCATATGAATTCCAATGTTTGCAGAATATGAAAGGATTTGTTTAATCCACACATAAATCCTTTATGTACTGGATTTGTTGAACTTTAAGTGTAGACACATTATGAGTGACTATATGCAAATGATTTATTATTATATATTTTTATAATAAAGTAATATTTCATTATTCCTTCTTTTCTATCATAATTAATTGTATACAACTCTTTTATAGATAAGTTTGATATATTTTAATCAATAACAAAATTATTTTAACTATACATTTATTCTGTCTCTCTTGTGGATTTGATTTGTGATTGCTGTTTATTGAAGGTAAGGCCACTTTGACCTAAGATTTTTTAGTTTGTAAAAATTATATTTTTGGTCTTGTTCATTTGATTATTATACTAGAAGAAATAGCTTATCAATAGGTATCAAATAGGTTTCAATAAAAAAAACTAACTACTTATGTATATCTAGATAAAACATCAAACTCAAACTCAAATTCTTTATTGTTGTAAAAAATTACTTGCACGACAATTGTCAGATATACAAAAACTTCTACATACATGTTTATACAGGTTTATGGCTCTCATACATCCTTACAACTAAAAAAATATTTAAGGCTTAAGGTACGTTTCCATTATGACATGTCCCAAGCACTTCCCGGGATGTGCGCTAACACATGTGCTTGATGTTAGTTAAAATAGAAAAAATCTGCGACATGTCCCGGGACACAGCCCATGTAGTTTTTTTGTTCAGACCACAGTCACCAGTGAACAGTGGAAGAGGACATTATTTCAGTGTAATAGTTTGTTCAGTTATTTTTCAGTTAAGAACGATTATGGACGACTTAGCTGCTTCTGCTTGTGTGATATGCAGGGGCATACTATGAAATAAGGAAAAAAGCCAAAAACGACCGAGATGGTAGAAAAGAAGTTTTTTTTAGCATAAAAGGTGTTCAGAAGGAGCCTACAATTCGTTGATGAGACTTGAGACTGCAAAGTGTAGCAGCAGTGTATACTAACCGCGTGGTCGGCTCCCGACTCCTGCGCATCGCGTGTCCCGAGGAAAAGTTGCATTCTCCGTGGAACAAATCCCACAGTGTCGGCACATATTGTGTCCCACGGTCGACTGGCACATTTTTCTCCCGGAAACTTGGGCCGGGATGTGTTGTAGACCGCTTCCATTTAAACTAACTTTGACCACATGTACACATCCCGGCACAAGTCCTGGGACGATTTTGTAGTATTGAAAACGGGGTTATATCAATAAGAAAATGTTTCAACCTTTTTTTTAAAGTTAAAGCATTTATTTCTCCTTTTAATAATGATAGAAATTTGTTGAACATTTTAATAGAACTGCAGTATATCTCGTGCTCGAAAAATGTGGTGTTATGGCGAGGAACAGCCAAAACATTACGCACTCAAAAATCATACTTTGGGACCGAATTTCTTCGAATGGGTTTTGGATAAAAAAAGTCAAACAGTTGAGAATGTTAATAGGTGTAAAGTTAAAATATTGTTATCTCGGAATTTCCCCCGACAAAAAGAGGTTGCCTTGAGTGAAGTACAATTCTAACTGCTTTCTTTTGAGCCTTATAAATTAATTTGGTTTTTGAATTGTCATGTCCCCAAATGGAAATACCGCAATAAATTGTGGGGAAAATCAACCAAAATGGGTCAAAAGAAGGATATGCCTGTTCGAGAAAAATTACAATCTCCGAAGAAAAAAGATAACCCTTCTTATAAACATGTTCAACCTTTCTAAAACTCAATCAATGTGATCGATGTCAATGTTGGTTGCTGTTGCGTTTTAAATATTTCGTGCTCGGTTCTGAAAATATATAATAACTAATTAAAATGCCTATAACTCTTTAATTTATTATCATTCTGGGGGAAACGACCATAAAGATGATAATATTACAAGAGGTTAGTGCAGTCGTTCTCTACCACCTCCATACTTTTAATTGACCTCACCAAAAAGACCAAAAAGAGAAAACCAAATTAATTTTAATGCACGAGTGCATGATAAACTGAAATAAGGTTCAATCTTATTTACGGTAACTCAACGAAATGTATTTTTTAAACGTAGTTATTCAACACCAAAAATATACTTTAAGGTACTAATTAATATATGAATTTATGTCTGTATATATTTAACGTATGCAATACTTATTTATTGTGATTATAACGTTTTTTAATGGCCTTTAGAAGTTGTTCTATTATATTTTTATTTGACTTGTTTAATTTAATCAACTTTTTGATTAGTATATTAAGTGTTGTTATTACTTAGGTCATTACTTAGGGTGATTACTACCCTAACATCTTTTAGAAAACGACCACACCATAGAAAAAATTGAAGAAAACTTTAGCATCTTCAATAGCTATAACAAATTTAATGAAATGAACGCATAGGTAGAATTTTTATATTAAAAAATGTAAAGATAGAGTTAAATTTATAAATGAACAAGTTAACCTAGACTCTGGTGGCACATTTAGGAACTTGTATCCGGATCTTCCGATAACCAATAGGATATAAGCAGGGACGCAATTTTGGTTCTGTAATTTATCTCATTGGCCTGATGGTGACCGATGATGCCTTCTAACAACTGTTATGTAAATGTTTCCTGTCTGTTATGTGAATACAGTAGAAGTGTTATTATATTTTTAATTGTTGCAAGACATCTTGTATACATCCCTTCTGTAATTTATTCCTATTCTTAAAAATTGGACAGTTGTTATAAAGTAGAAGTGCTGTCAGGCTCAGTAATAATGTCCTTGGCACACGAAAGCTTTCCTTACAGAAAGTTACATGAATAATGGTTCGATATATTTGGTAAATTTCTGCACTTTTTTTCTGAACCCAGTAAATCTATGTCATTAATATATGTGTCATTGATATGATTTACTCACATCATGACAAGCAACCTACAAAATAACCTGATTACTCGAACAAAATACTAAGTACCTGTATGTACATTACTGTCGTAGTACAGTGGAAACAGCACATCATATTCCAATGCAAATCATATAACTTTCAAGATATATCTTATAATTTTAATACATAAGATACTACAGCCGCAAGAGAAATGAGCTAGTGGCTGATACAGGATGGGAAGACGGTTCATCACCGCCAGCACTGACAACTACGTAATCACATGTGACCTTCAACGAGACAATGTTTTACAAATATATCTCTATTCATTATAAGATATGTATAAATATGACTTCATGAGTTTGTGTTTGATTTGTATGCGTAATTATTTCAAGTGAATCTATTTTTACCCTGCAATACATTAATTTAAATTGACGACGGAAGTTCACTAAAATAAGTGTTTTCCAATTTTTTGCATTAAGTCCACTGTTAACTTCGTGCATCCATTATTTAGTCTTATGATATAGAATTCAGTTTGTAAATTTATTGTTGGTTTTAGTAATATTGACGTTGTATGTTTTTAAAAAAGATATAAATTATATGGGTAAAACTTAGTCTTAGTCTTATGAGAAGTAGTTTAAACTTAATATCAAACTTTATTTTTATCACCCTGGGTTTGTAATTAGATAAACTTTGTCTATAACTCTAAGCGTGTAATATCGTAACTATAATAGTAAAATTTACAAAAGCCAAAAATATCTTATGGTTGGATATTTAACCAAATATATCATTGCGTAAGTGAAAAATAATACATTTGTGCCTTTGTTTCTGAATTTATCGTCCTACATATAAGGCTAAAACAGATATATTTTAAGATATTCAGATGATAGATAACCAAACAGAGCCCAATTTAAGTCTTTTGACCTAATTTATAAGTCTCTTGAAGAGATTGTGTGGCCACTTTAACCAGTGTTTATTGGGTATGTAAATATTCTTTTTACTGGTTACAAGTTGAAATAAAATATATATGAAAGTATAGTCACGTGTTAATATGTAACAAAGTGGAATTTTCAAAATCAAATCAAAAGAATTACCGATGATAATGAGCTAAATTTAAGTTTTAACATTGTTTTTATACATTAAGTACATGCCAAGGGATATTTATACTTAAAAAACTAAGTGCATTCAATTAAAACTTTATTTTGAAGCTATAAAAATAATGTGTGCAACACAGCAATAACGTCATGGCACGGAAAAGCGTCATTTTCAAGTTCCAATTCACACAATGGCAGCATTGAATATTCTCTATGGCAGTGAACAGAGCGATCAACATCACTGGGCCATCAGCTGCCGTACTTTGGTAATTGGGTTGTGTTTATGTTCGAGAATGTAAGTAAAAGAATATCGGATTGAATTAGCAACTCATTAATGCATCCATAACTACGTTTTCTAGTTTGAAATTCATTTTTAGTGGTAATTACTATATTGTGTTATTTTAAAACAATATTTCTGACATTTGCCGTCACTGTACAACCATTTAGTGAATTTTACTACTAACTTTTGTTATGTTCTATTCATTTTTACCTAAAAACAGTATCAGATGCAAGATCTCGAAACGTAGTGAACCTTTGACTTATTAGTGTTGGGAAGTGTCTATAACAATGTCTTAAATTTATAGTTTGCATTTTATTGCCTTATTGCGTTTTATGCAAAAATACGTTTATATGTATTCAGTAGATTGTAAATCACTTGACTGTAACAGAAATATGACTGATTTTGCAACAGCTGGCGGTGTATTTTAGTTTAGTTACGTGTTTTGCTATTTTTTTGTATTAGGTAAGGTCTATAAAAAATAACATAACGGTATAAATTTTTACTTTCTCCCCCTATACATAGTATATGGAGAAAGTATTGTTTTCGTCAAAATTTCCGAATTTGAGTTGTTAGTGGAAATATTCGTTTTGGTGCTCCCTGAACCCAAAAAAGTGGTTTTTACGTGATGTCTGTCTGTGTGTGTGTGTGTGTGTGTGTGTGTGTGTGTGTGTGTGTGTGTTCGTGTGTGTGTGTGTGTGTGTGTGTGTGTGTGTGTCTGTGTGGATGTGTACAGAGCTAGAGCCCTAACCAATGGGCCAATTTTGTTGAAATTTGGTAAGTAGGTACTAATCCACGATATCTCCAGGCGTTTTTTTCATTTTTTTGAATTTTTGATTTTTAAGGGTAATTATCCCCCTTACTTGATATGCTTGTCAATTTAGCATTGACCAACAGAGTTAATTCCAAATATGTTGCCCCTTAATAACCCTGGGGGGGGGATAGGGGGCATTTCCCCTCTTAAAACCACGAGTGTAGCAATGGATTTTGTAGTGCCTCCAAAGCAGGGATTTGGGTGGATGTTTTTTAAAACAACTTGTTTCCAAGATTTTCTGTACATTCGACCGTGCTTTGTATTCTATATTTAGTAAATAAAAAGTAATTTATTCATTAAAGTTGGGCTAAAAGGGAGAAAGTATGGGTCAGTTTCCTGATACCGTTTATTTAAATTGTATATGTAACTAGCGGTTACCCGGCAACGTTGTCATGTCTTTGACTGTTACCAACTAAAACCAATATCATCAAGACCACCTATTCAAGTAAACATGTCATTAGATTTTATCTAAACAACAATATTTTCCTTAAGGATTATGTGGGAACCATTTTGGGCCTTTTGGACCTTTTGAGAACAAAATGTATGGCTTAAAAACTTTCTCCGAGAAATTTAACATGTATAAACCGAGTTTCATGGCAAACGGTCCGAGCCCATAATCTTCAAATATATATATATATATATATATATATATATATATATATATATATACAAACAAACCAAATCCTCTTTTATAAATAAAGATTAAGAAAATGTAATCACTGTAAATTCGCAATACCTAGTGGGTTTTATATAAACACATATAAGTTATCTTAATAAATGTAAAAAATTAAATAAAAAATCTTCCAAAAATCAACGACTGCTTATTTGTGTTTTTTGTACTATACTATATCAATTTTATAGTATATCAATTTTATTATAAAAATATAAGAACAGACTCAAAACGCTTGCACCAAAAAGAAAAATTGATCAGCTTTTTATTATCATAAGCTTGTATATTTACGATTTGTTGATAACACCAGAGTTAGGTTAACCAAATAAATATTAGTACTGTGATCATGACTTTAAGTCGAAACATGTTAGTGAAAATATAATTAAAAAATATTTTTAACAGGGTACTCATGGTTATTTTCATGGTTTTATACTAATCTTATAGTAGCCCTATTCTGTGAATTTGATTCTCTTAGATTTTATATTTTTGCGTAAAAAATAACCATATGTTTTCCATTTAAATAAGTTTTAAGATTCTATGAAGTCATTCGAACGTTATTTGACTGCTATCAGCATGAGTCGTAAGTCTTTTTTTCGGAACAGGTTATCGGAACCCTAAACAATTTTGACCGGCCTACAGTAATAAAGTAAACAAATCTTAAAAGACCATCGAGCGTTCAGAGCAAAAGTATTATTGAAAATGTAAGTGTGACTCAGGTGATAAATGGGTTTGCTCTCTTCTATACTCACCCTCACCTCCCTTCTCCTTTATTTCCCCTCCATTTGTTCATTAATTTCCCTTGTATTTTCTTAATTATCCTTTACTGTTCCATCCTTTCTCTTTGCATAAACTCCAGTAATTTACGAATTTGTCTGCAATGATTTTTGTAAGTTATAAATAATTTGTTTTATTTCAGCGCCAACAGCATTTTTGATAGTAGAGTACACAAACGATTTTAAAGAAAGTGGTCCAAACCCCTAAAATTTGTGTAGGCATCCCGGGATTAGAACCCATGACCCCTTGGACCGAAGTCCAAGACACTGTTAGGCTAGCGAGATGCGATATTATTGAATTGTAGTTTTTCTTCATTAATTGACCTGTAGTAAAATTCATTTTAATCGAGTTTATTGTCAACAAAAAATAAACATACATTACATCAAAACGTAAGTCATTATTCCAAGTCTTGCTTAATCAATTCAGCATGAAATCAACTAAGTTTAACTACATTTTGTATACAACAGTTCGATCTTGCGTAACATAATAAGGTATAACTGGTCACTGTACATTTGAATCTGTATGCAAAGTCCTAACAATCCGACAAAATGCCGATGCCACTGGTAAACATGACCGTCACAGCAAACACATCTCAAAACGTGTAAATGCTGGCATACGCGGTAATATTCCAACCAATGACAGATCCTTTGAAAGGTTGCTGAGTCTCTAATCAAACAAATTAAATAGTTATCGTATTTAGTAATACATAAGGGGTCCGCATAGTTAGACCTGTATATTTAGTTTTTCGTGGTCGCTAAAATCATTATAAATTTCCCTTTTTTTATATAAAAAATTCATTTAAAAGTGTTTCTATGCTGAGTCATTTAAAAAATAGGATCTGTTTTATATCCTACGAACAATGTAAAAGATTAGTGAAATTGATTCAGTAACTAAGGATTAGTATGTGAAATAAAAATTTGAATCATGATTGGGGGATTCTACAAATTTATAACATGAATTACATCCATTCATTGTAAATATATATATTTAAAATATTTCTTTGGATGCACTATTCTACTCATAGTATTTTGTGTCACTGTCACTGTAATATTTCATGCTGCCATTATGTAAATGCTATAGGCTTGCCTGTAATAAAGCAGCAGCTCGTGAGCTTTGTCATCAGCAACTGACAATATATGCTGATAGAGATTTGTTGGATAACCATGTTATCGGCTTTGGTCCAATGCAATCAATGTAGTTTATTTTAAGTAACCACTAGAGAATTATGGCCTGTGAATATAAAATATTGCAGTATTAAATACAGCAGGACGAATCACCATGAATATAGTTGCTTATATTACTTGATGATTAATTGTATATAGTAGTTGGGTCATTGTCCATGACGCTGACAACATTAACACGTATTTAAAGGCAACAATTATTTTATTATGAGTTTTAAATGAGTGAGATGCCTTGAGTTGCCTTATTACTGACTAAAACTGACTGAACAATAATAAATAAATATTTATCGACCGTTAAACCTTGTAAATATATTATTTTATGAGTAAAATATTCACGTAAAAATTATGTCAAATTTTTTTTAGCGAACGAACCATTTTATATCTTAAGGCATTTTAAGTTAGTATTTTGCTCATAAAGTAATAGCCCAATGAGGAATAGCAGCTGGGATTTTTTCCGAATCTGCTAAAAATCATTTATATTTTGCTCAGGATTTGTCTGTTGAACTTTATATCGTGAGTCGAATGTACTGCAATGACCTGTCTTGTTAATAGTACAAGGTTAAGGACGGTCAGTTTAACTATATAGTTTGTAAAATATAAAAACAAATGGTGTTTGCATTATTCATTATTTTTAGTCTTAAATAGTGCCATAGTAAATTATTTATTTCAGGTGTACATGTCTATCACAATTTTAAGGAATTTCGTGTAATGCGATAATGTTTAAGATAAGTAGGTAAATTGAGAGTATATAATTTCGATTGCGTTTCTTTGTTTATAAATTTTAATTATTTCAATAACAATATGATATGCTAATGATGTAAAATATATTTTTAAATGTTAACATCGCATTTATTTTACAGCACACGAATCTTTACACCTTTACATAAATTTACAAGGAGCTGAAAAATGCGGAACGCAAACGTAATGTGTTATTAAAATATTTGATATTCTGCCAAATTAAGACAACCCAGCTCCTTTTAACGGTTTTACCAATAATTTGTTCCAAAAAGATTATTCTTGAAAAAATTCTTTACATCATATAAAGTATGTGTTCTTGAATGATTTAAACAAAACTACTCTCAGAAGTTTGTAAGAATTATTTATTACGTGGGTAAATATGTATCCAGTTTGAACACACAAAGCTGTTAGGGATAAAACACGCGTCGATATATTTTACCATCAGTTCGTTAGACTTGTTTAATAATATAAATAAACATAAATTTAATCCAAAATATACTTATATGTTTCATAAAAGGTTTATAAAATATGCTTAGATTTACGTAAAATATGTGTTTTATTAGTTACGACCATAAACGAAAAAGAAAGCCCATAACGTGTGCTGAAATATGTTTAAAAACTAATCTGCACGAAATATTTATTTTTTAAATTCGTATATTAATACATGTAAAAGTAATTTTAAATGAACGTGTTGGGTTGACAAAGTTGTTAGCATAAAATGTACCACTTACGTGAAGTAAACCAAGGTTTATAGTGTTGAGTTGGGTTTAATCATGTTGAGTGAATACTTTGAGATTCAGATTTTACTGTCTTGCTACAAGGTACACAAGGTTGCTGCAAGGTGCTACAAGATTTATATTCAATGATATACACAATTGAAATATTTGATTACGTAAAGTTTAATAAATATAATTACAGATAAATTATGTATTTTAAACTACGTGTTATTAAATATCATGAATTTTAGAGTATGGTTGGAAATGGTTGAAACAAAACTTATTAAGTGACATCTTAATGCTTTTGTGAGAAGGGAAATCTTGAGGAATTGTTGAAGAATCTTCAAACTCGTTAGAAGCATGTACCTTTGTATTTTTGTAAGGTCTGCAGAACTAGAAAAGTACTTGTGTTTTAAACGGGATAACCAATATACTAAGATACAATAGACTAAAACAAATATAAAAACTAAAATAAATATGAATATAAATAGACTAAAATAAATAAATATACAATAGACTAAGAACACACATTTGTGATGTAAACAGCGTGGAATATGTTTTTTATATATTACTTTACAGGAATAAAATATCCCTTGCTTTCGGTAAAAAAAAACATTAAGACATTACCAAAATATATAATGTCAGCATATACGTTTTGTGAGGAATAACCAGCATTTGTCAAGATTACTGATATTTTTAAATCAGTTACTATCAAGTTTGACTCTTTCAAACACTGAGTTATCATACAAAGTTGGATTACATCCACAGTTATTAATTACATTTAATTTTGTATGAGTAATTACGTTAACGGTTTTGAGGTTCTTCTAGTTTTTCCTCTGGAACACGTTGTTTGTAAAACTTACACCACAATAACAGTTTTCCTGGAGCAGTTTTTCTTTCTAATTTTTATTGTGATTAACTTTGACTAGTAGTTTGTGTTATAGACTTGTCAGTACGTTAAAGTAATTAGGAAGCGTTTCAAAACCAAACAAAAACTGTCCCTGAGTACCCTTTTTCCAAATATTTTAATATCAGCGACATGTTTTAACCTAAGGCCACTTAAGTAAGCTAACTTTATTTAACTTTATACAAGCAACAATACCTTGTACAAGGGAACTAAAACATATACGATATAATTATTACAAGCTACAAATAAGTACTCTAAATTATTCTTACCACGTTATTTTTAAAACATGTTTCGCTAAATTAGATATTAAGCCAACAATATTGTTGATATTGGATTGATGAGGGATTACATTTTGATAGAATAATTTTCAACTTAAAATAAATGTATATTACCATGATACACGAAAAATGCTATAACTCAACTTATACAGTAATATATACTCCCTATATATTCATAACTGCAGAATACACTCACTTAGTTTTGGTTTCTGGTCAAGAACGATAGTTTAAACGGCAATGTTTTAGATATGTTGCTGTAGAAATTATTAAACTTTTGATGGGTACTTAGAAATAAATGAACCCCGTGGATATATTACTACGAGTCATATACGTATATCACACGAGTCTATCTACGAGTCGACGAACATCATATTGGATTGCTTGTGTGCCTGTGTGGTTTGACATCAACCTAAAATCATTACCTTATAATACCTTTATCCACTGAACATTCCGTAAGCCATAACACACGTTTAATCAGTAGTAACACACTTTACACACCCAATCTACACTTCATAAAGTACCAGTTTAGTACAACAATAAATCAGTTGGGTAACATATATCTCTTACTGTGGGTTCTACTGGCTTTTCCAAGTGTTGGACTTCAACAACGTCCAAATAAATAATTGCTTATGAAGACAGTCAATAAATCGTTTTCTTATTTGTTCTTGTGATATTTAACATATATTTAAAATTCCCGAAAAATTTTAGAAAATTTAGAAATGTATATTCTATGTTTAACTATCTCTTATATGATTACTTGATTAGCCTTTAGATAATTCATAATTATAATACCATCAGACAATTTTTATTTATTTTTTACATAAAAAAATAATGTAATTTAGATGTTAAATATGATATTGTGTGTTTTTTTAATACTATCTTGAAATAAAACAAATAAAGGTAAATAAATTATATTTATAATCAATGCACAAATACGATTTGGTTATTAGATAAACATTATTCCACTGAACAACGCCGTTCTAAGCAGTAATTTTAATGGAATCATCCATTTACATATATATCAAACTGCACGTTTGGTTCAAGCCGTCTCCACACGTCAGCTGTATTGAAACTCACTTAATATGATAAATGATAAATGATAAATGATAAATGGTATGCAAGTTTGGATTAGTTAACTATGAATTATACTCGTTTAAATATTCATTAGTATTACCATGAGAAACATTTGAATGTTAGCAAATTTCCCCTATAGGGAAGAAGCTATTACCGTAGTCGGCATGGTAAGACCTAGGCCCGGGACCATGATAACTTTTCGTTTTGAGGTCCCCAGACCCCAAAAACACCATTCGTTCGATACTGTATATATATATATATATATATGTGTGTGTGTCCGTGAGCACGATAAATCTCGTAAAAATGATCCGATTTTGATGAAATTTGGTATAAACGTGTAAAGCAACATTTATGACTTTAAGTTCGAAAACCAGCCAGATCGCTCTACCCGAAGGGGTATTTTGGGGGGGTTTTGTATCCCAAAAATGGGTTTTTCAAATTTTTCACATATAATTTTTGAAATATTCAAATTTTAGTTTTCCCCATTGGATTTAGCTTAAAAAAACACACAATTTGGTATTTTGATCATTTCTCTACGTCAATTGGTTACCGAGATATTGAAAGTGCTAAACACAGTACGTTGTCTAATGTTATTCTTATGGAGGAAAAGAAAAATTTTATATCTCGCCTATTTATCAACGTATACTGACGAAACTTGGTATACGGCTTCATCTGGTTGTGAACCATTGATATTTGCTCAAAAAGACAATTTTTTACCCAAGGCTCCCGTAGCAGCAAACCTGCGTACTCAGCCCCATGTTATTCTTATGGAGAATAAGTAACGTGTTATCTGCCTTCATTATGAAAATAAATTAATGAAATTTGGTATGTCGCTTTACCTAGATGAGTTGTATTGATATTTGTATAAAACCCCATTTTTGTGTTCCTTGCTTCAGCAAACCTGCATACTCAGCTGCCATGTTATTCTTATGGAGAATAATTAAAATGTCCTAAATCATTTATTTATGAATGTATATTGATGAAACTTGGTATGTGGCTTTATGTGGTATTAATATACATATATATGCATTGGAAATTCGCTGAGTACGCAGGTTTGCTGCTACGGGGGTATTTTAAAATACGAACAGACTATGAGTGTTATGTAAACGGTGGATAATTAATAATAGTACGTTTCCTTCAGTTTCGTATTTTATTAAATTTGTCAGCGATTTAATAGAGCTATATTTAGAAATTGAACTTATTATCGATGGTACATTACTCAACTTTAGTGTTTGGAAAATTATACTCGGTTATCAGTAGTAGTAAAAATAAAAGTAAAAAAAAAACAAGTGACACTTGAACAGTAAATTGGCCGATGTACTCTTACGCGAAAATGGCTCTGTATTCGATTGTTTATATTTAACTAGACCTTGTCATCAACAGTTCAAATTGTAGAGATTTAATCCACTACATGTTTCACTACAAGTTGACGACAAGGTATGTACCTATTTTAGTCTAATACGTACAGTTCAGGGGTTACAACAATGAATTTTAATTGTTTATATTTGTTTGAATTAAATGATAAGTTAAATGAAAAAAAAACTCTAATAATTGTATTAATTACAAAAATATTACAACTATTTCACAGGTCTACCTAAACTGAAAAATGCTTTATGGCCAAACTAGTTAAGCTAATTCCAAGAGAAGGTTTGTAAATCAATTCCAATTATATCTTTACACGTTACTAGATTAGAAGAACGATAAAAAAAGAAACTCCATGATACCTTTCTGTAAAAAATAAACAAATTAGGATATTAATAATCACCGGCTTAACTTCACAGCTTAACCATATGGTTTATTTAAATGGCTTACACGAACATGAACGACACATTATTACTATATACAAATTATCAACTGGTAAAACACCGTTTTTTTAAGTTATAACTAATTTTGTGTATGATTACTTTTTTAGATATGGTTCTAAGGGCTTTGCTCGCTAATATTTCACAATGCTTCACAAAGTTGTTACGTAAATGTTACATAGTCGTTTAACATACATTTATGACCCACTACGACTTGTTGTAAAGAAATGCGACTAATTTTGCAATACCGTTATGACTTATGAATGCACATTTTATATTATATTTAATAAAATCCTGCAATGCTATTCGTCACTAAGCCCCTTAAAAATGTAATGGCAAACATATTTTACGCCGAACAACTAAATTTAAAATTTAAATTTTTTTAATATATACAAATTAACTGTAGTTTAAAAGATTACTTCGTAAATTTAACAATCGTGTTAGTGTAATAGTTGCTTTGGAATTCCAGACACAACTACCCCATCGCTCTTTGTCACAGGTTCTGGTTCTAATTCAGGAACGCATCACTCAGGCCGTCGGTGGTTGCTCTAGGAATAATTTACCTTGAACGCAATTTGTGTGGGAGAATTCCACGAACATTTCACTACCGGCACTGTTCGAGCATACAATTTTACGTAAATATATTTTTAAATGAAAACGAATAACCTTATTTTGCAGTGCTCACAAAGTTTAGGTAGTATTTTTTCCATTTTATTATCTAGCATTATGCGATACAATGTTTCTTGGTGAATGAAATGAAGTAATTAAAATTAGTAAATACCGTCAAAACTACATATGATAATAAACAAAACAAATATCACTATGCAATAAAATATAAATGAAGAATATTGGTAAACATAAACAGCAGATTTTAAAGATATATAAAGAAACTTACATTTAAAGAATGATAATTATTTCGTTAACCAAAGCAAGTTTGATTTTTCGGTGAACCAACGTTATTGAATTTAATTTACACAGCAGTGATATTAATGCACCGAGTTTTAGCTGTTTGCGTTAAGAATCTAAATAAATACTATACCAGTTTGTAACTTCATTCACACCCTAAATATATTGTTTAAATTACCTCCTTTAAAACTGTGAGGAAGTGATAGACATGTCTAGGTGTGATTATGTGTTAGATCTATTCGGTAACATAATAATACCCTTGAATATTATCCGCCAAGCTAAACAGAAGCAACACCAAGCCGATAACGTGGAGCTGAACACAAATGACGCTGAACAATTAGGCTTTAGTCTTACACATGTTTATGTATAAATATGTTGTAATCACATTACCTTCTTTCTTCAATGCAGCTACGGGCTATATAAGGTAAGGTTAACGCATTTTATTTATCATATAAATTTCAATCGAGTTTTAACAATTATTGAAAAGCACAGAATATTTTAGATTGAAAAATATTATATGTTAGAAAACATATTATATTTAGTGTAATTGTTTTCAAGGTTTTTAAAACTTTTATGGTCATGCAAATTGCTTATAATTTGTTTGGCATTATTTATTGATCATTAATAACAGGTTTAATGTGTACGATGGTTTAATTATTTCTTAAAATTAGGTTTAGTAAATAATACCATAACACATGTAGCTAAAATTAAACAGGAAATTATATACTAAGTTTTTATTTAAAATTTTTAGTGTTTTCAGACGGAGTTTATTTTATCCTGATAATAAACAGTAATGTGTTATAAATGTATCTACTGTTAGGTCACTGATTCAGTACAACGAAACAAAGAATACGCCATAGCAATAAACCCGCATTGCACAAGAGGTGATGGACTCGCACATTGGCTGTCACACTCTAGAAATCGCACATTCAAACATCTGGCATTCTGCCTACTGCTTTGTTTCACTGTGTACTGGCTGCAGTACCAGGCTTTACCTATTAAATCTCAACAATTCATAAATTTACAAGTTTTAAAATGGTGCTGTTTTATATTCTGGCACACCTTTAAACCAGTCCCGAGTTATGGATACTTGTTTTGATAGTCAGGATATTGTATACTCATTGATATATTGCAATGAAAACTAAAACACCGTTGGGTGAAGCACTAAACGATTTTCGAAATAGGTATTGTTCGCTTTGAGCGTCGCATCAATCCTACTGCCCAGTTTTAAATAAACCGATATAGTAGACTTACGTGTTACAGTAACAAATATAAAATTTTGTTTATAATTGTTGTATAACAATTCTGTCCCAGGATAATATTAAATATTCAGAGTAATAAGGTAAAAAGAAAGCTTATCACTTGCATAAATTTGCCAAAAAATGCTAAAAACTATGCCAAAAACCACCTTATACGTTGCTGACATGTAGTATAAATTACAGTTTTGTTCTTGCCTTCTGCTTAATTAGAAAATGTATTTCCAAGAATGCAACAAATAAGAAAACCTTTAGCTGTAAGAGGAATTATGTTAATACTATAACAACAGAGATTCTTAAGAAAAGAAGAATTTTAACAAACCTGTAATTAAACAGTTACTTAGGGGATTTTAATATAAATTGCAGGAAATTTCAACTCTTATATAAACAAGTATTTGTACAAAGGAATTTTACTTTTAAAGTGGTTTCTTGGTTTTTAAAATTATTAAGTGTATTTACAATTAATTTTCAAAGTTTACCTTTTAATTATATATTTTATGTTTTTTGTATAGAATGTTTTTATATAAATTATGTTCTGATTGTAATAAATACGGTGACTTAACAGTTAAACAACAATAGGTTATATTATTGTCTAAATTATAAAACCGCTAATATTATTGTCTAATATGTAATGTTTTCATTAATTTACTTTTTAAAGCTTTTATAAAAAGTTTGAACTAATCATGTCATACTTAATTCTATCTGTAAATAAAAAGTTAACAATGGATGGTAAATGAGCCTACAAACACTAATTTGTATAATAAAATCAATTTAAAGACAAATTTTTTTGAAATATTTATGTTGTAGCTTAAGTGCATGTGTTTGATTTGCACTGTTGCTCCATAAGCATATTAAAAAAATGTTAATAAATACAATACAAATACTAATTTTACTTCTATTCTTATCGTAAAGTGGCGATTACCTCCAAATTAAGTCTCAAGAATACAAATTGTTCTAGGAAATCAGTCTGAGTAAAAGAAGAATTAAGAATTACAATCTTAATAGAAATAAAAATGCCAAATCTTTATAACTGGTATTGTTTAATAATACATATATTACATTGATGACAATATAAAGACCAGAAGTGACAGGTCAGTAGACATTTGTCACTGTGTGATAGCAAACATGTAGAGCCATCCCCTTGTTATATATGCGCGTTCATGCACAGTGTTTATTATTCATGAAGATCCAAATTAAAACTCCTCCACACCAGAGCATCGTCAGCTCTGCCATCACTAGGGGCTGCCAATTGATTATTTTTATTCTTGTGTATAACAATGCTTTACAAACAAGGTGGAATCAAATTAAACTTGAATAAACTCTTCATTAACTCATTTCTAAGAATATTTAATTGGATGTTTTTAGTTTTAATGGAGACAGTAGGTTAAAAAAAAAACTAAACAAATTTAATTTCTCTGATCAAATGCATTTTTAAAGGCTCTAAAAATTATGGAATACAATTTGAAAGGTGAATAAAAACATGTGAAATATGATTCATATAGGTTTTAATTTTACATGCCTCCATGTTTATTTCTAGACACCTAGAAACAACATGTTTATTTATCAAAAACCTAGTTGCGTAATACAGTAGAACCTCGATAACACGACTCTCAAGGGGATCTCTAAAATAGTCTTCTTATCAAGGTGCACTTGTAATTGAGGGTCGTGCTATCAAGGTGGTTTTCACAAAAAGACGTGTTATCGAGGTCACAGACTTTTTGCTATACCAAGCAAATTTTTTATGAAACATTAAACTTATAAGCATTTCTTATAAGTTGTATTTTAAGTAGAAAATTACTGTATAAATCAGTCATACATAAAAAACACACGTACAAGTAAAACAAAATTCTTTATTATTGTCATATAAAAATACAATTACAGTAATTAAAACAAGCATTATAATTTATTGAAGAATAATAGGCCTAGTAAAGTTTATAATTAGGCTGCAATATTCATTTTACAAAATTCATGTTACCGTAAATTGTTCATTGTAGGCCTACTACTGTGATAAGTTTTCTTACTCAATATTACACTATGCAGAACTTACGGCAGTAAGAAAAACAATCAGTTCGCTAAAGTATTGAGTTAATAAGCTCAAAATACAGTACCTTAACCTATTATGAAATACTGATATGACCCGTGATAGACAAGGAAAGACCGGAATGGGAAGGGGGTGGGGAAGGGGGTGGGGAAGTGATTTTCCTGTTGAGACCCTGAGCCCTAGACGTTGTTGTTTACTTCAAAAAATCCGTTCTAACCGTGGGAACTATGCGTGAGAAAGGTTTAGTCGTGCTATAAAGGTTCCGTAACGCAAAACGGCGCGCTATTGAGGTTAGAGTCGTGTAATAAAGGTTCACTTACCCAAAGAAGCGTGTTATTGAGATGGGTGTCGTGCTATAGAGGTTCAGTTATTTGAAAAGACGCGCTATAGAGGTTTATTTATTAGTAATATGAAATTACAAAAAGACGTGCTATCGAGGTATTTATTTGAAAATGAGTCGTGTTATAGAGGTATTTATAACATTGAGCGTTATGGGAGATTCACGGGGATTAAAAAATCAGACTCATTATCGAGGTTTTTGTCTTATCGAGGGTCGTCGTAGCGAGGTTCTACTGTAATTTGAAACATTTGTACACGAAACCGACAGTTGTTTTTCAGTACGGGGTTCCAAGTTTGCAGCTTGAAATGTGAGTAAACGTTAATTGTGTTTACCGTTTTAAATGTTCATTCTAATATGCCAATTTACATACACAAACAAATAATACAAGCTAAACACATATTAAAATGGTATATACTGTAAACGTTGAACTACTTTTAGCAGACATATTTTATTTTATAGTATTTAGATTAGCATAATACGTGTTATTACAATTAACAGGATAAAATACATCTACATGTATATAATTTAAAATACATATATTTAATTTAGACTCTAACGTTAGACACTCTACAGTTATATAATTAGTAAAAAATTATTCTATAAAGTCAGGCAGCCGAGTAGGTAATATCAGTAAGAGTAGGCACAGAAGGTTAGGCATTAATAACACAGTCGTTTACAAGCCAGCTATTTTCATCTGAATTTACATTACAAACTGGTTTTCTTGCATAAACACTTGTATATTCAAACTTGGTTCACACAGATAATATATATTGTGAAAGAGTTTGTGGTTTTTAAGACGTATGTGTTTGTGAACACTTAGTTTCTTATACTGTACAGGGGAGGTACACTTACCTTACATTTTATAATAAAACGTCATAAGGCAAAACTCAAAAAAATAACTTCAAAGAATTATTAAGTTGTAAAGTTATTTCATTGATATAATATCAAGGGAATCAAATATTACTTTTTTATCATGTTTGGATATAAAAAAGTACTATTAAATTGAATGTTATTTAGAGGCAGCATTAATTGGATGTGCAAAGATTCATTCTTCCGATTTTAACTAAGTAAATGTACGTATAATCATTTTTCATGTATATACAAACAAATCAGTAAATAAGTAGTTATGATGCAACATTTTGTACATACGTCTTTTTAATGTAATTTAAAACCTTAACGTACTAATAAATTAGCAACTTAAACTCCGCAATTTTAATAGTTTCAGAACATATCATACTGTGTTTATCTTCATATATCAAGGCAGGAGGATATTGCAGCCATTGGGTCTTATGACCGAGTCGCATGCAGGGGCCATTCCTCAGGTATAAAATGTTGCAGTGGTTTATTGGCGCACTTACAATACTGCAATCTTAGCTACTTGAGGATAGACTAGGAGTGTTTTGCCAAGCAAATAAGTTTGAGGTAGCTCGTTGCGTTTGTATACGAAAACTTTGTTTATAATAAAACTTGTTCTTATAATTTTACCTTTAGAAACATCTTTAAAGTTTATCATTTATGTCAGCAAAGTACAAGTTTTTGCACATTACAAGTATTAAAAAAAGGAAGATGTTATGTCTACAGGAAAAGTTACATATTATTAATTGAATTAAATCCCAAAGAAGTTTAGTCTGAAAAACCTCCGTTACCAATGTCAGTTGAAACAATCTATGAATTCTGAAAAAAATATGTAAATCTTTCGAGTTCATAAGTAAATAAAATACGTTGAAATTCATTTACTCTCTGTTACCATGATAATTTTCTTCAGACTTATTTGTAAAAATATACATATTATCTTAAAATAATAATGATATTGTGTTTATATTTGTAATTCAGTTCTACATGGAATATCCTCTGGCTCTTTAATTTACTTGGTAATCATTCCGCGTACAATTATTGGTAATATGTATTTGGAATAATAATATTCTGACCTTTAAATTTGGTTTTGCTATTTAAGGTCCAAAACCCGAGTTGACTTTGCCTGGAGAATGTTTAATGGTGTTTAATTAGCGTTGACCATTTCGTCTCGCATGCAGTGAATAATAATGTTGCATGGAGTAAGGGTTGGTAAGGCAACCCCTGTTTGTTATTACATAGGTATATTTGATGTAAACCCATTTTAATGTGTGAGTTTGTTTATGTTATACATTTAATAAACATATTGTTAAAAACAAATTTCCAGTAGCTTAATCAAGTTTAAAGCTCAAATTGGTAGAAATACTTGCTTAGTAATTTTCTATATGTAAAATCAACATTATTATGCCAATAAATTTATAAGTCCACCGAATGTAATACTGACCTATTCTCATTCACAATTGCATTGTTTATCCTCCAAGCTTCTATTTATACAGGGAGGAGTGATTTTTATTATGTATCCCTCTATGAACTAAAATACTTGAAAACAAATCATTTTTTAAATAAAACTACTATTACATTTGCATCAATCAGAAAGATGCTTTCAGAGTCACTTTCAGATTGATAAATCTCAGTTCGTTTGCAGTTCTTCTTAAAATGTCTTCAAACCAGTTGTCCTGTATGTCCTGATTCCTTGTAAAAACTAAAATATAATTAGAACGAAGTATAATAAGTGGGAATGTTATTTAATTTACATTATACAAATTTAGTTAAATACCATTTTTTATCATGTTTTGATATAAAAAGGTCCATTAAATTTAGTTTTATATTGTTGAACTTCATATATGTTTGTTTTAAGGCTTAAGATAGAAAACTTTAATACTGTACAGCTAGGATCACTATGGCGGTACATCTTATACCGGTCAAAATGGAGTACATAAACCATTACATTAACCATTTATTACTTTCATTTGTTGATTGCTTCTCTCAAAACTAAGTCTTCCAAGTTATAACTGTAAAATAAAATTATCAAACGTTCAGATAGTAATTGAATAATTTGAAACTGCGATGTTACAAAATAATTACGGTTTCGATTGTCTGTCGTATTTATAAACAAGGTATAATTGGTATTAAGAATACAATTAAGAGGACAACTATTCAAAATGTACATGAAAAGTGATTGATTACTTTAAAATAATATTAAAAAAATCACACCTAAGTATAGTTTAATTAAAAAGAATGAATGAGTTTTTCTAAAGATTAATCATTTTGTAATAAATAAATACAATTTTAATAAATAAGAAAAAAAATCCTCAGCTAGTTAGGTAATCTTGTGTCAATATTCCATTAAAATGAATGCCATTATCTTTAAAATGTATTTATTAATACTATATTATTTTTAATTAATTAGGGAAATCCACATTTACACTTACCAGTTATGTTTTAATACAACAATTATTTGTTGGACGAGACCAGCTAATACTCATAAAGAAAACCAGCTAATACTCCTTAGAGGAGACCAGCTAATACTCCTTGGAGAAGACCATCTAACACACCTTGGACGAGACCAGCTAATACTCCTTAGAGGAGGCCAGCTAATACTCCTTGGACGAGACCAGCTAATACTCCTTAGAGGAAACCAGCTAATACTCCTTAGAGGAGACCAGCTAATACTCCTTAGAGGAGACCAGATAATACTCCTTGGACGAGACCAGCTAACACTCCTTGGAAGAGACCAGCTAATACTCCTTAGAGGAGGCCAGCTAATACTGCTTGGACGAGACCAGCTAATACTCCTTAGAGGAAACCAGCTAATACTCCTTAGAGGAGACCAGCTAATACTCCTTAGAGGAGACCAGCTAATACTCCTTGGAGGAGGCCAGCTAATACTCCTTGGAGGAGACCAGCTAATACTCCTTGGAGGGGACCAGCTAATACTCCTTAGACGAGACCAGCTAATACTCCTTAGAGGAGACCAGCTAATACTCCTTGGGGGAGACCAGCTAATACTACTTGGAGGAAACCAGCTAATACTCCTTGGAGGAGACCAGCTAATACTACTTGGAGGAAACCAGCTAATACTCCTTGGAGGAGACCAGCTAATACTCCTTAGAGGAGACTAGCTAATACTCCTTGGAGGAGAGCAGCTTATACTCCATGAAGGAGGCCAGCTAATACTGCTTGGAGGAAACCAGCTAATACACCTTGGAGGAGACCAGCAAATACTCCTTAGAGGAGACCGGCTAATACTCCTTAGTGGAGACCAGCTAATACTCCTTGGAGGAGACCAGCAAATACTACTCGGAAGAGACCAGCTAATACTGCTTGGAGGAAACCAGCTAATACTCCTTAGAGGATACCAGCTAATCCTCCTTGGAGGAGACCAGCTAATACTCCTTAGAGGATACCAGCTAATCCTCCTTGGAGGAGAACAGCTAATACTCCTTAGAGGATACCAGCTAATCCTCCTTGGAGGAGACCAGCTAATACTCCTTAGAGGAGACCAGCTCATACTCCTTGGAGGAGACCAGCTAATACTCTTTGGAGGAGACCAGCTAATACTCCTTGGAGGAGACCAGCTAATACTCCTTAGAGGAGACCAGCTAATACTCCTTAGAGGAGACCAGATAATACTCCTTGGACGAGACCAGCTAACACTCCTTGGAAGAGACCAGCTAATACTCCTTAGAGGAGGCCAGCTAATACTGCTTGGACGAGACCAGCTAATACTCCTTAGAAGAAACCAGCTAATACTCCTTAGAGGAGACCAGCTAATACTCCTTAGAGGAGACCAGCTAATACTCATTGGAGGAGGCCAGCTAATACTCCTTGGAGGAGACCAGCTAATACTCCTTGGAGGAGACCAGCTAATACTCCTTGGAGGGGACCAGCTAATACTCCTTAGACGAGACCAGCTAATACTCCTTAGAGGAGACCAGCTAATACTCCTTGGGGGAGACCAGCTAATTCTACTTGGAGGAAACCAGCTAATACTGCTTGGAGGAGACCAGCTAATACTACTGGGAGGAAACCAGCTAATACTCCTTGGAGGAGACCAGCTAATACTCCTTAGAGGAGACTAGCTAATACTCCTTGCAGGAGACCAGCTTATACTCCTTGGAGAAGGCCAGCTAATACTGCTTGGAGGAAACCAGCTAATACACCTTGGAGGAGACCAGCAAATACTCCTTAGAGGAGACCGGCTAATACTCCTTAGTGGAGACCAGCTAATACTCCTTGGAGGAGACCAGCAAATACTCCTCGGAAGAGACCAGCTAATACTGCTTGGAGGAAACCAGCTAACACTCCTTAGAGGAGACCAGATAATACTCCTTGGGGGAGACCAGCTAATACTCCTTAGAGGAGACCAGTTAATACTCCTTGGAGGAGACCAGCAAATACTCCTTAAAGAAGACCAACTAATACTCCTTGGAGGAAGCCAGATAATACTCCTTAGAGGAGACCAGCTAATACTCCTTGGAGGAGGCCAACTAATACTGCTTGGAGGAAACCAGATAATTCTCCTCAGAAGAGACCAGCTAATACTGCTTGGAGGAAACCAGCTAACACTCCTTAGAGGAGACCAGATAATACTCCTTGGAGGAGACCAGCTAATACTCCTTAGAGGAGACCAGCTAATACTCCTTGGAGGATACCAGCTAATCCTCATTGGAGGAGACCAGCTAATACTCCTTAGAGGATACCAGCTAATCCTCCTTGGAGGAGACCAGCTAATACTCCTTAGAGGATACCAGCTAATCCTCCTTGGAGGAGACCAGCTAATACTCCTTAGAGGAGACCAGCTCATACTCCTTGGAGGAGACCAGCTAATTCTCTTTGGAGGAGACCAGCTAATACTCCTTGGAGGAGACCAGCTAATACTCCTTAGAGGAGACCAGCTAATACTCCTTGGAGGATACCAGCTAATCCTCCTTGGAGGAGACCAGCTAATACACCTTGGAGGAGACCCGCTAATACTACTTAGAGGATACCAGCTAATAATCCTTAGAGGAGACCAGCTAATACTCCTTAGAGGAGACCAGCTAATACTCCTTGGAGGAGGCCAGCTAATACTCCTTGGAGGAGACCAGCTAATACTCCTTGGAGGAGACCAGCTAATACTCCTTGGAGGGGACCAGCTAATACTCCTTAGACGAGACCAGCTAATACTCCTTAGAGGAGACCAGCTAATACACCTTGGGGGAGACCAGCTAATACTACTTGGAGGAAACCAGCTAATACTGCTTGGAGGAGACCAGCTAATACTACTTGGAGGAAACCAGCTAATACTCCTTGGAGGAGACCAGCTAATACTCCTTAGAGGAGACTAGCTAATACTCCTTGGAGGAGACCAGCTTATACTCCTAGGAGGAGGCCAGCTAATACTGCTTGGAGGAAACCAGCTAATACACCTTGGAGGAGACCAGCAAATACTCCTTAGAGGAGACCGGCTAATACTCCTTAGTGGAGACCAGCTAATACTCCTTGGAGGAGACCAGCAAATACTCCTGGGAAGAGACCAGCTAATACTGCTTGGAGGAAACCAGCTAACACTCCTTAGAGGAGACCAGATAATACTCCTTGGGGGAGACCAGCTAATACTCCTTAAAGGAGACCAGTTAATACTCCTTGGAGGAGACCAGCAAATACTCCTTAAAGAAGACCAACTAATACTCCTTGGAGGAAGCCAGATAATACTCCTTAGAGGAGACCAGCTAATACTCCTTGGAGGAGGCCAGCTAATACTGCTTGGAGGAAACCAGATAATTCTCCTCGGAAGAGACCAGCTAATACTGCTTGGAGGAAACCAGCTAACACTCCTTAGAGGAGACCAGATAATACTCCTTGGAGGAGACCAGCTAATACTCCTTAGAGGAGACCAGCTAATACTCCTTGGAGGATACCAGCTAATCCTCCTTGGAGGAGACCAGCTAATACTCCTTAGAGGATACCAGCTAATCCTCCTTGGAGGAGACCATCTAATACTCCTTAGAGGATACCAGCTAATCCTCCTTGGAGGAGACCAGCTAATACTCCTTAGAGGAGACCAGCTCATACTCCTTGGAGGAGACCAGCTAATACTCTTTGGAGGAGACCAGCTAATACTCCTTGGAGGAGACCAGCTAATACTCCTTAGAGGATACCAGCTAATACTCCTTGGAGGATACCAGCTAATCCTCCTTGGAGGAGACCAGCTAATACACCTTGGAGGAGACCCGCTAATACTACTTAGAGGATACCAGCTAATACTCCTTGGAGGATACCAGCTAATCCTCCTTGGAGGAGACCAGCTAATACTCCTTAGAGGATACCAGCTAATCCTCCTTGGAGGAGACCATCTAATACTCCTTAGAGGATACCAGCTAATCCTCCTTGGAGGAGACCAGCTAATACTCCTTAGAGGAGACCAGCTCATACTCCTTGGAGGAGACCAGCTAATACTCTTTGGAGGAGACCAGCTAATACTCCTTGGAGGAGACCAGCTAATACTCCTTAGAGGATACCAGCTAATACTCCTTGGAGGATACCAGCTAATCCTCCTTGGAGGAGACCAGCTAATACACCTTGGAGGAGACCCGCTAATACTACTTAGAGGATACCAGCTAATACTCCTTGGAGGATACCAGCTAATCCTCCTTGGAGGAGACCAGCTAATACTCCTTAGAGGAGACCAGCTTATACTCCTTGGAGGAGACCAGCTAATACTCTTTGGAGGAGACCAGCTTATACTCCTTGGAGGAGACCATCTAATATTCTTTGGAGGAGACCAGCTAATCCTCCTCGGAGGAGATCAGCTAATACTTCTTGGAGGAGACCAGCTAATACTCCTTTGAGGAGACCAGTTCATACTCCTTGGATGAGACCAGCTAATTCTCTTTGGAGGAGACCAGCTAATACTCCTTGGAGGAAACCAGCTAATACTCTTTGGAGGAGACCAGCTAATCCTCCTTAGAGAATACCAGCTAATCCTCCTTGGAGGAGACCAGCTAATACTCCTTAGAGGTGACCAGCTTATACTCCTTGGAGGAGACCAGCTAATACTCTTTGGAGGAGACCAGCTAATACTCCTTCGAGGAGACCAGCTAATACTCCTTGGAGGAGACCACCTAATTCTCCTTAGAGGAGACCAGCTCATACTCCTCGGAGGATACCAGCTAATCCTCCTTGGAGGAGACCAGCTAATACTCCTTAGAGGATACCAGCTAATACACATTGGAGGAGACCCGCTAATACTCCTTAGAGGATACCAGCTAATCCTCCTTGGAGGAAACCAGCTAATTCTCCTTAGAGGAGACCAGCTTATACTCCTTGGAGGAGACCAGCTAATACTCTTTGGAGGTGACCTGCTTATACTCCTTGGAGGAGAACAGCTTATACTCCTTGGAGGAGACCAGCTAATAATACTTTTTGGAGGAGACCGTCTAATACTCATTGGAGGAGACCAGCTAATACTCCTTTGGGGTTAACAGCTAATCCTCCTTGGAGGAGACCAGCTAATACTCCTTAGAGGAGACCAGCTTATACTCCTTGGCGGAGACCAGCTAATACTCTATGGAGGGGACCAGCTAATACTCGTATATTATATATTTTAATAACTAGGGAAAGCGGTATTTCGATAGATGGCCCAATGGTATTTAGTGAATGACAAGGACTATAAATAAATTAAAATGCATTCATACCCTATGTAAGAAGATATGAGAAGTGCCTTCAATAGATTTTTACTTAAATTAGATGGATTAGTTGTAACAGATTTAGGGGGATAGATGACAAAATTTATGAGTTGAGAAAAATATAATTAGAATTATATGTACACTATTGTATTACATGTAGAATTATGTATGAAATTAAATGCTATACATATTTTCATATGATGTATGTGTGTGTATGTGAGTATGTGATTTTCATACATATTTTTTCCCGGAAAACTGAAAGTCTTATTCTATACACAAGCAGTAGGTTTATTTTGATTTTATTCCGAATGTTATGCTTTCAATACAATAACTTTTATTTATTAATTTATGCATGATAACACTTCTAGTTCGAAATCACACATACAATTTAATTAAGTACATAATACAGTTGTTATCACGTCATACTAATCACAACAGATTTTCAAGTTGTTAAATTAATCCTTCCTGAGACGTTTAACCATCTCTAATCTGTGAGGAGTTACTAATACTGTCAAGCGTTACCAACCCGTAAATATATACCTCGTCATTTAACTTCAATATTTCGAAGTAAATGTAAATACCCGATGGAAATATTTTTTTGCTTGAAATAAATTTACTGAACAAGGGTTATTTTTTCAGCCTTGATAAATTATTTGATATTTTACTGCCATGCCACTCACTCCTTTACACTCCGTCTATTGAAAGTTTTATTTTAATTTTTTTCATCAAAATTTTATTTTTAATTTACCTTGTATTTTTCTACACCTTATATAAACTCAATAACATAGACCAAACAAATTATCCTTGAACTGGTTGACCAACATATTCTTAAGAGGATAATATGCATATTTTAAAGTGTTGTTCGAAGTAAGCTAATATATTTTATTTAACTAATACTTACATCCCGTTATGAACCAACTGTGCGAAACACCAGAATAAATATTTATGCCAATCGAATGATGATTGTGATCCTAGACAAGGTACGGTGGAATAGTTGTGATTAAAAACATAACTTCATAAGAAGATTAAGTTGTGGTTACAAACACGGTATGGCGGACTAGATGACTTTAAAAACATAGTAAGGAGGATTAATTTTGGTTAAAAACATAGAATGACGGAATATATTCATTACAGTAATGATACGGTGGAATATTTGTAATTATAAACATGGCATGGTGTAATATATGTGATTACAAACATGGTACAGCAGAATAGATGTGATTAAAGTAATGATAAGGAGGAAAATATGTGATTATAAACATGGTATGGTGTAATAAATGTGATTAAAACATGGTACGGCAGAATAGATGTGATTTCAATAATAGTACGTTGGAATAGATGCGATTACAATAATGATACGTCGAAATTGTTTTGATTACAATAATGATACGATGGAATGGATGTGACTACAAACATGGTACATAGAACATAACGTAATTGTTCGAAATATTTAAAGCGTCTTAAGGAATAATTTTCAAATTCTGTGAAAGGTGGTTCCTAGAAAACAAGGAATGCCTTGAGTCGAATGTATTCCTAATTAAAATAACATTACCAGAACAAGTCTTTGACACGGATGTATTGAGAATACTTACTTGTGCAATTGTAGGTATTTTTTAAAACTATAACCATCTATATTGACTGTAATACATGCGATTATTCATATAACACGAATCTAAATTTATTGCAATTAGGAGTTAATGCTGATCACGAGGTTTAGTTTGCCAGACAAAAATAAGAAAGCATATAACTTTAATACTTTCTTAATTAATATGTTTATGATCTACTGACCATATTAATTAATATTGATCATATTAATATTGATTAATATGATCTGCTGATACATATTGTAGATTTGATGACTATTTTTATTTCCATTTGATATTTTTCTCATAATACAAAAAGTTACAACGTATTGATTATATTGATTACAAATTTGATAATACAACAATAACTCCATTTAAGAACAAGATTTCAAACCTACTAAAAATGTTTATACATTTAAATAATCCCCTTATATAATTCTGTTTAAAGCGTCCTTAAATGATAAATAATTAATTGATTGTTTTTATACTTCTATTTTATTAATGGGTTAACTTAAAATTTAAATTGACATATATCCTAGAATTCTTCTAGTTTTTCTCTTAAATTGTAATACCTAATTATAAAATAGAGGTTTTGAAAGACCAATGCGCTTTGCAAACTATATAAGATGAATTTTAATGATGATCATTATTTTATAAAGTAATACCATCACTTGATTTTTACATCTAATTCATAAATCCTGTTCTAGTGTTTATATTGTTGTTTGTTGAACAATAGAGGCAAGAATTTAATCTTAATTGTTGCACGCAATCTTATCTCAAGTTTTCCTCCTTTCAGTTGGGATCTCTGTATTGTAAATCATTGAGATTTAACACTATTGTGTTTATTATGGTGTACTGTAACAAGATAATAGTTATTGCCACTATTTTTGTTTTGCTTTATTTTATAGAAATAATAAATACAAAATATAACCTAAATCCATGACTTAAATCCATATTACAGACTCGTAAACGTAATAAAGAGAAAAATACAGACAATTTAATATAATTGGAAAAGCACAGCAATTAATCACCTTTATTTACTTAGCTAAACTAAAAAGCCTCCTTTTCTTGTTTTGGTTCTTAATGCATTTTGGAAACACTTACAAATAAAACCATAGAACATTTAAACTTCTCCATACAACCATAATAATCACAAGCAACCTCAATATCATCAAATAGCATGTCCTTCCTAAAAAAATATGATATCTATCAATTAAGTATATATCTAAGGAAAATCTGAAATTACATGATTTTATATCAAGCGATATAGCAGGAGATAAAACTAAACAATTTTGGTACAGAATGCCAAAACATTTTCAATTACATAATGTACAGGTAACAACAAAATAAACAAGTTTGATCAGAAAGTAGCCAACAAGGCACTGACGACTTAATGAGTCATTAATCTTGTGCCGTAAAACACCTCTAGAAATTTTTTCCTCTAAAGTTTATTTTTAACCTTTTATTTTTAAATAAAAATAAACTGTTTTCACGTTTTATTCTAAGGAGTAATAATATAATTTAAAAACCGTGACACAAGCTTATCATTATACAATTCAATGAAACTAGACACACAAAAATACAGACATATTGTGACACTTCTAGGGGATATAATTTTACTGAAAATATGTAAGTAATGCTTCTTATGTAATTATGCGCTTTACCTATTACAGATGCACTTCCGTTGTATATAAATGAATATGTATTTTATAGAATACAGAGAGGGAACTTATTTTAGTTTGTAGTTAATAACAACCCAAATAGTTTATATCGTTAAATATATAATGTCAGCCAAATAAACATATTCAGATTTTTTTTACCTTACCTTATTTCCTAGAAAGGCGTACCCACTAAAAAACTGAAAAAAAACAGTGAAACAAGAAATACAAAGAATAATTTAGAAATGGAGATTAAAAAAGCACTCCTCTTCTTATTCACGAAGTAAATTAAAAACAAATATTGTCTTCTCATTTACAAACAAATTTATACAATTCCTTTTCAAAGAGAACATTTCCAGAATAACTGAACCTTTCATAAAAAGCAATACCTTAACACTTTACATTTTAATTTTATCCTGTTTTAACAGTTTACAAAAGCCTTTATTAACAACAAAGGGTTTAACTAGTGTTATTTAATTTTAAATTCTAATACTAGTAATTAATTAACATTTACTATAAAACCCTTTATGTTGTTAATTAAATAAAAAATTACAAAATTAATTATATATTTAAAAAACATATTTATAATAATTATTTGCTTTAAATATTCCAGTTTTCAATTACCAGTCTAGTGATTTTAAATGTTTATTTAATTTGAATATTTTCTTGAGTGGCATTATATACGTTGGTTAAATTCAAAAGGATAACATAAACTGCAGTTGCTAGTATGATACGTGTTCACAAGTGGTCACCACTGGCTCTTCCATGTCATTATTACCAATAACGGGTCATCGCTGACTAGATCGCCACAAGGCCTATCGGTCCGAGACAGATGATAATTTTACAAAAACAATATATGCATTCTATGTACCTTTTGGTAAAACAAATAAATAACTCTATAAAAATAGTCAAAATTGAAGATTATAGTTACGTGTTGTGCATAACATATGTAGTGCTACCAAAATTTATGTGTGTCAGTGAGTTAAACTCATGGATGATTATTACAATACTTCGCTTGACAGGAACCAAAAACTGAATAACGTATTGTAATACTGTTAAATTAAAAATAACTATCTGTTTATTTATAAAACAATTGGTATTTTAGAGATTATAATCGTATAGTTATTGAAATCATACAAAATACCTTAGTTGAATCTTTTCCCCATTACTTACATACTAAAGTACTGCTTAATGCATATCTTTACGAATTGAGGTCGAAGGATATTGCAGCCATTAGATTTGATAGTCCGGCTACGTGCTACAGCCATACTTCACCTATAAAATGTGGCTGCAGTTTATTTATACAGCTACTCCCCGGCCACCTCTGATTTAGAAACATATTTTTTAGGAGCTACGGATTCATAAATTACGTAGTTTAAACCATTTATTAAATCTTCATGACTCATTAAAATGTTTTATTGACTTAAATGAAAAACAGGTCAAAAAAGAATATGCCTATTCGAGAAATATTACATTCTCCTGAGAAGAGAAAAAAAACCTATACAACCTTTTTACAGCTGAATTAATGTGATCGAAGAATTATAATCACTACTTTCTCAAGTGATTTATATCCCATAACACGATTTTAAAATACGATGTGTTTAACTAAAACTGTTAAAAGTGAAAGAAGTTGATAAGTTAAAAAATAAAAGCTTTAATCGGTAACCAAACAGTTGTGTAAATACTTGGTTGGTATCAGTGATCTAGAGTGAGTAGCAGGTGTTGTATGATCAGCTGCTAAACTACATTGTTGGCGACATTTTGTAGATTACACTGTTGACTGCGTATCGTCTCTTTAGGAACTCAAAGGTATGTTTAACAATATTTGTTTGTGATTTACCAATGAAAACTAATAATCATTACATGAATTTATATTTATTCCTTAATTTTACTATACCAAACCGTACTTATAAAGGTGACATATATTGAAGTCAACACAATGTGTCAATTATAATATATATTTTTTATCACACTGTGCAAAAAGTAGCTATTTTCAAATTAGCTGTGAGTACCGAAAATGCCAATTTTCCACCCTAGTGCCGTAAAAACAGCTGGGGATTTTTGCCACACTGTTATTAATTTTCTGATACCAGAAGCACTACTAGCTTGCTGCATATACCAATGGCGGTTTTACTTTCGAATTTAGCTGTTATTATTCATTTAGTTAGCAGTATAAATTAAAACCCGATGTGTGCATTTGTAATCAGCTGTTCTTATTAATATAATCACTAGATTAAAGTAAGAACAATGCAAACACTATTGTTAAATTTTTGTTGTGAGAAATATTACCTAGCAAACCTGGTAAAAATGTCTGAAAAATATGTTATATTATTTTTATTAGTGAATTTCCTATGGAAAAGTGAACTATTGGCATGACCCACACGGTGAGACTTAAGCTCAGGACCACCAAAGAAGTTCCTAACGTGACCCCCTGAACACATTTTGAGGGGTCTCTAAAAATTTATATATATATATATACAAACGCATCAGGCTCTATTGAGTCAACATTTTGCATCGAACTCTAACGAGCCATTGACCACTGGCCCATTAGGGTTGGATGCGTAAACGCAGATACGGTTGTGTTGGACTTCGACCAACACAACCGTATCTAATGAGCCAAAATTTCAGTGTTGCCAACTTTTTACAAATACTAATAACTGGCTCAATAATGTCATTTGCTTAATATCAACTCTAAACATATATTTTTTCTGGTTTTTTTAGTTTATGTGTTTATGTACTCTTTACATTTTAAAACGTATTTATGTGTATGAAGGTTGCATCACTGAAAATGAAGGTACAATGTTTAATGTATATCTTTATAATGGTTTAACGGATTTAATTCAAATTTAGTACATTGTTATATGTTTAAGTGGTTTCTTGCTTATACAACTTACAAATGTAAATGGTGATCACGAAAAAATAAGAGATAACTTTTTATATCTTTACAGGAGCTTGACAGATTTACTTAAAATTCGGTATATAGGGTTTAATTATACTGTATGTTCTTCTTAACTGTTATATGTTTTCAGTATTCTCTTTAACTTATACCATTTGTATATGGTTTTTTTAGGTACATAACGAAAATGTATAGTACAATTTGTATATGTTTGAAACAGTTTGACAGATATATTGAGATAATTACTTCAAATTAGTGTATGGTTATAATTTTTATATATCTTCGCTTATCTTTGGATTTGTTGGTTGAATGAATATCGGGGCCATTTTTTATCTTTAGAATGGCTTGACAGATTTATATAACGTAGTGCATACAGATTTATTGCTGAAATTTGTTACGCAGTAAAGATATTGCTACCTGCCAGGTAGAAATTTCAAGGCTGCAATAAATCCGGTTTTTGAGCTATGCATAAACCCTTATTGCGCCGTAGTTCCGCAAACGGATTTAGTGCAGCAGTATAAGTTTATACCGGAGACCGATTCATTGCTGCGTTGACACTATAGTTAGACAACATTGTACAACCAAAACTCACTATGAAAATTTAGACCTTATATCATCATCATCATCATTGTTGCGGATTAGGAAACCCCAACATAACTGCTAGTCACATCTTCCACAAGCGGGAATATTGCGCAGGTTACCGGAAAGATAGGATATAGCAGGAAAGGAAAGAGGGCAGCCGAATCGACCCTTCAGAGGGCCAACTCCCGTGCCCTTGTGACAGCTGGGATGACGCTCTCAAACAGGGGACCCTCATTTTGCCCTCCAACTGGTCAACTCGACTGACAGGGTATCCATGTACAACAGCCAGGGACCATTCATTCTCAGGTTGGCAGGTGGGGACCAAACCCGGAGATTCTGTCCCTAGCCGCTGCAAATGGAGGGACTACAGGTGAAAGGGAAGTTTGTCATAATGGACAGCCAAAAGACTTACCATATGTAATGACAACTTCATTTGCTGTACCCAATGTCAGCCTCAAAACTGGTAAAGACCAGTCTTAAGGTAGTCCTGGGACGACCTCATATCATTGATTAATCTTAAATCTAATTAAGGATTTATTGCGACATAGTGGTATCGTAATGAATCTCACATACCACTTTAATTTCAAATAAACGTTAAACAAACCCGTTATGATTTTTGCGCCAAATATATTCAGGTACACGATCTGACGTTAGGCCTGCGGTACACGTGCTTGTATCGTACATAATGAAGGGATTTACTTCTATAGAGCTTGTGTTTAGATCAATGAGGAATACCGAAACTGGTATATTCGATATTATAAGAAAGCTAGATTTACTATGGACTAGTTATAAATATACCAAGAATTTAATAACATGCTAAAATTAAAATCGAAACAAAACCTCAAGAGCACAATTCTGACATGCGGAAAATAATATATATATATATTTAAATAGTCCTAGATTTGTGAGAAAATTATGGGATTACATTATTGTGTTAAAATTCTGCTGCCCGTAGGACTTGTTAGGTACGGGTTACTTTAATATACACTAAAATATTTCATAGAAAGTAATACATTTTTATTTATTTATTTGTTTGCCCCCTACGCTTTCATTTAACATAACTCTGACTGCGATGGAACTCTGGACGGGCTTTAGTATTAACTGTACCTTTTGCTATTTATATCTTTAGGAATATTGGTAATATAAAAGAGTAACAGCTAACCTTATTCCCATTCTGAAAATGTTTTGGGCCACAGCCCCCTGACCGTTTATAGCCCCTGACCGGTTATAGAAAACTAATCTAGTTTACAGCAGCTAATACTGTTGGAGCGAAAATATTTAAAAAGGTAACTTTACCTCAATTCAGGCATAGGCCTACTCCCAATAAAATTATCCTTTATAGCATCGACGCAATGGCCTTTAATATATCCGTGTTTACCAAAACACACCAATTACTGAACTGATGGAGCTGAAAATATATATGAAAATGGATAGTATACGCCTTTTATTATTATTTACCACCTGTCTATCTCTTTATTATTTTAACAGGGAAACATCTTTAAACATTTGAATTAAATTTTATTGCCATTACTTCTAAAATTTGAAGTCGTTGAATGGTTAAAAAAATAAATGTTGGTTCCATTTTTACTTTCTCCCCCTATACATAGTATATGGAGAAAGTATTGTTTTCGTAAAAATTTTCGAATTTGAGTTGTTAGTGGAAATATTCGTTTTGGTGCTCCCTGAACCCAAAAAAGTGGTTTTTACGTGATGTCTGTCTGTGTGTGTGTGTATGTGTGTGTGTGTGTGTGTCCGTGTGTGTGTGTGTGTGTGTGTGTGTGTGTGTGTGTGTGTGTGTCTGTGTGGATGTTTACAGAGCTAGAGCCCTAACCTATGGGCCGATTTTTATGAAATTTGGTATGTAGGTACTAATCCACGATATCTCCAGGCGTTTTTTTCATTTTTTTGGATTTTTGTTTTTTAAGGGTAATTATCCCCCAAAAACCGCCAAAAAACATGAAAAATCCAAATTTCTCAAAAACGGCTCTAACGATTTTGATTAAACTTTCGTGGTTCGTAGAACTTTAGGTTTGCAACAAAATGACACAACCCGCATTTCTTGGAAAATTCGGGTTCAGAAATTACAGGACTTAAAACATCCAAAATTCAATTTTTTGGATTTTTTATAAAAAATCATAAATGTTAAAAAAAGATTACTATTCACAATTAAAAAGAGCTCAAAAAACTAAATAAATTAGTATTTTAAATTACTATTCTACGATTGCTAGTTACGGAGAAAATTGAAATTTTCATTTAGCGGTAAACACAGTACGTTGTCCAATGTTATTCTTATGGGGAATACAAATATAACTATTTCTCTCTTATTTACTGATCAATTTCATTAAAATTTGATATGCAGGTCAAGTTAGCATTGACCAACAGATGATGTTCGAAATGTGTTGCTATTTAACCCTGGGGGGGCAAGGGGGCATTTCCCCTTTCAAAACCACTGTGTGTAGCAACGGACTCTATAGTGCCTCCCAAAAAGGGATTTGGGTGGATATTTCTGAAAACAACTATTTTAGACAATTTTCTGTACATTTATCTATACTTAATATTCTATATTTAGTAAATAACAAATATTTTTGTCATTAAAGTTTGGCTAAAAGGGAGAAAGTATGTGTCAGTTTCCTGATACCGTTTATTACATTAAAGAATATTTTAGAATCATTACTTAACAATGCGAAGAAAACGAGAGCCACGAGTTATGCCGTCGACCGAGGGGAGTAATCGTTTCTTCATCGTCTCGAAAGCCATGAGTTATGTCGTCGACCGAGTGAGAAGTCGTTCGTCATCGTCTCAAGAGCCATGAGTTATGTCGTCGACCGAGGGAGAAGTCGTTCGTCATCGTCTTGAGAGCCATGAGTTATGTCGTCGACCGAGTAGAGAAGTCGTTCGTCATCGTCTCGAGAGCCATAAGTTATGTCGTCGACCGAGGGAGAAGTCGTTCGTCATCGTCTTGAGAGCCATGAGTTATGTCGTCGACCGAGTAGAGAAGTCGTTCGTCATCGTCTAGAGAGCCATGAGTTATGTCGTCGACCGAGGGAGAAGTCGTTCGTCATCGTCTTGAGAGCCATGAGTTATGTCGTCGACCGACGGGGGAAGTTGTTCATCATCGTCTTGAGAGCCATGAGTTATGTCGTCGACCGAGTGGAGAAGTCGTTCGTCATCGTCTCGAGAGCCATGAGTTATGTCGTCGAAAGAGGGAGAAGTCGTTTGTCATCGTCTTGAGAGCCATGAGTTATGTCGTCGACCGAGTAGAGAAGTCGTTCGTCATCGTCTCGAGAGCCATGAGTTATGTCGTCGACCGAGTGGAGAAGTCGTTCGTCATCGTCTCGAGAGCCATGAGTTATGTCGTCGACCGAGTAGAGAAGTCGTTCGTCATCGTCTCGAGAGCCATGAGTTATGTCGTCGACCGAGGGAATAAGTCGTTCGTCATCATCTTGAGATTCACTGGAGTAATCAGCTGTTCGATACAACTGTATTTATTATCTCACCAGGACAATGTCTCAATCAGCGAACACATAATATAATAGAGAAGACAAGTTCTTATACCCCGTGCCTTAAAAGTGTGACAAAATCCGCCATGTTTGTCTGGCTTACAGCCTGAAATCTACGATCCGCGAGCTCAATTGGCGGAAAACGTTCGCGACAAATACACGGTCATTATCAACAGTAATAGTTGATATAATATCAACTATTACTGAGGATAACGATGGCATTAATTTAAAATTATGGATAATTTTATTAATTGGTGAATACATATTTTATTACACACTTGTAGATTTGTTTTCCAAAAACAGACATGAAAAAGTTGTTCTGCGTGGAGGTTTTTTATTTTTTGGCCAGAGACATTTTGTCAGCGGGAAAGTTGTAGATGAATAAACAAATAAAATTTGTATTCCTACTTTTATTTTCTAAAGTGGTCGGTTTTCTCAGAAATCCAGGTATAAGAACGCGGCAAAACTGTCTTTTGTCGCCGCCTGCTGCCGCGCCGCGCCCGACCATTTACATAGCAGTGCAGTATGTTTGTTTTTCCGCTTAGTTGTTGTTTGTTAATTGGTTTTATTATTTGTATTGGTTAGCTAGGATTATTAATGATATTGTATTCATTTAAAGACCTAAGTAATAAATAGTTTCAGCTACGATACTTATTCATATGTTTATAATATCCTCAAAGTTTCACTATATAGATTATTATGATGGGTATTAAATAGCTTATTCAAAATATTCGTAATCTATTAATCAACATTCATTGTCCTACAGATTGCTTAAGTTCATGGATTTACATTTCACTAACAATATTTTGTTCACTTATAGATATAAACACAATGCTTTTAGACTTGTTAGGTTCTTCTAAAACAACTCTCGTAAAGTCGGCAGATTTGTACCACACTTTTAGAAGGTTGTACAAGTCCTTAATTTACGAATGCAATTTTTTTCAATGTAAACAATGGTACAAATGTATATTTTATTATTTATTCCAAATGTATTTTTATCCTTGGATAAAAACATCTTGTTTATTATATTTAAAAAAATAACTGGTCATTTCATTTTAGTTTGTTGTGGCCTACACAAAAATAATGATGATTATATCTAGAGGTACTAGAATTTACAGAGAATTATAGGAATATTCAATACAATTTATTGCTAAACAAAGATATATTTTAACCACCTACGCGTATTTAATTAAATAAAACAATGCGCTCTTGTGAAAAGTAATCCCAGCGGGTGGTCGATATCAGGTTTTATTATTGTTTGGTTATTTTAATAGGTGTCCGGTCATTAAAACCAAATCCAACACAATTTACACAATCGTGCTAAGTCGACATCGAAATCTTAGGTCAACAACGAACAGCCGTGTCTACCTTCACTGTGACTATCTGATAAAGTGGTGGTGCGTTGTAGACGCTCGGACTAGGGCGGTGCCGCCATCTTTGATTGTCACATCCGACTGCCAGGCTGGCCGCACTCTCCGCTCCGAGTAGCTTCTCTATTCTATTATGTGCTCGCTGGTCTCAATACAGGACAACCTTAAAAATGGTCTTATACCTGTTTCGAAGATGACTGTGGGTACAGCAAATGAAGTTGTCATTACATATGTTAAGTCTTTTAACTATCCATTATGACAAGCTTCCTTTCACCTTCGGTCCCTCCATTTGCAACGGCTGTTTACGAAACGTCCGGGTTCGTTCCCCGACCCGAGATTGTGGACCCTGGCACATTGATACCCTGTCAGTTCAGTTGGCCAATTGTCGCAGGAGCATGGGAGTTGGCCGACTGAAAGGGCAATTAGGATGCCAGTATCATCCAACCCATTAATTTTCTGCAATATCCTATCCTAACCTATCCCTCTAAAATGCGCAAAACTCCACTTGTGGAATACGTGCCTATAAGCTTAGCTTTGGTTTCCTAATCCATAATATATATACACACACCATATCAAAATACAATTTAATTTTGTTTGACAATTTACATCTACGGTCAAATTCAAATATGTGCATTATATTAATACATGGTTTTTATAATTATCACTTGAACCTCCAACATACTTCCTCATTAATTTTTTAGAAATGGTCTGTTAGTATCGAACAATAAAAATTAGCATGACACATATTTTTCAATTTTTATTATTTGTTATATCTACAGAGCAGAGGTATTTTGTTAAAAGAGTTTTTTAAACACATATAGGGAATCTAGTCCAAACCCATTCTGATATGGGCATCCTGGGAGTAGAACCTGTGACCACCTACACCGAAGTCTAAAACTCTAATCTTTAGACTGATAAGACAACGTAACTGTGTAGTGTTATAACTTTGTAACTTGTTATATCACGTTATTTTAATTTACTATGGTAATTGTTATTGTGTCCGATTGAATTCGCAAGTGTCACATTTTATGTATATTTACTTTAGACTTGTGTGTGGTTTCATTGAATGTATAGATATTGTTTAAATTATTCTTGTATATTTTATTGCATTTAAATTTGACAGAAACTACTATAAATATGATAAATTAAATACAATTCTATAGCTCTAAGTAAAAATGAAATAAAACGAATTTTTTCCCAGAGCTAAAGTCTGATAACAATTTCAATAAACGACCCAAGCTCGAAAGTATTCAGCATCTTGCTTTTCGGTGCAGCGGTTTTGTTATCCAAGCTTAAAAACCAAGTAAAATTCTTTCGCAATAACTTACTCCTTTGCAACATTAATGATGGTATGATTGTTTTAAACCTAACCATGAATAGTGTAATCCTAAATTTGGATTTTGGATTTGGATTCAATAAAGATATTTTAAAATATGATGGTTTTAACCAAATCGAGTTCGAACGCAGCACGCTGACGTGAGGAAAGTAAATTTCTACATAACAAACTTTTAAAACTCAAAATCAGTGTAAAAACATACATTTATTCCAGTTTTTATTGAAATCTGAACACACTGATATTTTGGCTGTTCTGATGCTCATGGTCTCATGCACCTGCAATGCTCGGAATACAATTTTGTGCATTATAAGGTTAAGAGAAGGTCTAGTTAGGCTTTAAAGTAGGCGTGAGGTTGCAGGGGATTATAAAAGTACACCAACAAATGAATAACATGTTTTCTAATGTAAACCCTCCATAAGACAACGTACTGTAATTGGTGGATACACATTTTCTTAAATAACTCGGCAAATATTTATGCTATAATAACAAGAGAGGGCTTAAACGTTTCACCTTACTAATTCCCATCTTTATGCATGCCTTAATTTTACATTCGGAGATTTTCTGACCCTTTATGGGCCCGAAAACTCGAAATTTGAAAGATAAATCCCCAAAAATGGTTTAGAATTTTCCGATTGTTTTTCCCATCGAACTTGTCCAACTGATTATAAAAAAGAACGTCCCTACCAAATTTTAAGTAAATCGGACAAAAAATACGACCACTAGAGTGCAACACACACACACACACACACACACACACACACACACACACACACAAAACATATATATATAATTTTTAACGACCCCCCAAAACGTGTTCAGGGGGTCATGTTAGGATCTTCTATGGTGGTCCCGGGCTTAAGTTTCACCGTGCGGGTCACGCTAATAGTTCACTTTCCAAAGGAAATTCACCAACTAGTATTAATGAAAGAGAGTTGACTAGCTACGAAATAAAAGATTCAGTTTGCTCACTGAACAATTATGTAAATACGCGGTTGTTATCGGTGATCCATAGTGAGAAGCAGGTTTTGTTTAATTAGCTGCTAAAGTGCATTGCTGGTGGCATTTGTGGTTTACACTGTTGTCTACGTATTGTCTCTCTAGTATTTCAAAGGTAGGTTTCAAATAAGTATTTCTGATTTACTATTGAAATCTAATGTTCATTATATGAACTTATTTCTTTGAAACCAGACTCATGAATGTGACGTACAGTATACGACGCTTAGTTAGCAAATAAGTTTAAACATTTCTACTGGTGTTGTAGGTAATTCAAATCCTAGTATTTATAACGTTTTCATCAGAATGTGAAAACATTAGTTAACAATAAATAATAAAAGATGTAAATTAAAACTGTCCATGTAAAGTAGTTGTTGGTGTGCTTGCCCCATAAACCAAGGTACGCCAGATTGATCATGATTAAATTCAAAAAGTTTTCTAAACTGTGATAATATACCAAGCTGTCATTCAACATTGGGCTTTTTATGACACTTTTCATAAACAGGGTAATCATAGGTACCAACAAGACTATGGTTTGAACCGTTTCCTGTCAACACGCAAACCAATACGAATACAGTATAAACACGAATCAAGGATGGTACCAATGTTTTTAAAGCCTAAGAGCTATATTATAATAGTGTATAGTGAATATTATTTATTTTGATAAGTGTTATGCGTTGTAGTATTATTTCGATAAGACACTCGTGTGACTATAGTTTTACTAAAACTAACATCGATGTGTAAGTAAATGGTCTTCATTCTTGAATTATTGTACCCATTTTATTGTTTTTAGAGAATGATTTTCTTTAATTGAATGTACACAATTAGTACCCTTGCTAATATAGCAAAAAACGGAATTTTTTAAAGAAGAGATGTGATTTTTTCTTTGATGAAATATTATGTTTTATTCTCTGGTCAGTTCGGAGGAGATTATGTCGTGTGGATGGCAGCTATTGTATGCGGTATGACGTGCAACAACATATGTTTTCTTCGTTCTGAAATTAAATTATACACTATTTGTTACAACATAAATATCACATCCTACTACTCTATACAACTAAAATTCGGAAATCTGAACCACAAGAGTATTTAAACAATACTGAGAATACTTTATTAAACAAGTTTTTAATTTGATTAAAAATACATTATGATTGTCTCAGCTCAATTTGTGGAAATTATTTTGTTTTAAATTCAGATTAACTCATGTGAAACTGATTCAAAGTAGTTGTTTTTAAGAAAAAAAAATATTAGAATATTACCTACTGCAGGTATTATTTTTATTTAAATATTTTATATAAACAATTCTTTCATAAAAATTTGCACTTAGAAGATGGCTACCATTGAAATAAAACGACAAGTCCTGCAATAAATCGTTTAATAGACATCCGAGTGCCGATTCGGAAATCCAAAAGACAAGGCATTGTCCCCAGATAAAGTTATATTACTCACACGATTTTTTAGTAAGAAGAGTGCCTTTAAGAAACGAATAAAAGATATTTTAGGGAATTAAAGCAAGGTTTTAAAATTAAACTTAATTTCTCTCTGCAGTGAAAACACACCGGTAACCGCTCATGAGACTGGTGGAAATTCCTTGCCCAGGTTATTCTGTGCTTTGACTTCAGAGTGTAATTGCATTGTTGCCATAGTATTCAGGACTAAACGAGGCTTAATTGGTTGACAGAAATAGTTGCGTTGTTTATCAGAGGGGATAGGTAACTGACATACAGTTGATTCTTAACACCCATGCATAATAAAGTGATACTAGTCGACCCGAGCGGAATTCCGCACTGCGAACCAAATCTTGTCAGCTGATCAGATGTTCTTTTGTTTACATTTTCGCTCCTGTAAAAACTAACTATTCCTTTTATTTATCTTTCATGTTATTAAAATATCCGAGAGGTGGCACACTTTTAGTCTTGGGCCTATTTTTCGTCATTAGCCGGCACGATAAGCTTAAAATGAGGGGTAATCATAGAATTTTATAAAAGAATAAGGAATATATCGCGGAGTGGCAGAAAAAGAGGCTAGAGAAATAATATATAAGATAATTTCTAACAATATTAAATAATTAATTAATTATTGGGACTAACGGACGGTACGATTAAAACAAAATTTATATGGTTTGGCCGGCCAAAGACAAGCCCAAACAGCGGGACACGGACACGCGGAGGGCTACGGCGCGACTACTGATGTAGACAGCGTGTTTGTGTCCCACTGTCTGGCCTTGTACTTGACCGGCCAAACCAAGTAAGTGTTTGTATTAATCGTACCGTCCGTTTGTGTTTTGTTAGTGTATATATTGTGACTTCATGTTCATATATTAACTTATCTCCGCCATATTTGATAATGGGACAGTAGTCCCGAAACTAGTTATCTGCTAGTAAACCAAAGGATTGACTACGGAAGTGTATGTAAATCTGCTTTGTTTAGAGTCAAAATTCAATCCTAGAGGCAATATTAATGAAAAAAAACAACATTTGCTTGGTCGCAAGGGACGTTTCCCAAGTTAAGGTTAAACTAAATTTATTTTGAATATGGGTTTACATTCCTTTAGTTAAAAGCTCTATATAAAACACAGTACCATATTGCCGACAGGCAATCTTTGAATGTGTTATGAGTTTACTATGTAATTTTTAAATTGTATTTTTCTAAAACTGAAATTCCTTATAATGCGTGTACAGAAACATGTTGGGTATATTCTACTTAAAACTAAAACTGTTGGCTCAATGTATGTAAACCTATATATAAATTAATTGTCATATAACATTTCACAATTAATAAAATAATGTATTGAAAAAACTGTTGAAAAAGGTTGAGCTAAATTTAATTGTAGCGAAGAAGAGAAAGAATGTTAATACTGTAACTTAGTCTTCGTATTTAAATTCATTCTTCAAACTTTCATCACAACTTTCGCTTTTGATTTCGAAACTTTTCATTTTTCTGTTTCGTATAATTCAAATTTGTGATTATAATACAACGAAGGAACATTGGAATATTGCAACAGCTTCTTTTAACAAGAAAAATATATAATTAATTACAGTATACTGAATTGTTTAGAGTAAATATATTTTTGGGATTTAGGTACTTTAATTTGGAAGGGCCTACTTCCATATAATAATAATAAATTTTATGCACTTTATCTTCAAATTCCTAAAGAAAATTTGTTCGTAAACTTGTTTAGTATGTTTTTTTTTAAATCCCTACTGGTACTCAACACTTTCTGATATACGAAAACGGCAAGGTCCCAATTTCGTCTTTCATTAAAGTATGGTTATTCTGGGTTCGCTGTTACATAATGGTGCATTTTTATGCCATTTTAGGAGAACTAAGTGATCCTTTTCTGCACTTGAAAGGTTTTGTTATTATTCATTATGATTATACAAAATGAGGCGGGAAAAGCGCAACACTCTCGTAACACAAAGGTAGCCAAACAGCTGTAAACTGACAGTAGGGCCAACCCACTCGTTTTCTACTGAAGTCTTGTCAATTTATTTTTGAAAATCTTGGCAAAGTATGTGTAATGTAACTAATCATAAGAGTAATAAATTAAAGTGTGGATTGGCCCAGGCTTACTTGACCCGCGGCTAGAACCACCCAAGGTCTACTAGGGAAGTCATAGAGGTCTCCCTCCTACCTGGAGCCACCCAAGGTCTACTAGGGAAGTCACAGAGGTCTCCCTCCCAGCTAGAGCACCCAAGGTCTACTAGGAAAGTCACAGAGGTCTCCCTGCCAGCTGGAGCCACCCAAGGTCTACTAGGGAAGTCGCAGAGTTCTCCCTCCCAGCTGGAGCCACCCATGGTCTACTAGGGAAGTCACAGAGGTCTCCCTCCCAGCTGGAGCCACCCAAGGTCTGCTAGGGAAGTCGCAGAGGTCTCCCTCCCAGCTGGAGCCACCCATGGTCTACTAGGGAAGTCAAAGAGGTCTCCCTCCCAGCTGGAGCCAACCATGGACTACTGGGGAAAGTCACAGAGGTCTCCCTCCCAGCGGAGCCACCCAAGGTCTACTAGGGAAGTTGCAGAGGACTCCCTCTCAGCTGGAGCCACCCATGGTCTACTAGGGAAGTCAAAGAGTTCTCCCTCCCAGCTGGAGCCACCCAAGGTCTACTAGGGATGTCACAGAGGTCTTCCTGCCAGCTGGAGCCACCCAAGGTCTACTAGGGAAGTCGCAGAGTTCTCCCTACCAGCTGGAGCCACCCATGGTCTACTAGGGAAGTCACAGAGGTCTCCCTCCTACCTGGAGCCACCCAAGGTCTGCTAGGGAAGTCGCAGAGGTCTCCCTTCGAGCTGGAGCCACCCATGGTCTACTAGGGAAGTCAAAGAGGTCTCCCTCCCAGCTGGAGCCAACCATGGACTACTAGGGAAAGTCACAGAGGTCTCCCTCCCAGCTGGAGCCACCCAAGGTCTACTAGGGAAGTCACAGAGGTCTCCCTCCTAGCTGGAGCCACCCTAGGTCTACTAGGGAAGTCGTACAGGTCTCCCAGCTGGAGCCACCCATGGTCTACTAGGGAAGTCACAGAGGTCTCCCTCCCAGCTAGAACCACCCAAGGTCTACTAGGAAAGTCGCAGAGGTCTCCCTCCCAGCTTAAGCCACCCAAGGTCTACTAGGGAAGACGCAGAGGTCTCCCTCCCAGCTGGAGCCACCCAAGGTCTACTAGAGAAGTCGCAGAGGTCTTCCTCCCAGCTGGAGCCACCCAAGGTCTACTAGGGAAGTCACAGAGGTCTCCCTCCCAGCTAGAACCACCCAAGGTCTACTAGGAAAGTCGCAGAGGTCTCCCTCCCAGCTTAAGCCACCCAAGGTCTACTAGGGAAGACGCAGAGGTCTCCCTCCCAGCTGGAGCCACCCAAGGTCTACTAGGGAAGTCACAGAGGTCTCCCTCCCAGCTGGAGCCACCCAAGGTCTACTAGGGAAGTCGCACAGGTCTCCCAACTGGAGCCACCCATGGTCTACTAGGGAAGGCACAGAGGTCTCCCTCCCAGCTAGCACCACCCAAGGTCTACTAGGAAAGTCGCAGAGGTCTCCCTCCCAGCTTGAGCCACCCAAGGTCTACTAGGGAAGTCGCAGAGGTCTCCCTCCCAGCTGGAGCCTCCCAAGGGCTACTAGGGAAGTCACAGAGGTCTCCCTCCCAGCTGGAACCACCCAAGGTCTACTAGGGAAGTCGGAGAGGTCTACCTCCCAGCTGGAGTCACCCATGGTCTACTAGGGAAGTCACAGAGGTCTCCCTCCCAACTGGAGCCACCCAAGGTCTACTAGAGAAGTCGCAGAGGTCTTCCTCCCAGCTGGAGCCACCCAAGGTCTACTAGGGAAGTTACAGAGGTCTCCCTCCCAGCTGGAGCTGAGTGAAAATGATAGTTTTCAATATAAAGCTCCATTTCACCTGGGGTGTGCAATTATACTCGATCGTATAAATGACAATTGAACTATGGAATTATAATTGTATCATTACAATAGAATAAAATATAGAAATGTTTGCACCTAACAACGTATTTTCCAAATTTGTTTTGAAAATATTTTATTCAACTAATTGGACTTCTTTTATTATCACAGTACTGGTCTACCTATACTCTCTCAAGACGTTTTTCTTACTGCCATTTCTCATCAATATCGGACAATATGAGCTGTTAATGTGGGCCTGCAGTTACAAAGAGTGTTTAAAATTCATTTTATTTAGCGAATTTCCTATATAGAAACATTCCACCTGAGATAAGAGACCTGCAGATATTACACAGTAAGTACAAACTACCATAACGAGAAGGTGTTGGGACTCGGGCTCGACCGATATAAATGTCCAGACAGCTCCGAATACCGCTGACCAAATAATTCTGACTGAATGAATTCAACTCTAAAATTTGCCAGTTTATTTGTTACATTAGGTTAATTTTCTTTGTTAGTAATAGAACTCGCCCCACACCCAGGTCCACTTGTTGTGGGACTATTATTAATAATAACTGTAAACAATTTATTTGATTTGTTTTGACTGTATAGATCAAATTTTGAATCTTTAACTAATAAAATCTTTATTTTTTGCGGTAATGGTCCCCACGAAAGTATTCAAAAATAAAACTAATGTTAAAAGTTAAGAAGCCAACAATTTTCTTTTCAGATTATTATTTTGTTTATGGGGGATGAAAGCTGGATGCTTGGTAGCAAGAGGTATTAGCGTTTCTGATTTCCAAAAATTAAGTCATATTACCCTCTTGTGGAATGGTTGTATACAGTATATTGGGACACCTAGCCTTAGCCGAGAACTTTTTGAAGAACCCAGCTGAACCTTGAAGTCACTGTTATATCTTATTACAATACATTCTTACTATTATAGAATAATTTTATGAGCTTGAGCATATTGTTTCTCAAAATGTGTTTATACTATATGTCTATATAAAACTGTATGCCTAAGTGAATGCTAATTCTTAAAAATGTTATTTTCCTTTTGCTCATGCTAGAAAATTAGTCATAGATGATATCAACAATCCTACTGTTATTTTACTGGTTCCCTACTTGTTTTAAACCGAAAAAGAGCAAGTTTTCTCATTAGTCTAGACTCTTATAAACTAGACTACCGGTTGACGATCTAATGTATTTACCCTAGTGTGCCGTGACCGGAAAATAAATCGGGAAACTTTACTTTGAAACTTACCAAGGGGTTGTAAAACAGCGCACTATACCATCTTATATCTATAAAAGGCAAAACCCTGGCTGACTGACTCACTGACTGACTGAGTCACTCATCACTAATTCTCCACCTTCCCATGTAGGAAGAGAGCTGAAATTTTGTGCACTGATTCTTTAGGCATAAAATAGGAAAACTAAATGGTTTGTATCCTGATATGACCTTAGGGCTCTGCCAGAGATCCCGACAAACTTTCCATGTAGGGTATTTCTTATGGACATCCAATTTTGTTTGAGCTAATGAAAATACAAACAGCTGATCTCGATTCGTAGTAGTTCCACGCGCTAACCACAGAATTCAACACACACAACTGTCATAGTTTTTATAAATTATTTGCGGGGCGAAGCCTGCGGGAACAGCTGGTTTGAATGTAAAATTCTGTAAGCGGAAATGTTAAGCCAAAACTGTGGGAGTTTTTCAAATCGCAGGATAAATTGAGCGGCTCAAATTTAATGCCTTGATCCGATGATCCCAGGATTCGGCAAAAATAGCAGCATTTTCAAAATTTTAACAGCAAATGGGAAATAACGTAAAACATCCCCCATAAGAAAATCATACTGATTTAAAAACGTCTGATTTGTTTACAATAAATCATGTGATTAAGTGTCTTCTTTGTTTACGAACTTACTTATGTTCCTACTTATATTGTTTTATTTTCCTCAGCATATATTGAAAAAAATTTCATATGAGGAGAGTATTGGAGCAAGGTTAGAGGTTATCGTCCCGTAAATTCACTAGTTTTAATATAATTTGCTTTAAATTTTGTTAAAAATTAACGAGTATTTTTATTTTGTTTAAACTGAATGGATATTTTGAAATTCATGCATAGAAAACCACACCATTCCTCATCTCCGCGAACTATAATTATACTATTATGCAACCTGATGTTACTTAATGTTCACTAAAAAGTACACTAATACTGTAAATATGTTTGTGTTATTTAACGGTAGATTTGGGTTCACATTACACTAATTAGAGACTAACTTAACCAGTTTGCTATTATGATGTAATGTTGCACCTTTTATAGTGTAAGTTGTGGACGTAAAATTCCAATTTTTTTCAATGGATAAAGGTGTGTATATACACCAAAAATTGATATCAAACAACCGTAGAAGTGCAAAGCGGTAGCTCAGAGGTATATACAATAGCTTTGCAAGTTTGTTTCACAATTTTCTTGAAGCCTCGTTGGTTCCATCACAGCTAACTACTTAATACTTTGACCCAAGCGGTCACCATTGACTCGTCCTTGTGACTATTTCCGTTATCAGCACCTCTCTTCCTTTAGATCGGAACAAAGACCTATTGTGCTATGGTGATGGGCAATCTAGGTTTAAAAAAAGTAATAGGGTAAAGTCTAGAGCTATTGGCACTACCACAGTTAATGACACTCTTATTTTAGTTAGCGTGTACAATCAGCTAGGTAGTTTGGACAGGGGGGGAGTTAGTTCCTTAAGTGCCCTCAGGAGTGCTCTGTGTAACAGTGTTTGTTAGGTTATACCAAACGCAATGAGTTTGTCTTCAGACTTTATTGACTACAAGATAAGCAGATTTTCATCAATTCTAACAATTTTCTGAGCATTATGAGAAGAACTAAGAGAGCTGTTAAATGTCCTTATGCATTTAGTGATGATATTTATCATGTTTCAATGATTTTGTTAGTATTAGCAGAGGCCAATTGTTGTGTCCTAGCCAATTCTGGTAAACATAACCTCAATATATAAAAGATGTGGGGGTGCCAACCACTGTATCTGAAATAATTTGTGTTTTAGTTATTTGCACCACATTGGCACTGCCAATAACTAAGGTAACTAGCACGCCAATAACTATGGGAAGTATACTACAACAATTGGCATTGTCAATTACGTTAGTTATTGTGGTGTCTTGTGTACTATTTTGTGTTGGCGATAAGACCCAGTACCTCTTTGGTTAAGTTACAACGTTTCACTTATTTTTTATCATCCTTACACCAACCTTCCATGTAGCCCCTTGTAGCCTCTTCGTGGGGCATTGTACCAATTTGCCCATTATATCTAACATCACTCTAGTACAGAGAGTTGTCAGGTTACGTTAGGTTATGACAAGGTAATGTTTTGTTAGGCTACCGTGAACCAGGTTGGTCAAATAACGGGTAATGATTTAAGATTGGCTAAGACTGGGATTTTATGGAAACATTTTATAAAGGCTAAATTTCAATGAGCAATATTGTAAACGTGAACTAAAATTGAACATATTTTACACTGTTTAAATTGTTTAGAATTTTATTTTATTGCACCTTTATGTTTCTGCTATAAAATAAATTGATAGAAAATGAAAAGTATGTTGTATTATGGATTTTTAATTTAATTTAAAATTAATGCACTGGTAATAACGATTTAAAGAATAAACACAATAGAGTATTGAATTGTCTGGGATTTAAGATAAAAATCTTCCAAAAATGTTCAAATAAATAATAATGTATGGATATATTTGAATGGGTTGTATAATATGCCAGCTCTTTTAAAATATTTAGCTTTTTATTCAAATAAATGTACACTAAAGTTACATTGATACATTTTCACAAGACACGTTAAAAAAGTTATATAATATATAGCTTATATAATATAATACACGGTTTAAAAAAGTAATGGTGTTATATGAATAATTTATGATACTAATCAATGCTCAATAACCCTCTTATTGAATTTGTGTGACGCGTTAATGCACTACACCCTCATATTTTATTTGTATACATATATTTTGCTTGCATTAATACTATAATACTCTAAAGCTAAAAACCAATAATCGTTAGAAATAGTGTTTTAAAAGTAGTACTCACTATCCACTATCTGTTATTTTGTTTTCTCTAGATTGAATTCTTTGGTCACAATGACTTTGATCGGGACTTGCCTTATTGTCTTGGCACTGGTTCAGAACATTCAAGCCGGAGACGATGACAACACGTACGACATGTTTCAAGCTAGGAAATGCGTGAACGTCAACTCATACATGGAAGATTTCAAGGAAGAATGGATTCAAGAGGTGAGATCTCTGTAACTCAAGTTTAGTTTATTCTTGCATTAAGAGGTTACTGTACGTGGAGACAGATTAATAATATCCAAATGTTTGATAAACTATCGCAGCACCGAGAACAAAAGATTAAAACCGTGAAATTATAGAAAAAAACCATCCCGTAAAAAACAAATTTTCTATTACTTTGTGTTAACCTAATAGTACGAAAATTAAAAATTATCAAGAATCTAGCATTATATATTATTATATATTATCTACGTAAAAGAACCAAAAATATTCGGTTTTTAAGCAAGAAATAAGGATAATCCTGGGTTCCCAAACCAACTTTAAGTATATATTTAAGGACTATTTAATAAAACTATCTGCAAATGTTATATATATATATATATATATATAAATATAACTTTACGACAAAAAGCATTTCATAAATAATGATTTTGCATTTTTCCATTTGACAATAGATACGGAGTCACTTATAAAGATATATTTATATATATTCTATAACATACTGGAATTTCCAGTTATGAATATCGTGCTTGCAAGACAGTGTACATAACAGCATATTAAGTTCTTTTAAAGAGTCCAAAACGGTTTCTAAGCCATTTAAACACTATCTCTCTTTACCAATGGAAACCCATTATTTATTTAACCATAAGAACCACTTAGCAATTTATATCAGTCAGTTGTAGAATCAATCTAAAAACATAGGGAAAGGCATCACCAGGATTCACTATTCCACATATAATCCAATTAAAATAAAACAGTTAAAAATGTTTATAAATACCATGATGAGGTTAGCTTGAATACCAAGCATAAAATATAACTGTTGTCAAATTTTTCAAAATAACTCTGATTAGGACTGCTAGTACACGAGTCGTACTTAAAATACAACTGTTAAACTACATAACAATATCATAAGCCTAGCCTGTATGCAATATTAACATAAAATGCTACTTTTGTAACCTTAAAAAACATGACGTTATTAATAGCTTGTACGCCATATTAACTTTAAGAAAAACTGTTTGAAACATTGAAAACTGAAATGGAAATATCTTATTTCTTATTTTTTAGCGAATTTCCCTATAGGGAAGAAGCTATTACTGTAGGTCTCATGGTAAGACTTAAGCCTAAAACCATGATAACTTTTGTTTTGAGGTCCCCAGATGCCAAAAACACTATTCGTTCAAATTCATATATATATATATATATGTGTGTGTGTGTGTGTCCGTGAATACGATAACTTGAGTAAAAAAAGTCTGATTTCGATGAAATTTGGCTCCAATATGTAAAATGACATTCATGAATTTAAGTTCGAAAACCAGAAAAATCGGACATTAGAAGGGGGGTTTATGGGGGTTTTAAATTTTCCAAAAATCAGATTTTTGCATTTTTCACCCTAAAAATTTTAAAAAACTTAATTTTGGTTTTGACCATGTTATAGAGCTTAAAAAACTAATAATATGGTATTTTGAATTATTAACCTAGGTTAAGTGGTTGCGGAGAAAATCCAAAAAAACCTACTCATAAAATCTCTCATGTTAATCTTATGGGAAAACAGTTTTTGGCTTTTCCTCAGTTTGTTTTAATGTAAACTTCACATTTGCTTTTACCAATCTGTTCAGTTCAACAAAACAATCATTTTGGTGTTTAAATTGTGATTTTACGCCCAACCGTTGCAGAGATATTGAAAGTGCTAAATACAGTACGTTGTCCAATGTTATCCTTATGGAGAATAAATAAAATTTTATATATCAATTATTTATGAATGTATGTTGATGAAACTTGGTATGTGGCTTCAGGTAGTTCTGGTATATTGATATTTGCACAAAAAAATGATTATTTGTTAATTATTCCCGTAGCAGCAAACCTGCGTACTCAGCCCCCATGTTATTCTTATGGAGAATAAGTAAAATGTAATGACTCCCTTATTTATGAACATAAATTAATAAAACTTGGTATGTAGCTTCACTTATTAGGTTATAATATTGATAATTGCATAAAACCCCATTTTTTGGTTCCTTGTTGCAGCAAACCTGCTTACTCAGCCCCCATGATATTCTTATGGAAAATAACTAAAATGTTATATAGCGCTTATTCATGATTGAATATTGATGAAACTTGGTATGTGAATTCGCCTAGTTAAATTCTATTTATATTTAAATAATAACCATTCGTTTGTGTTCCTTGTTTCAGCAAACCTACGTACTCATTACCAGTGTTGTTCTTATACAGAATAATTAAATCGCTTATATTTTAATATATTTGTATGAAACTTGGTACGTAGCTTTATGTGGTATTAAGACATATATTATGCATTGGAAATTCGCTGAGTATGCAGGTTTGCTGCAACGGGGGTATTTATTTTAGCTACTGCAACCGGAAAAAGGTCAAATATGGCGCGTCCAATTTGCTTATTACATGTACGAAGATAGGCTGAAATCAATGAACATAACAATGCTTCCAGCTGAAAATGGTGTTAGCCAAATACAATTTTCATGTGAAAGGTAAGCATATATGAGTAGCGGAATAGTTAAAAACATTAAACCCCAGTTTTCTACTAATAAGAATAACATAGTGGTAAGTTATTTTTTTTTCGCCGGGATTGGAAGAGATCTGATCCTAATATTACTTTCGTATCAATTTATATCTGATATATCTTCATATATAATCCTGTAAGCGAAATTTTCAAGTCAAAATTGTGGGAGTTTGGTAAATCGCAGGCTGGTGGGAGACGCGTCAAATTAAAAGTCTTGATCCCACGGACTAGGGAAAACGCAGTATTTCTAAATCATTACCCGAGAACGAGAAATATTGTAAAACATCCCCCATATGAAAAGCATGGGAAATTAAAAACGTCTGCTTTGTTTACGATTAAAACGTGTGGTTATACGTGTTGATTTTGCTTACGAAAGACGAGTTTTTTCTTAAATTATGGTAATATTTTACCCAGCATGTAAAGAGTAAAACATTTAGATTAGGCAGAGTAGGGAATAGTACTTGATATACTAAATCTATAGGGGGCAATTCTAGGAGATGTGGAAATATTTACTTCAACGATAATTAGGAAACAGTACGAGTTAGAATTAATATACTATTGAGTGGAATTAGGGGGAAGGGGAAATATTTAACTCAACGCTTGGTAGGGAACAGTCCCAGTTAGACTTAATCTACTAGGGGGTGGATCTACGAGCATGGGGAAATATTTATTATAACGCTAAATAGGGGATAGTAATAGATATGCAAAATATTCAAGGAGCTTATATAGGGGGATGGGGAAATCTGTACTTCGAATCAACGCTTAATTGGGGAATTATTTTTATATGAAAGAAGGAACCTTGAAACTAAGTAATAAACAGTAATAACATAAAATTCCCTGCAAAGTTCACATGATTCTGTTCAGAAGTTTGAGTGGTCATTAGTGAAGCAGTGCTAACATACAGGTTAGGCCTTTACCATTTATTGACAATTCTCCAATCATCAGGAATATTAATTCCTTTAACCATAACTGTTAGGTATATTTATATTTGTCGCTGCTATCATTTAGCAATATTAATATATTAAAACCTTAGTGACTTAGTGAAACATTCTTGCATAATGAACTAATTTTGATAATATAATTTCAATACATTTTTGTTACCAAACAGACTTAATTGTAATTAAATATAAATAATTTATATTATATAAATATAAATACAGATATCTTGCATGTTAGTATAAATCTTGTGCGTAATTAATTACTACATGTATAATAGTTTTCTTTCATTACAGGCATGGTGAAGCGTGTAAAACCCACAACGAGTTCAAAGTAGGGACCAAAGATAAAGCGTTGCTAACATCCTCCAAAGAAGGTAAACATCAAATATCACAAGAACGTCGTCCTAGCTTTAAAAACGATATTGAAAGCCCTAACTCATTGGCAATGGAAAATTACCCTACTGAGATAAAACAAATCGTGATGTGGAAGTATTTTAGTTGTACGCCAGCTGATGGTTGTAGTATTGCCGTCAGACAGCATGGATGGATGAAAACATTACATTTACGTATATTCAAGTAGTGTAAATATGGTGATTTTGCATATATTTTAGCTGGTTTTAACCATAGGAAAAACATGGTGGGCGTTTAATAGCCATTAACTTAAATATTCTGCCCACGGATATATTTATTTTCCATTTAGAGTACGCGAACTTAAATTCAAACTTAAATTACCAACAATTTATATTTAAATACTCCCGTAGAAGCAAACCTGGGTCGTCAGTGAATTTACAATGCATATATATGTATCTTAATACCACATAAAGCCACATACCAAGTTTCATTAATATACATTCATAAATAAACGATTTATTACATTTTAATTTTTCTCCATAAGAATAAGATGGCGGCTGAGTATGCAGGGTTACTGAAGAAAGGAACAAAAATGGGGTTTTATACAAATATCAATATAACTCAAGAAGGTAAAGCAACTTACCAAATTGTATTAATTTATATTCATAATTAAGGGAGATAATACGTTACTTATTCTCCATAAGAATGACATGGGAACTGAGTACGCAGGTTTGCTGCTACGGAACTATCGGCCAAAAAATTTTTTTTAGTGCAAATATCAATAGACCCAACGATATGAAGCAATATACCAAGTTTCATCAGGACAAGTTAATAAATAAGCGAGATATACAATTTTTCTTATTCACCATAAGAATAACATTGGACAACGTACTGCGTTTAGCACTTTCAATATCTCTATAACCATTTGATGTAGAGCAATGATCAAAATACCAAATTGTGCGTATTTTAAGCTGATTCCAATGGACAAAACTTAAATATGAATTTTTCAAAAATTATATGTAAAAAACTCAAAAACCCATTTTTGGGGTACAAAACCCCCCCAAAAAAACCCTTCGGATAGGTCGATCTGTCTGTTTTTTGAATTTAAAGACATAAATGCTGCTTTACACATTTATACCAAATTTCGTCAAAATCGGACTGTTTTTACGAGAGTTATCGTGCTCATAGACAGACACACACAGACACACACACACACACACACACACACACACACACACACACACACACAAACACACCTATATATATATATATATATATATATATATATATACTAACACATTAAAACAGATAGATATAAATGATGAAACAATTTTTTTTGCGAATTTTCGTTTATAATACAAACGTTTTCAAGCAATAAAGGATAAAGAATGGAATTTGCACAGTAAATAGATAAAAATAAACAAATATTTTAATCTGACTTTTAAAAACTAAAACATTTGATTTTAGGTACAGTTAAAAAATAAAGTTTAAATTAAAGTCATATGAGTTGAATTATTTTAGACTTAAGAAAAAATTACCTGAGATTTAACCCAGAAGGAACCTTGGTCTTCAATACCAACTGATGTGCCAATTCAGAATTTCTTAATATCAGTTGGTTATATTTTGGATTTTATATATATATATATATATATATATATATATATATACATAATACATATATACGCAGTTTTGAACGAGTGGTGTTTTTGACATCTGGGGATCTCAAAACGAAAAGTTATCATGGGCCCGGGCCTAGGTCTTACCATGCCGACTACGGTAATAGCTTCTTCCCTATAGGGGAAATTCGCTAAAACCACTTAAATCAGGCAAAACACTAACTTTGGTGTTTATAGTCCGATTTGTTTTAACTCGGATATGTTATTGTCCTAGGCTAGTGTATGTGTAAACACCACCTGTAAGTTTCCAAATAAATGTTACAGTCAAGTAGAACAATATATATATATATATATAAACACTATAGTACTAAATGTCAACTTTTGTATTTACAGTCCCACTTGGCTGATCTTTGGATATGTTGTTTCCCTCGACTATTATATGTATAATTACCATAAATTATTTCCAAATCCAACACTTCGACTAGTTTGTGTATATATATATATATATATATATATATATATATATATATATATATATATATATATACTAACCATAAAATACAAACTTTGGTGTTTATGGTCCGATCCAATTGTGATTTGTATATGTTAATGTCCTAAGCTATTGCATAAGTAAATACCACCCACAACTCCCAAATTAAATTCAGACAATAGTTTTAAATTACTATAGTGTCAAATGCCAACATAAACTGTGTATATATATTTTTTTTGCAAAATATTGCTAACTTTGGTGTTTGTTAGTCGATTTAATTAAATATTGGATTTTTTTTTGCGCTAGACTAGCACATGTGTAAATGCATATTAATTATGTCCTAATTCCACCTTATCCTAAATAATAAAATACTATAGCACCAAATATAACTTCATAATTTACAGTCCGATTTGATTGTAGCCATAACAATATACTTTTCGATATATAATGTTTGATGTACAACTGCTATTATACATTAAAAAAAAACATGTTTAAACCCAAAATATATTCTAAACAACTACACACAAAACACCAATCTTTCTTTGTGCTTGTTCGTATTAGTCTTTATTTTATCGAGATTAGTTTCTATTTTGTAGTTAAAATCGAATTTTATGTTTTGGGTAACGAATTGCCATGAAATGTCGCAGTTCCATTAGTCTTAAAGCTTGCAATTGGCTCGTTGGAAAATAGGTAAATAATGTCCAAATTGACTGTGTATGGGGTAATACCACATAACCTTCACTATTATTATGTATCTCTATAAACACATTTTTATAGACACCTTTAACATAGTAACACCTCGTTGTCCATCTTTATCTGCCAACAACCCCACATAAGTACAATTTTTTCATTTTTTACTACAAACGCATATGCTATATAATGCCCATAAGGCTCTATATACTCAACGGTATTTTCCACATATTCCAGTTTATGCTTATTGGTGTTTACGTCTTTTAATTAAAATTTCCTATTTTTGGAACACCTCTCTAAAAAAGGCTTGGAAAGCGGTTCTATTCCTTTAATAGTGTATGTGTACAGTTTATTTGTAATATTGGTCCGACTTCTTAAAATGTAGGGAGCAAGGTTAGAACTTTCCACCAAACCTAATCTTCTGTATTTATATGTTTAGGTATAGAAGAGAAAGGTATATTAGATTTTGTAAAACATGTGCGCCCGGATTTAATGTAACACTTATTCTTTGCACTTATGGTATCTGGAAATTGTCATGTTACCTCCACATAGTTCGATGATAAACAGTTAAAGCTAAATGTCGATAGAGCATATTTTATTAACTTCTCCCTTTCCATACTATCTTCTGGCAGTTTTAGTTGTGCTCCAGTTATCTTCTTCGTATTACTAATACCCTCGTATGCGTATTGGAATAAATCGTTGAACACTAAACAACAACAAAAACTCTGTCTGAATTGTCAAGTGTAACAATAAAGTTAACATAAATGTTTATATAATAATTACAGATATTGTACATTTTTCAACAATTCTGTACACATAAGAAAATCAAATAAAATGTAATGGTATTAATAAAATTGTGTTATATGAAATAATGATATAATAATAATAATAATAATAATGTTATTATTTTGTATATACTTTATTATTTTAATTATTATTTATTATTATATAAACAATGATTAATAAATCAATTATTTATTAAATATATTATAATAAGGTGGTTTTAGTCTGTCTGTCTTTCTGTCTGATTTTCCGGGTAAAACTACTGAACCGACTGGACTGAAACTTTACGCAAAGGTAGATCTTGAACCCATGCAACGCATATGCCTATTCACTTCCTTAAAATCTCCTCAGGCTACGCCCCATGAACGTCCTAAAATTCAAAGTTTACATTTCAGAAGAAAGTAAACATTCAGAAACTGTAATGCGAATAGCGGAGGACACTTCCATTTGACAGCTTAAAGAGCAGAAGCAAGAACAGCTGTTTTAAGCTACCTTAAATGTAAATTGCATTGACAATAGAACGGGTAAAGAAAACCCCTGTGCAAAGAACGGGTTCATTAGCTAGTTAAATATAATAATAAAACAAAATAAATTTACAGAGTTTTTACACGAACTCTGTAAATGTTGTCAATTCTAACAATAAATTTAACTTGTCTATGTATATAAATAAAAATGATACTACATAAAAACAATTACAATATTCAACATGAAAAATACCATGCTGAATATTAGGAGCAACTGGTAACGCTCCGCTAAGATTTTAAGGCCACTATCAGAATTATTTAAATTGATTTTAATTCAACTTTTTTTAGGGAAATACACTACAACAAGACAAAACTGGAATATTGATATGATTTATGATATTTTTTATATTAGTTTCTAATGTCTGAAGAGCAGTCAAGTTTTAGCGAATTTTCTCAATGAGAAAGAAGCTATTAAATGTGGGGGAGCAAGATTTCGTTATTTTTTTAGTTGCTGCCGCCATGATCGAGAAATCTGTAAATATACTGTAAATATTGAAAAATATACAATTTGAAAAATATTATAAATCATATCTAGATTACAGTTTTGTCTTTCCCAGTTTTGTCTTTTTGTAGTGTACTTCCCTCAAAAAATGGAAATTAAAATTAATTAAAATAATTCTGATGGTGGCCTTAAAATCTTGGCGGAGCGTTACCAGTTGCTCCTAATATTCAGCATGGTATTTTCCATGTTGAATATTGTTATTGTTTTTATGTAGCATAATTTTTATTTATATAAATAGAAAAGTCCTATACCAAGTAACCATGACGATATGACTGTGTTTGGTAGAAATATTCTAAATGCACGAATCAAGAAATACCTTAGTTCCAGAGTATAAACTAAAAAAATCATGTCATGCATAATTAAAAGTGAGGCTAATAAAGAACTCACATTATAAACATGTATGTCATATATCATAACTATTGTTGGATGTTAAAATTTAAATTATCATAGAAAATGTGATAGTATTAATTTTACTAAAGTTTTTTAATAAATCCTATTTACGTTTATTGATGTGTCAGTTTGTGTGTGATTGATCAGACCACATATTTAAACTAGCCCACAAAACATTTTGTTGTTGTTACAGGTGGACCTGCTGAATATAGGTATTATATAATGAAAAACAAACCCGATAGATACATGTACATCTACAAATGCTCAATAAGAAATGGCAAGTAAAAAAGTACATAAAACAATAAAACATTAAGGCATTTTACCCTACCTAATGAAACTGGGATAAATCCGATATACTTTCCGTCGTAAATATGAAGGTTGTTTATAATGATTCTTTCTTAAGTTGTAAATAACTTGAAGGCATCCCTCAGGGGTAGTCGGCTTTTGAATACAGGGAGGCACCACTCCGAGTTGTCCAGAGGAGGGCTGGTGACCCCGGGGTCCATAGACAAACTGAAGCTTCTAAAACTCACAGTCCTTCCAAGAGCTAAGGCCTTTATTTTGTCTTTCGGAACTTACCTCGCAGTCTTTTTTTTATGGGATTCGCTTTTCCATATTTTATTTTATTTGAACCCATCTAGCTTTTTTCACTTTCTTCTGGTTGGTTTATGTCACCTGGGAATGCACCTTAACCAGTCCGGTTTGTCACTGGGCTGGAGCGCACCAAAGGGGGCCCTTAATAGCGAGTGCGGTATGGATGCATGGTGTTGGATCAACATTGCCTCGGGTGACCCCCGGCATAACCAGTTACCGGTGCTAGGATAACGGAGGCTAAGGTTCTGGGAAATGGGGTAGGGGTGACGACGTCCCCAGGGGTATACCAATTCTTGGCAACTCCTGGCCACCCAGTGGTGCACAAAGCTCTCGTGACAAAAACAAATGGACACCATCAACAAATTGAGTGAGCAGGGACCAGGAATGAGATAGAAACAGAATGCAGAGCTAATCTTGCTGAGCGTTTCACAATCACGACGTAGCAGCCTCGCAAGCAGCATGTTTAGTAAACGTATTCACACAACTGCTTTTGCCTTTTATTGGGAGAATATTGTCTACATTCGAAAGCAGGAGGATGAGATCTTTCTCAGCTAGACGCCTTGTTAAAGGACGTGTCAAATGTGTGAAAGGACCTGAAGAATGAAAAGCACGGCGAAATGCATAATTCCCGGCCTCTTAGAGTTGTTCAGCAGACTAATTGGTCTGCGCAAGAAAGAGGACCAAGCCTAGGATTATTTTTACATGGCTATAATCTCGTTAAAAGTGATAAAAACATGCCGAGAAAGGTACCGGTCGTGTTTACAAGGACGCCTCCTAATGGATGCCATCCTCATAGCCGGTTCTTGTTTTCCTTTCTTAAACATACTATTTTTCCAGTATCACCAACAAAATCAGAAGTATTAGAGTCCGTGTCCATTTCTTTGAGGAGAGTCTTCTTGACTCGACTGAACCGTCCCAGCTATGGTGGTTTATTTTTTCATATGTAAGCTGCTGCGTGTTTTTCATGTGTAATCGTGCTGCTCTCAGCTGCAGCGACAAATGATCTGAATACACGACAAGACTCAACTCGCAAGGTGCGACTCTTGGAGTGCTCCTGCCACTCTCAGACACTCTCAGCGAACTAATCCTCGGCACTGTTTGCACGACGGTTATTACTCGTGCAACCTCTCTGATAGTAAAAAACTCCCTCGTGTATCCTAGGCTGTACGGAAGAGCAGGTATTAATTTAACTGAATATTCACAACTGCCAACATACTACAAAATCACATAAAAGAGCGAGACAAATGATTTTAGAATACTATTGATGTAATAAATATTGAAATAACAAACAATTATATATTGAGCTTACATGTTGCTTGGATAACATTCACCTTATCTTATTTGTCGTTAATTTATATAATTTTCATCTATCTATAAACACATGTTTTTCATTTCTTAAAAAATAGAAAGCAAAATACAATTACTGTCCTTTAATTCGAGCCCAACGTGCAATTTTACCTTGCAGGGTATACTAAAAAAGGTCCACCACCTAGTGCCTTTGACAGAACATAAACTCGCATGAAGTACTTTTGCAATTGTATTTCCGATTTTATTTTTTTGGTTTTATAATTAGACCAACCTGAGACTTAAAATCGTACTCGACGGCGCGGCGTAGAGCTCAAGCACAACGAACAACCGAAGTACCTGGGTGTCACTCTAGATCGATCCCTCACCTATAAAAGCCACTTAAAAATACTGCAGATAAGGTAAAAATCAGGGCTGATCTTGTACATCACCTTGCCGGGGAGCCAGCGCACAAGTTCTGCGCACTACAACTTTGTTCCTGGTCTACCCGACAGCGGAATACTGCGCTCCTGTTTGGCTTAACAACGTCCATGTTCAATAGATTGACGTCCAACTAATTAGGGCCAAGAGGGCAATCAGTGGAACACTTATGGCAACTCCTCTATCCTGGCTGCCAATTTTGTGCAATATCGCTCCTCCTAAGATTAGACGTCAGGATGCCCTGTTGAGGGAATACAAATAGATCTTACTCGACCCACAGCTACTCTCATGTCTACCTCCCTCAGTAAGAGTCGCGAAAACCACCCCTGCGAATAACCTCCCAGTTAAGGACAACAACTTTTGTCCGCAAGCTGACTAGATTTCCTCCTGGGAAAATTTCAACAGTTGGAATAGCTTCCTGATATCCGACCCTACATCATCGGTAGGAGGAATCAACTTTCCTCGGAAGCAGTGGGATTAACTCAATCGCTTTCGAATTTGGGTGGGAAGGTGAATTATTGGAAATTTAAATATGGTATGACAAACGACCAGTTTTGTGAATGTGGGTCGGTACACCCTGGATTTAGCTCTCTAATGGGAGATTCCTTATTTATTATCCGAACTTAATCAACGCAGGTAATCATACTGAAGTTTTTGGTTTGTTTTAAACTCCGAAATAGAATTCCGCGGTGATAGCCATATGTATATATATATATATATATATATATATATATATATATATATATATATATATATATATATATATAGTTAGGTTACTATATTAAAGAAACAAGCATATATATATTATCCCACAATTAATAGATAACGATAGCATTTTTTATATTTCCAGATGCTACTAGTTATGGTGGAGATGACAGATATGTTATCTTTAAAGAAGGAAGACAAGCTATGACCGATTTTAAAGAATACTATGAGATACAAGAAATTAAAGAGTTCGATAGGAGTTTGCTAGCAAGTTGGTTTGGGATTGCGGGGCTTTTCAAAGAACCGATAAAGAAGGTTAGCAACTAACTAATAAACTTGTAATACCTTCCTCCAGGGTACTCAAGGTTTGTAAGGTTAACAATATAAAGTGAACGCAGCTTTCTAGTATCATTTACTACCTGAATATTCCTATAAACAAATTAACATATGACAGGACCATTTGAATCAACACCCGAAACAAATATGGCCACTTGGTGTTGTAGAACGATTGTAGGCATACACAAGATTAATAAAAGACTAAACAAATCACAGGACTAATAATGGTTTCCGTGAAGATACTCATGGACATACATTGGTAAAATTAATAGCGATATAATTTTATAAAATAGTGTGTTACAGTATGGCTAAGCAGAAGACGATGCAGTCATACAAAATAAACTTGGGGTAAGGCAAAAGCTTAGTAAGATAATGCTATTTAGTAATGTTTGGTTTTATTTTTGTATTAAAATTAAGGATTACATGGTATATTCAAGGTTTTATACCTCATTTACCCTTGACATATTCTATATTGTCTAACTATATTACTTTATTACAAAGTAGAAACGTGATATTACATACCAAAATGGGTCTTATGAGATGTAATATATGTACTAAGTTGAAGTCGATTTCTTAAGATTTTCCTAAGATATAACATATTAAGTAAAAAACACATATAGATGGAAAAATAAGCGTTTTAGGGCAAACCTTCATATGAGTTGTTTTCTTTCTTTATGTATGAGGAATCATATCCCAAAGTCCGTTTTTTTCGGACACTCTGTATAAAATACAACTGATGTCAGTTTCCAGCTTATGTGGAATAGTCAGTAGAACAAAAAAGTTGGAAATCATTAATAAATACTTAAGAAACGACAACATTACCTATTTTCCCGTAAGGTGAATACTAACTGTTTAAACTTGTAACGGATTAAACAGAATCTGTAATGCCAATACGATAATCAGTAATCGATATTGATACGTATTTGGATTATATGGTAAAAAAACATATCAGTAGTCACAGCACCATTACAGGGGCTATATTATAAATAATATAAATACTACTTTTAATGATTTTAATGTTCTCAGAGGACAGTGGTCTCAATATAAATTACGTACATTTTAATATCCGAAGAAAATTTGATTATATCGCTTTACTCGGTTTTTGTTTTGGAAAATTATATAACTTGCTCAAGTTCATCAATTTGCTCGATAAACTAAAGAGTGTTTGGGTAGACTTTCATAAGCGGAACGATATAAAGAACCGAATGAAATTGCGTGTTTCGATTAATGGATTAGGACAATATTTTTATCGATTGCAAAATATTTTATCGTTTATATCTTAGTTATTGTCATGTTTTTTGTTTAGTTTCATTTCAATTAAACTTAAAATAGAAATAAAATAAGCAAACATGACAATAACGTGACCTGATAATGTTGTACCTAGCAATAGATATTTAGTAATAGTGTAATCAACGTTTGTTATCTGGACAAATATCAAGACAACTAAACTGAAACATAACATAGGTAACCGAATCCTTAACCGAACAACCTAAATAATCGCTCCAACAATTTCATTCGGTTTTTTATATCGTTCCGCTTATGAAAGTCTACCTTAGTGGGGTATTTTAAGTATACAATGAAACCCCGAGTTCAGTGCACTTAACGGTAGAATAAACCCCTCAATAATTTACAACCAACAAATAAGAAGGCTGTTCAATCAGATGATTTTAAATAATAATTTATAATTCGTCAAGCGATAGTCTATGTAACGTCGTTTATTTCCTCTTAAATTATTTACTTGACCCAAAGGATTACAAACACAATATACTTGCAGTTTTTCCACACCTATGCAACTCTCAAAACGTAAAATTATCCTTGGTTAGGCGAAGTAAAATCAGCACTCGTTACTGTTTCAATTGAAACTATAATTTTCTTTCAAGTTGCAAAGTAAACTGACAGTAATTATGAATACGAAATTTCTATAACCAACTCAACCAACTCGTCAAGATGCGCTTTGACTTTCTTATTTTCCGATTTAGAATTTATGGTAATTACCCCCTTCTCTCAACATACGTTTTAGCGTTTTAACCCTGGACCTGTAATCAAAGAAAAACATTATTTCTTATTGCCTTATTTAGTCTTATAATGATAATAATATTTTGTTCTATCCCTCTGCTATACTAGCTAGCTATAGCCTCAAGTCTCTCTTACAACACGGCTTCTTTTCTGTGGACCTATGATTATAGACCAAAGTACTTCTTATTGACATATTTAATCGTACCATAGAATGAAAATCATGTTCTTATATTTATCTTATACTAGCAACCACTAGCTTCAACACCCATTCCCAACTAATTTATAAGAGTTTCAGCAGGAGGATCTGAGATTAAAGACACAAATACTTAGTTTTAACAAATGCAATACCAACATGCAATTATTGTTATTGCAACTAGCTTCCACCGGTTGCATCCCTCCGCTCTCAACATATGTTACAAGTTCTTGATCAAGGGACCTATGATGAAAAGTAAATATTTGACCATGAATTGGAACAAATTGTATTTTAGGTATCTGGAAACCTTAAAACAAAATTTAATGATAGTCCCTGGTCTAGGTCTTATCTTGCCACCCACCTACCGTAATATATTTTTTCCCTACATGGAAATTCGCCAAGACGTTGGGCAGGTTAAGTGGGGCACGGTAAAATTCAGGTTCAAAAGGTTCAGACTACGTTGACAGGTAGATTAGCCTTCTTATGAGCAGTACATTTTCCTGTATCCTTTACCCGTTACCAGTACTGCGGAGTAGCAGCAGTACTCAGTCAATGCGTTGTGAACAGGTTCTCATGTAATCTAGTATTTCTTTATTAAAAAGTTTCTTCACTGGACGACTTTTTAATACCTATAATTTTTTTGTAACATACCCCTAAAATAATTTGTTTCAACATAAAATTAATTTTCCTTAACACATGTTTACAGATAACTCGTCAGACAATAGATTTGTATAACCCCGACCAAAATCAAATGTTTAGAAACCCTGTTAAATCGCTGAATGTGGAAATAAATTAAAATTATAAGTGAAAGAAACCTAGGTTAAAAAAGTAAGAAGAGGGCTCTAAAATGTGTTATAGTTGAGTTATTAAGAAATACGTATACCTAGTTTCCAACCAAAAATAAACATCAATCCAGAATATATTTTTAGCGAATTTCCCCTATAGGGAAGAAGCTATTACCGTAGGTGGCATAGTAAGAGTTAAGACCGAGACCATGTCAACTTTTTATTTTTGAGGTCCCCAGATGTAAAAAACACTATTCGTTCAAATTTATACAAGATTCGAGATTCAATATTCATGATTCTTTATCGTCATAAAACTCAAAAACGTTTTGGTAAAATAAATGTGATACAAATAAGTGATATAATTCAATCCATATGTATAAAATGACTAGAATAATAAAATGAACAAATAACAAAACAATAATTTAAATCCATTCCAAGCAACAATGTTCAATTAATAATCAAAGCCCTAATTCTAAAGCTAGTGATAACATTCCCAAAATGGATTGAAAAAATCATCAACTTTATAAAGACATTCATAAATTAGTATATTCTTGATTATTTCTTTAAATTTAGAATGAGGCAGTCATTTAATTTCAGTCAGAAACGAATTCTGAAGTTTAGTAGAATTTAAAAAAAGTTTTGTGAGCTGCTACACATATATTGTTAAACTCTTAAACAATCTTTATGCCTGGTATTATAAGAATGGAAATCAGCATTAATACTGAACAGTTCTAAATTTCTATGAACAAAACAGAGCAAATTAAATAAATAAAGAGAGTAAAGGGTTCGAACACGGAGTTGTACAAAAAAGGTTTACAAGATGATAGGTTAGGCACATTGCATATTAATCTAATAGCCCTTTTTTGGAGGATAAACAGTTTTATACAATGACTTCTAGATCCCCAGGGAACAATTCCACATGTCTCCGAATATAATACTCTGAATATAATAAAAATAGACAGTTAATAAAATATAATTAACAACCGAATTTCTTAACCTTCTTAGCCATTTTTATTTCGAAACAAAATCAACATGAGGATTCCATGATAATCAATTGTCTGAAATTATTCCTAAAAACTTTAAATTACTTATATTCTCTGACGAACCTTTCTACTATAGCTAAAAGATAAATCACATATTTTATCAGTATTTAGGACAAGTTATTAGCAGCACACCAGTCAAGAAGTAATGTAAAATCAGAATCTAATTTGTCAGCATTTGCACCTTTACTGAGATTACTAACTTTCAAGACTAAATCGTCAGCAAATAAAATTCCATCAACTCACAGTGTTGATTGGTAGATAATTGATGATAATTGACAGGATTGGCCTAAGAATTGAGTCTTGGGGCACACCACATTCAACCTTCCTACCTCTTGTTGATTCATCCTCAAATACAAATTGAGTTCTATTTGTCAAATAGGAAAATATAGGCTCAACAGAATCAGTATTACATCCATTAAAATAATTTTTTTTTACTTAAAATACTATGTTGTACTTTATCGAACGCTTTCGATATGTCGAAAGACCTAAAAGTAACATTATTGCCTTTTTCCTAACCACCAACCCGACTGTCAACTAACTGAACTACAACATTACATGTTCTATGGTTAGGCCTATAACCATACTGGTTATCAGTGAATATACTAAATCTTTCAAACTAGTCTGATATATATATGTGGGTTTGTGTGTGAGACACCGTTGGTGTTGGATAGGTTTGTATAGGATCATATTATGCCAACATTGAGATATTTAATCAGGTTATACTTAGTAACCACTATATTTTACACCACCGAGTGTTTGTATATCAAATAATCTCTGTACTCTTTAACTATCCAAGATTATATGAAGAGTCATCTACCAAGAAAAAAAGACAATCTTTAACCATAGCAAGAAAGTGAGTGCAGTCAAAATAATTATAATTCTTATAAAACCTAGAATACACTCATATTAAGTACAGTTGTTTTTACACAATATGGGTTTGAGGTGAATAAAGTGATAGAATTTCACTTTTACATAGCTTCAATCCACACCTGTGTCCCCGATTGACGTCATACGCTAGCAAATACAGATGTGATACTGAATGTTTCGCCGGTTTTGTCAGCAATAGTTTTAACTTGAAAAACTAAAGTTTGGTAACATCAGTTACTGTTTGAAAATTTTATACCTCAAATCATAATTTCAAAAATTATACATAAAATTAAAAAAAAACATTTTTGGGGTAAAAAAAACCCCAAAATACCCCTTCGGATAGAGCGATCTGGCTGGTTTTCGAACTTAAAGTCAAAATTGTTTCTTTACACGTTCATACCTAGTTTCATCAGAATCGGATAATTTTTACGAGAGTTATCGTGCTCACGGATACATATACACACACACACACACACACACACACACACACACACACACACACACACACACACACACACACACACACACACACACACACATATATATATATATATACAGTTTCGAACGAATGGTGTTTTTGGGGTCTGGGGACCTCAAAACGAAAAGTTATCATGGTCCCGGGCCTAGGTCTTACCATGCCGACTTCGGTATTAGCTTCTTCCCTATAGGGGAAATTCGCTAAAAAGTACACAAAATGATAAATCATTAATACATTTTATCCTATCTAATGAACTCGGGATCAATCTGATATATTTCCGTGGTAAATATACAGTTTTTTTTATAAATAACTGTTCTTATAGTGTATAGTATGAAGACATTTCTCAGTGGTAGTCGGCTTTCACGGGTGGCACCACTCCGAAATGTCAAGGGGAGGGCTGGTGACCCCGGGGTCCCTAGACAAACTGAAACTTCTCAAACTCACAGTCCTTCCAAGAGCTAAGGCCTTTATTTTGTCTTTCGGAACTTACCTCGCAGTCTTTTTTTTGTATTTTGGGCTACGCTTGCCCGCCTTTTCTTTGACCCTATGAAGGGTTTTTTCACCTTCTTCTTTCTTCCGGTTGGCAATCCTTTTAGGTCCCCTGGTAGTGCACCTTAACCAGTCCGGTTTGTCACTGGCCTGGAACGGGGGCTGTTATGAGCTTGCTCTACCGAGGAGGGTCCGTGAGGAAGTGTCTAAGGCTAGCCACTTCGGGACCGGACCAGGGAGTGTGGCATAGATGCATGGAGTCGGGTCAATATTGCCACGGGTGACCCCCGACACAACCGGATACCCTAAAATAGACAAAGACTAAAGAAAGGTGATTTTTATTCGTGAGATTTACTATAACTGTAATACAAATCGATTTATGTTGAAGAATATAATATTTTATAAAATTACATATTTTACTTTGTTTTTAATCGGATAAAATTACCGTTCGAAGTCTCTTTTTGGTATTAAAATTCACAATTAGGCAGTAAATAGATTTAATTTAAAATTGGAATATGCGGCTATAAAATAATGGATAATTTGTTATATGAATATGTTATACGAATGTGTTATATTTTAAAACTCCTTAACTCCATGGCAACATACTCGCCAAATGTAATTAGTTTTTTTCCAAAATGAATGCAGCTTCTGATACTGTTTCGTATAAACTATGACCGTGCATCGCATTTTTGTAAACTTTGCAAAATCCCTATTCCATGTGGTGTTGTTAATTTCCTCGAATTTTGTAACTTCTGTTTTATTTAACTTTACATATACGTGTTAGTTTTATTTTTCAACTTCATCGTAAGCATTTATTTTCCTTCTTTACTGAGTTTTTACTTTCTCAAAACATTATCTTGCCGGTATAACCATCAAAATCAACAGTTTTGCGTCCGCGTCCATTTATTTTTGGTTAGTCCACTTATCTAGACTAAAGAGTCCCAGCAGTGACGCTATGTGAGAGAGTCTGCGAGCTGCTCTCATCCGCTGCGATATATGTTCCGTATACACAAAAAGACTCAATTCGAAAGGTATGATGACCCTCGGGGAGCTCCTGCCACTTTAGGCAAACTGACCCTCGCTGAACTGACCCTCGGTGAACTGACTCTCGGCGAACTGACTCTCGCTGAACTGACCCTCGGCAAACTGACCCTCGCTGCACTGACCCTCGGTGAACTGACCCTCGGTGAACTGACTCTCGGCAAACTGACCCTCGGTGAACTGACCCTCGGTGAACTGACTCTCGGTGAACTGACCCTCGGTGAACTGACCCTCGGCAAACTGACCCTCACTGCACTGACCCTCGGTGAACTGACTCTCGGCAAACTGACCCTCGCTGAACTGACCCTCGGCAAACTGACCCTCGCTGAACTGACCCTCGGCAAACTGACCCTCGCGAACTGACCCTCGACGCCAGACTCTATTACACGAGTATGACTCGTAACAACTTTTTTTAAATAAAAAACTCCCACTTGTATCCAAGTTTTTAAGGAAGATCAGAAGTTATTTTAAATTAATATTCAAAACTGTCATCATACTACCAAAACACATTGCACCTGCAACGGCAGATGCTTTTAGAATAATATTCATTTAATAAATATTGTAATAACAACAAATTCTGTGTTGAACTTTCATGTTCCTTAAATCACATTGACTGTGTCTAATTAATCGTTAAATTATGGTACTTTTCAGCTATCCGTCAACACATGTGATTCATTTGCTATAAAAAAGTTAAATGAAATTACCGTCCTTTATTTTGAAGCTAATAAAACCAAACCCAGCAAAGGTTTTTGAAAAAGTTTCAACTCCACCTCCTTGTGCCATTGATGGTTTATAAACTGGCATGAAGTACTTTTACAATTGCAATTCCAATTTTAATTTTGGGAAAGATTTTGCTTATTGTAGTATTATCTTACACATCTTCCTACAGCAGTTAGGTTATAAATGAAAACAACAAATTAAAAATTAAAACCTAACATAATCCCACTGCCTCAGTTATTAGATAAAGGTAACAAGATTTTTATATTTCCAAATGCTCCAAGTGAAGGCGGAGATCACAGATACGCTATCGTCAAAGAAAGAAGATTAAAAGCTTTGGATTACAAAGAGGAAGAACAAAATACCCCCCGTCGCAGCAAACCTGCGTACTCAGCGAATTTCCAATGCATTGATATGTTTCTCACTAGTACATAAAGCCACTCACCAAGTTTGACAAAAATACATTCATAAATAAGTGATTTATTACATTTCATTTATTCCCCATAAGAATAACATTAGGACTGAGTACGCAGGTTTGCTGCAACGAGGAAGATAAGAAATGAGTTTTTATGCAATTATCAATATAACTGAACCAGGTGAAGCTACTTACCATGTTTTATTAATTTATGTTCATAATTAAGGGAGATATAAAACTTTACTTATTCTCCATAAGAATAACATTAGGGCTGAGTATGCAGGTTAGCTGCTACGGGGACAGTCAACAAAACATTTATTTTTTGTGCAATTATCAATATACCAGTACAACATGAAGTCACATACAAATTTCATCAATATACATTCATAAATAATCAAGATATAAAATTTTATTTATTCTCCATAAGGATAACATTGGACAACGTACTGTGTTTAGCACTTTGAATATCTCTGCAATGGTTTGACGTAGAATCACAATTAAAACACCAAAATGATTGTTTTGTGGAGCTGAAGTGATTGGTAAAAGAAAATGTGAAGTTTAAAGTAAAATTAACTGAGGAAAAGCCAAAAACCTTTTTCCCATAAGATTAACATGGGAGATTTTATGAGCATGTTTTTTGGATTTTTTCCGCAACCACTTAACCTAGGTTAATAATTCAAAATACCATATTATTTGTTTTTTTAAGCTCTATAACATGGTTTAAACTTAAATTAAGTGTTTTAAAAATTTTAGGGTAAAAAATGCAAAAAACTGATTTTTGGAAAATTTAAAACACCCATAAACCCCCCTTCCCATAGTCCGATTTTTCTGGTTTTCAAACTTATATAAGTCATAAATGTCAGTTTACACATTTGAGCCAAATTTCATCGAAATCGGACGTTTTTTACTCAAGTTATCGCATTCACGGACACATATATATATATATATATACATATATATAAATTTGAACGAATAGTGTTTTGGACATCTGGGGACCTCAAAACAAAAAGTTATCATGGTCTCGGGCTTAAGTCTTACCATGAGACCTACGGTAATAGCTTCTTCCCTATAGGGGAAATTCGCTAAAAACGAGAAATTAAAGATTACGATAAGAGTTTGATAACTTGGTTTGGTTTGGGGATCAAGGGGGTTTTCAAAAAACCGATAATGAAGGTAATGAACACCAGATAATAAACTTGTATTTCCTACCCTCAGAGTGTTTAAAATGTATGTGGTCAGTATTATTTACCACCTGAACATTTCTATAATATGACATGGAGAAAGCCAAACCTTTTAAATCAACTTAACCTGTCACAACATGGCCAATGGGTAGTTTTTAAAAGAATAAGAAAATTAGTAGCATCCTAATAGTAATAGTAATAACATCCTATATAATAATAGTGTGTAGTGGTGACGTGTAACTACCTATTCAGAGTGTAAACATTATGAACATTATTGGTTAATAAAATCCCTAAAATAAAATCATAAAAATATGAGTACAATTAACTACGAAGTAAAGCTGAGGTCAAAGACTTGGAATTGGGAACAACAGGAAATGACAGAGTAACAAAACAGGAAATAAACGGTCAAATTACACAGGTAAATGACCTAGGGTTCAAGCGACAAAATCAAAGTAACTCACCAAAAATTCCAATGATGGCGGCGGAATGCTGACCAGCTACGGACACGAATCACGGCGGGTGTAGGAGTCCAGAATCGACGTGATTGGTTGACGTGGGCGTGGTCGACCGAATTTGGGGGAAACACGATATCGGGGGAAACATATCGAGAGGAGAGGATGGACAGTCAGGAAAAGGGAGGCAAGAAGTGAAGTGTTGGGAAGTAAAGGGGGCTGGATCGAGTAAGTCCCGCAACACTTAGGTTATAGTAAAATACCGGGTGTTGTCGACCTTCCAACCAAGTCCACCAACGCAGGGCCAACAGAAGCACTACAGCGACCACAACCCAGAGGGAGAAGAGGACGGATCGTGTCTGCGACCGGAGGAGCCTTGGGAGAATTCTTCAAGACAACCACCGACAGAGGGATCCAGGACCACTTCTGGACGCTGGACCATTCCTGGACACCTTAACCACTGGACGGGACCACGGAGAGGCCAAGGACCGACCGACAACGCAGGGAGACCGCCTGACAGCCAAAATTCCGGACTGCGTGGTATGTGATCTTCACTAAATTGCACCTCTAGTTAAAAGGGAAAATTTGAGAGAAAAGTCGAAGGTTAAGGGAAATGATTTGATAATAATAATGATTAAGCAATGATGAAGATATTAAAAGTTAAAGTTTACTAAGACAAGCAATAAATAATCCAAACAGAAAGGGGAAAATATATATATATAATTAAGAAGCCTCAGAATAAATGACAGGGTAAATTGTTAAAATAAATTAAAGACGGTAGGCATAACCGGAATGGCCCATAGGCCAAGTTGAGGTGTAAAATAGTTGCACATAAAGATAACAGTAGCTCGATGTCATTAACTATCGTTCAATTAATTTAGTAAGTGCTAATGAATAACTGTTACATGAATGAATTGATTATTGAAGTATAAAGGCCCACATGGCTTAACATTTTAATGTAATATAATGTGACAATGTTTAATTTGGAAAGGTTTAAGGGTAATTATTTTGATGTGTAATTGATGGATGAAATATAAAGAACTAAACTATTAATAAAGTGAATTGAGTAAACCTTTAATGGTAGATTAACGGCCACATGCCCAATAATGTAAATTAAATGTTAAATATCGTGTTAAGGGTGTGTATTCATATGGAAGGTGTGGACTGTGACGTATAAGTTGCCTTAAAGAACTTTGGCCATGCCAGAACAGAGTGATCTTTATTAATGATTTGTTAGCTTAAGAGAGTATTGATTTATATTGTGTTTGTCATTTCAGTTGTATTTTATAAATAGGAGTTAGGGCACAGAGGCCTCTATTTAAAGGGGTTGTCACGAATATTAATCACTATATAATAAGGAGGAAGTAGTGCATCTGATTTATGTATATTAAAAGCTATATGTTATTACAGACGCTGGTGTCATTTCAATCAATTTCCTGGTTTCCAACTCACTAAGCTAAGCGAGTTATGATTCAAACTTAAGAAAAAAAGAAGAAATAAATCTTACAAGAGCAAACTACTGAACGTAGAGAGGCCAGGTTTCCTGGTGTCAATAGATGTCCCTTAGGCCCAGGATAGTGAAATAAATACGATATTCTACATTTATTTTGTTACAATTTTGCAATTGGCAAAAAACACAGTTTTTTTTGGAATTTTTTTGACATCTCCATGTATAAGAAACGTGTAACCACCTATTCAGAGCAAACTACTGAACGTAGAAACGCCAGGTTGGTGTCGAAATATTTCCGTTAGGCCCTGGATGATGAAACAAATACGATATCCCACATTTATTTAGTTATAAGTTTTTAATTGCCAAAAAAACAAAAACTTTTTATTTTGGCCACATTTTATTTACAATCATTTTGTTTACCAAGCCATGTGTCCCCTACTATGCATCCAAATTCAATACAACAGCTGAGCAAAGTTAAGGTTGTGTTTGTAAACAAAACAGACAACTATCCTAACTAATTTTAGGTTTTTGGATTGAAATTTATAAGCAGTATGGAAAAAAAATCCATGCTGAATGGGAATAGAGTTTATAATACTGTTTAAAAGTGTCAACTAAGTTCAATTCAGAATTATGTATTGTATTTTTACTATTTATATTTAAGCTTTTGTTTACTTTTACGCTTGCGGCGAAATTGGGTTTTATCACTGTTTGTGGAACCAGAAGTAGGTGATTTATATATACGGATAATCTGGAATGTTGTTGATGCAAAATCGACTTAATTGTATCAACATAAAATAAAAGTATGTTTAATTATTTACCAATAACAATTTTCTTCATAAATCATGTTTACTTTCAAATGATAACCACATTATAAAATACCCCGTCACAGCAAACCTGCGTACTCAACGAATTTCTAATGTGTATGATTACGTATCTTATTCCTGCTTAAAGCCACATAACAAGCCTCATCAATAGACATTCATTAACAAGTGATTTATAATATTTTAATTATTCTTTATAGGAATAAAATACCAGCTATGTACGCAGGTCTGCTAAAACCAGGAACGAAAAAAATGGGGTTTTATACAAATATTGATATAACTCAACTTGATAAAGCTAAATATCAATTTGTATTAATTATGTTCATAATTAAGGGAAATAACATTTTACCTCCTCTTCAGAAGAATAACATGGGGGCTGAGTACGCAGGTTTGATACAATGGGAACTATCAGCAAAACAACGAGATGAAGCAATAAACCAAGTTTCATCAGAATACGTTCACAAATGAGCGAGATATACAATTTGTCTTATTCTCCATAAGAATAACATTGGACAACGTACTGTGTTTATCATTTTCAATTTATCTGGAAAAAATTGCCGTAATGTCCAAAACACTAGATTGTTTTTTGTTTTATGTTTAATGCTAAATTGAATAGTTAAAATTGAAATTTTATTTCTTAAAAGAATATAAGTTTATTTCAAAAACCCCAATTTCGGGGACAAAAGCCCCCTAAAATACCCTTTTAGATCCAGCCATCTGGCTACTGATCAGGTTTAGGTTTAGATAGCTGTGCTTGTCATTTTGTTATTTTACAAAGGTTAGGCTGTGAGGCCGCGAGTTGGGCATTAGGCACTGGAGAGTTTCTTAAAGTATACCAAACTTTCCTAATGCTATGAGTAAAATCGAGGTTCTCAAGTACCTATTTCTCTCTCTTTGAATTTTCTAGAGAGCTTAACAGGAGATTCGCCGTGCCTCTGTTTTCTGTGTCAATAAAGTCACTTTAAAGGTCTTCACACTCTTGACTATATCCATGTAAGTACTCTTTCCTAGAGCCCATCGTAATGCAATCTTTTGCAGTTGTTATGATTATTTTTGTAAATAAACCGTAGTTTTTATTAAAGGGCGATTTATATTATTTGCCACAATAACCTTACAATCCTAATCTGGGGATATTGGTTTATTAAAAACCAATACCCATAGTTAACATATAGCATATAGGCTCACCAAAATTAGAAGTACGTTAATGAAACAATTTTAAATCATAATGCTTGTTTCAAAAATGACTATTTAACCGTTAAGGTCACGGTGAGAACAAATTTCAATTGTAAACACGTGTAAGCAACCGGGTGTACAGCGGCAGCGGATCACTACAGGCGTGATGGCACACCGTAGAAGCACGGCCTGTATGTCTATGTGGACACCGTAGAAGCACGGCCTGTATGTCTATGTGGGCACCGTAGAAGCACGGCCTGTATGTCTATGTGGACACCGTAGAAGCACGGCCTGTATGTCTATGTGGACACCGTAGAAGCACGGCCTGTATGTCTATGTGGACACCGTAGAAGCACGGCCTGTATGTCTATGTGGACACCGTAGAAGCACGGCCTGTATGTCTATGTGGGCACCGTAGAAGCACGGCCTGTATGTCTATGTGGACACCGTAGAAGCACGGCCTGTATGTCTATGTGGACACCGTAGAAGCACGGTCTGTATGTCTATGTGGACACCGTAGAAGCACGGCCTGTATGTCTATGTGGACACCGTAGAAGCACGGCCTGTATGTCTATGTGGACACCGTAGAAGCACGGCCTGTATGCCTATGTGGACACCGTAGAAGCACGGCCTGTATGTCTATGTGGACACCGTAGAAGCACGGCCTGTATGTCTATGTGGACACCGTAGAAGCACGGCCTGTATGTCTATGTGGACACCGTAGAAGCACGGCCTGTATGTCTATGTGGACACCGTAGAAGCACGGCCTGTATGTCTATGTGGACACCGTAGAAGCACGGCCTGTATGTCTATGTGGACACCGTAGAAGCACGGCCTGTATGTCTATGTGGACACCGTTGAAGCACGGCCTGTATGTCTATGTGGCCTTGGCTGTGGTGAAACGTTATAGTCATTTTATTAACATCTCGATACAATTCACAGTGAAGTTAATGACGTCATGCTATGTAGTAGTAAGATAACTTATGACTTTTTCCACTTCATTTTGAATTGATTATTTCCATTTAATTAAAATCTGAATTTTTTTATATTTAAAGAAAGTGAATTAAAAAACTAAAAATACCCTGAGGAAAACTTTACATGAATTCGTGTACTGAAATAAACTGTATTCACTTCATGGAAATATATTTCTAATACATTCTCACTTAAATTAAACAGATTTTTTATAATATCAACTAACTGAAACACATTTTTAAAATCACTATTTGTTGTTAGTTACAACGGTTTGCATCGCATGATACACTATCCACTACTTAACGTATGCAAGGAAATCCAAACATAGTAAGGCATATTTAGAATGGGTAACTCCAAAATAGAGGAAATGATGCACACAATTAACAAGCCAAGTAATTATTGATTTATTTTACCAGGGGAAACAGCACAAACTATGGCAAAATGGATATTTTAGGGCGTTTATAATTTCGGAATCTATGACAGAGTCCATACCATGTTGTATAAAGCCGGTACTTATCTCTTTTTCCCATAAGTTCAAAAATTTGACAATTCCACTTTCCATCTTTAAAATACTGCACAAAAACTCTCTTATTTCCTTTATAATCATGTTGAAACCTGAAGAGTCTGCATACTTTTGATCCGTCTATTTCCCCTTTGAGTGGTTCGGTTCGAAACTTGGTAATCATATACGACCCGAGTTGTGCACCATTGTAGTAGTTCGTTATGCGATATATTTTACTACCATCGTAACACATAGGTCTTGCTTTAACTTCAAAGTGTTGTTCTTTTTTCTCACACAGGGTGACTGGTTTATCGTTTTCACAAGTGGACCATTTGGCGTTCGACTCAATTCTGCTTAGAGTATCAACTGTAACATTTACAAAGGTTTGCAATACGTAGTTTAGAATATTCTAGTTAACCACCAATAAAATGTATATAAAATAATAATAAACAATTAAAACTAATAAATCGTGTCCAGTTTAAATACATAACCAAGAGCTCTATTGTCTGTCTTTGTAATCAGTATTATAAAATATTAATACATATTTTAGTCCTATCATATTAGTTTTAACAACATGTTAAAAAATCAAAAGACCACTTGATACAGCAATTTTGTGCATAACCTTAACTCAATGAGCTATAAATTCACAAAAAAAATTACGCCAAATGTAATAATAGACTATTGGTAATAGCTTTCAAATTTTAACAAGTTTTTATTCATGTTCCTCTGCCCGCATTATGTCTTTCGAATGGGCCAGCGTGTGTTTTTATGTATCTAGCTGTCTGAATATGTATTTTCTTCAAAGCACCACTTTAGTTGTATCTATTAAATTACTTGCGCTATAAACTAGTATTCAGTTTCCTTTATTAGTCCACATTAAAACTTAATCATAAATTCTTACTTAAATGTCGCAAATACACACATTTACGGACTTTATATTAAGAATAAATATTGATAAAGGTTCTAAAACAAGTCCAGCTGTCATTTGTCATCAGGCACCACGTCTAATTATATACCACGTCTAAAGAGTTGGCGGGTCGTGTCAATAAGGCTATAAATATTACCTTACTCATTCTAAATTCAAAACTCATTCATTTTCTTCAAATACACCTTAGTGTCGTCGACATATTAAACAGCAGTTTTAGTGGTTTTGTGATTTTATGGATCAGGTAGGTCATAGAGAAGAACTTAAAGTTAAAGTTAAACAAAGTCCGTTTTAACAACAAGTAAACCGTTTTAACTAAACTAGTGAATAAATCTTAAAGATTAAGATGCAACGATTGTGGTTGTATAAAAGCTTATTAAGGCTTTGACAACATTTGTATGAAACATTTTCAATATTTCCATTAATTACCTGAGTTGTATGTACTATCTTTCAATGTCTCAAAGTCCCATTCCACTTCCGAACATTTGTCCATTTCCTTGTAATAGAAATCGAAGCTAGTGAACACGTCGCACCACCATTCCTTAGTGTTGTAAAACGCTATCATAAAATACTTTGTATTTTGTACTGTATCGTGTTTCACATTAAACGACCTGCATAGCTTTTTGCCCTCAATAATCTTCTTCGTAGTTTCTTTTTTATCGTGAGGGTGAATAATGAGGTTTTGCACCTCGTACGATCGTATGAAACGCTTTTTAGCGTCAAATGCTTCTATGCGGACCTTCAAGTTGACATTACTAGTCCAATCAGTAGAGAACACTACTGCGTTTAGTTTGACATGGTCAAAGTCACATATATTTTTAATGGAAAGATGTTTGTACAGTGAAGTTGTCGGAGTTTGAACTTTACTACCTCGCAGTACTGCAACAAAGATGTGTCCCTTATAATTTGATGTTATTGCGATAAGTAAATATTAACAATCTAACTATGAGAAAATATTATATTAGAGAGATACAACAATTTAATCCAAGCGTTCACTATAGTGAATAAATATATTTGTATTAAATTAAGTTTTGGTTCAATTATTAAATTACTATTTGATTATTTTAATATTTATTAATTTTTAAATTTGTTATTATGACATGTTTCAATTATCATGATTAATGATTAACCTTGAACAAAGTATTAAGTTGTAAACAACTGAATTGTTTACTTAAACTAAAAACCGTGTATGTATAAATGTTATAAACATATATATTTTAGTTATGTCAATTAGTGAAAATTCTTAAAATCCAATCAGTTCAAGGGGTATAAAAGCCAAGCCCAACTTATAAGTTATAAAACATACAATTTTCACATTCAAAAGCACGATCAGGAATGGTAACTGAGGCTCCTAGCTTTCCTTACTAAAACATATACAAACTTACTGTTGTAAGGTTGGTCCTCTGCTACGATGGAGTCAAGAACCTGAAAAAATACAAGATCACAGTTTTATTGAATCGTTATATAATTATTCAGAGGAATATCAATGAAAAATATAAACATTTACTATTTAAACATAAATTAAATAGCTATTCGTAATATAATTTAATCCAAAATACCCCTAACAGAGTTTGAAACAACCGTAAAATTAAATCGATGTAAAAAAGTTATAATGCAAAAAACCTACTTTTGTTTAATATATACGAAACAACATTTAATTTTAATCCTGAAAACTAATAATTATTTTAAAATACATCTAAAACCTGATCTGATACTTTTGTTACTTAAACTTGTGTATGCGTATACAAATCCCGTAACATATTATTATAGCAGTTTTTGTAATAAAGTGTATAAATCTATCAACATCTCTTAAGGTTAAACAATTTTTTTATTAGCATATTACGTGTGTTTATTACTTACAGGATGTAATAAAAGACGTCTTACAACACTTAAGATATATTTACACTTATACTGATTCACATACAGACGGTAAACATACATAAAAGATGGTACTAGGCTATCGATTTCGACCAGTCACACCAGTCATCATCAGGCCAATGAGAGAACTCACCTTTAAGTGTGACCTTTAAGTGTTGTAAGACGTCTTTTATTACATCCAGTCTTAAGGTTCAAATTAATGATTGTTATTCAGTGTGTTATTTATAGTAGTTATTCAATAAACATAAAATTAAAACTACAGCTACAGCTTTTCATAAAATAAATTTTCATAATAAGATTAGGTATGTTAATTAGTAATAAGCAATTAATAATATTAATGATTGTTGTACGTTAAGACTAATAAGCGAATGATGAAGATCGGTGTAACCGATCGAAATCGACCGCCTTTTAATACCTTTCGTGTTTATTTAACATCTAGAATAAGAATACAGCATAAGTATAATTTTAGTTTAAGTGTTGTAAGACGTTTTATATTTATAATCACGTAATTATAAAAACAGATATCTTTCTAATAAATAAGTTATTTTAAGTAATATATTCACTGAATATAAAATAAAACTGTTAAAGACTGATCTGTACAACAAGTTTAGCTAATTTACTAGACAGTCATATAATGTATACTTTAGACACGGTACCCATGTATAATAGATTAATTAAGTTCAAACCTACATCAATGAAAGCAAATTCGCGAGACCTAATTTGATCTACTACATCACAGATAGACCTTAATTTCCGATTTATTTATTCAGCCAAGAATGGGTAGAAAGCGACTGGCTAATCAGCCAGTTTTTACAGAAAATATCGCTAACCATCTGTTATACAAATATCACCTCCGAAGTTAAATAATTTACCTTTAACAATGTATTAATTTAAAACATGTCTCGTTAAAAATGCCTCCCCCCACAGCAAGTACGTATAAAACGATAGTAAATTTCTTCAACAAAATTATTTGTGAGGGAGGTACAATTTAAATCAAAGTAATAAAGAATCTTGCCTAACTAATCCTGTTATGGTGGTCTACTATGATCGAACTATGGAACTCATCGTTAATCTTTGCGCTTTGCCTCGAGTTTCAATAGGATTAATAATTTTTATATTTTCAATATTTCAATGTGTTTTCAATATTTTATTATAGTTAAGTTATAATTCCATTTTAATCTAAACGAAAACAATAGTTAATCATCAAAGAAAAATAAATCTACTATTTTCCTTAAATAAACCATTCATTTAAAATAAAATATGTTGATTCTTACCCAGAGTAGTTGGATGATTGTGGTAAAAATATACATTTTACTAGAATTAACTAAAACGCATACGTATTAGTAAATATTTTCACAACCACTGTCTTCAATATAACGTTTTATAAGTAACGCAATAGCTGGTTTCATGTATGATTTAATCTGCACCTGTGGTCCCTATCTACGTCAATTGCAAACACTTGTGTAACCAATGTTGTTTTGAACTAAAACTCTAATAACAAAGTACATTAACAGTACCAGTTAATATTTATATTATTAAATGGGTAAAGTATTTTAGTTTAGCAAAACAATAATAACATAATAATTTTGGTTTTATATTTGTTTACAAATAACAGCATTAAAGGAAACTCAAATTGGAATTATAAAACAATGACAAATATTCAAAAAGCAGAGTACACACATTTATATGTAACATACTTTATGTAGGTTAGGCACGAACACGTTTTCAAAAAATGTTAAATAGCATTTTTATGTAAAAAAGGAACAAAAATCTCATTTTGAACAAAACATTTGAAGGAAAGCTACAGGTAAGGAAACATCGTGGCTACCTTAAAAATAGTACAAATTGTATTAAAAGTGTGAAAATATACTATACAAACCTTAAAATTTAAAAACATAATATAAAAATAACAAAATTAACCAACAGGCAGAAAGCTCCGAAAGTAAAACTTTTAGAATCAATTATAAATAATAAACTAGTGGCTTGAAGGGGCCAAAGCCCCTAACCTTTCTCCAATACTCTGCCTCATCTGATTTTCATGCTAAAGGAAATAGAACATTATTAGTAGGATCACATGTTTTAGTGTAAACAAATGCAGATTTTTTTAATCCTCATGCATTTCTTATGGGGTATGTTTTACGTTATTTCTCGTTTTCTGGTAACTTTTAAAAAATAATGCTGTTTTTCCCGAGTTCCTGAAATCGAGACCTTTAATTTGAGCCGACCCCCATCATCCTGCGATTTACCAACCTCCCACAATTTCGAATTACAAATTTCGCTCACAGAATTTATATTAAGATAGTCGCTCTAAAAATAATAAACTTCCCGTCCCGCGCGCCAACAAAAGAACTCCACCCTGCTCCAGAAGCCCGAAAGTCAAAGAAGGCGTTGTTAACCCGTACATTGTAGAACCCGTGAAACATAAATAGACGAAAAAGAACACTTGTACTCAGTGCCAGTTGAAAATGGCGATACACCGAAAGTGATACTAAAAAACCTCAAACAACACGTGCAGCCCGATGGACATATATTGCTGCAATCAAATTCACTGACAGTTTTAATAATTGCCTTCCGTCCTATGATGGTCACTAGCCCTGATCATCATCATTCATCTAGTGGAAATTTTAGGACCTCCTTTCCACGGGGTTACCCCAAATAGCTTATAACGGTTAACGCATTGCTTCGAGGATGCTGCAGGCGCCACAGAACTACCGTGAGCTGTTTATACAGAAATCACGGCCTCTTTGACCTTTGGCCACCCAAGCTCCCCACTTATTTATATTAAGAACCCATACGGACAGAGCGTGGAAACGAATAAGTACAACAAATTGATACCAATTACGTGGATGGAAGAAACTCAAAAAATATTTATAAAATTAAAAATTGGTTTAGGTCTTGTATAACTTTATTAATAATCATGGCTTGAAGGAGCTATAGCCATTAAGCTTGTTTTACTTCTCTGCTCATCTTATTCATTCACTCTTTACATGCTAAGGAAATCAAAACAATATAAATAATGTAAATTAGTAAACAAAGCAGGCACGTCACTACATGTTTTATTGTAAACAAAGCAGACGTTTACAAATTCCCGTGCTTTTATTGTATGGGATGTTTTACATTATTTCTTGTTTGCTGGTAACAATTTAGAAATACTACTAATTTACCTGATTTTCTGGGATATACTTTTATTTTGAGCCATCTCCCATCATTCCAACCCCACAATTTGTACTTAAAGATTTTGCTTACAGAATTATATATAAAGATATACATACACAAATTGCGATAAATTTGGGTTTCTACAAACAAACTAGAAATAAGTGCAGCCCAATGGGCCACGCATCGCGTCAATCAATTACCCTGGCAGATGTATTTATTGCCTACTGTATCACATGATCACTGGCCCTGATCATCATTCATCTAATGGGAATTTTAGGAGCTCCTTTCCACGGGCATACACCGCATATCGTTACACCGCATTGCGTATGACATTCTGAAGGCGCAACGGAATTACTGTGAGCTAGAATGTAAACATATATCATGGCCCCTTTGATATTCGATCATCCAAGCTCCTCAATTACTATCTTAAATTAAGAATACTGATAGAGATTGCGTGGAAACCAACCAGTACAACAAATCGATACTAATTACGTGGATGAGAGAATTTATTACAATATTTATATAACTAACAATTAGTTTCGTATTTACGTAAACTAAACAAATTTATTAATTAATATAAATACCCAAATTGGGATATATTGTACTTAACTAATTTGACGTGAACCACAACATAAAGCAATTCTTTACCTTTTTATATTTCAAAGCTAAGTTTTTTTTTAAATTCATTTGTGATTTTATTGAATATGTTTTATAACCTATTAACTACATATTAAAAAATGTTGCTATCCTAAAAAGTTTAAATTCCTAAAGGAATTAGAAAATAATGACACATATTATTACCCGTCTACAACCTAACTATGACCTATAACCTATACCACCTACGATACCAGCCAGCTACCTATACCTATACCTAAGTCAGCTACTTCCCTATGGGAAAATTCGCTTAAAATGCAGAGTACATACATATAAATGTGGGGAGCATAGGGAGCCTGGTTCAATATGTTTTTAAATATCATGTTCATTAACAACAACAAAGCAGAACCAAAATCACATTTTCCGTTACATGTTTTATAGAAAGGCCACGAACCTGGGAATATAGTGGTTCCTTTAGAAATAATATATATTATAGTCAAGACTATAAAACTAGGCAAAATAAAAATTGTAAAACCTGAATATTTTGGAGTAGAAAATTAAAAATAACACAGCTAACCAAAAGATAGAAAGCTTGGAAAATATCATTATTAAAATCTAAAAAATAACAATAAGTTAGAAACATCCATTTGGAAACAATTACGGCTTCCCGCACTCCCACAATTGGAGTCTTCCAAATCCGGGAACTGCTATAATTTCCAGTTCCGTTGGTAAACCGTCCTCTCTAGAACCCGTAAAACACATTAATAAACGAAAAAAAAATCTATACTCAGTGCCAGTTGAAAATGGCAAAACCCCAAAAGTAATTCTACAAAAAAAAAAAAATAAAAATAAAATAAAAAAAAACAAAAAAAAAATCGTACAAGTGCAGCTTGATGGACCACATATCCCTGTAATCATTTACACTGTGACAGTTTTATTAATTTCCTCCCATCCCGTAATGGTCAATGGCCCATCACTCATCTAGTGAATATTTTAGGAGCTCCTTTCCACAGGGATACCTGAAATAGCACATAACTGTTATCGTATTGCGTCGCGAATTCTGCAGGCACCACAGAATTACCGTGAGCTGGAGTTTATGAAGAAATCATGCAGCCTTTGATCTTTGGCCACCCAAGCTCCCCACTTAATTATTTAAATTAAGAAATGATATAGACTTTGCATAGAAACCAACAAGTACAAAAAATCTATACCAATTGCGGGGATGGAAGAAACTCAAAAAATATTTATAGAAGGTAAAATCGATTTTAGTCTTGAACAAATGCATTAATCAACTAGTGGCTTGAAGGGGTCCACTTCTCTGCCTCATCTGATTTTTTTAACTCACAACATGCTGAGGAAAATAAAACCACATGATTAATGTGAATTAGTAATCAAAGTATACATGTAACTACATGTCTTAATAATGTAAACAAAGCAGACGTTAACAAATCCCTGTGATTTTCTTATAGGAGATTTTTTTTGTTTGATTTTAATCATGATCCCTTTGATATTTGGCCAACCAAGCTCCCCACTTAATTATTTAAATTAAGAAATGATATAGACTTTGCATAGAAACCAACAAGTACAAAAAATCTATACCAATTGCGGGGATGGAAGAAACTCAAAAAATATTTATAGAAGGTAAAATTGATTTTAGTCTTGAACAAATGCATTAATAAACTAGTGGCTTGAAGGGGTCCACTTCTCTGCCTCATCTGATTTTTTTAACTCACAACATGCTGAGGAAAATAAAACCACATGATTAATGTGAATTAGTAATCAAAGTATACATGTAACTACATGTCTTAATAATGTAAACAAAGCAGACGTTAACAAATCCCTGTGATTTTCTTATAGGAGATTTTTTTGTTTGATTTTAATCATGATCCCTTTGATATTTGGCCACCCAAGCTCCCCACTTAATTATTTAAATTAAGAAATGATATAGACTTTGCATAGAAACCAACAAGTACAAAAAATCTATACCAATTGCGGGGATGGAAGAAACTCAAAAAATATTTATAGAAGGTAAAATTGATTTTAGTCTTGAACAAATGCATTAATAAACTAGTGGCTTGAAGGGGTCCACTTCTCTGCCTCATCTGATTTTTTTAACTCACAACATGCTGAGGAAAATAAAACCACATGATTAATGTGAATTAGTAATCAAAGTATACATGTAACTACATGTCTTAATAATGTAAACAAAGCAGACGTTAACAAATCCCTGTGATTTTCTTATAGGAGATTTTTTTGTTTGATTTTAATCATGATCCCTTTGATATTTGGCCAACCAAGCTCCCCACTTAATTATTTAAATTAAGAAATGATATAGACTTTGCATAGAAACCAACAAGTACAAAAAATCTATACCAATTGCGGGGATGGAAGAAACTCAAAAAATAGTTATAGAAGGTAAAATTGATTTTAGTCTTGAACAAATGCATTAATCAACTAGTGGCTTGAAGGGGTCCACTTCTCTGCCTCATCTGATTTTTTTAACTCACAACATGCTGAGGAAAATAAAACCACATGATTAATGTGAATTAGTAATCAAAGTATACATGTAACTACATGTCTTAATAATGTAAACAAAGCAGACGTTAACAAATCCCTGTGATTTTCTTATAGGAGATTTTTTTGTTTGATTTTAATCATGATCCCTTTGATATTTGGCCAACCAAGCTCCCCACTTAATTATTTAAATTAAGAAATGATATAGACTTTGCATAGAAACCAACAAGTACAAAAAATCTATACCAATTGCGGGGATGGAAGAAACTCAAAAAATAGTTATAGAAGGTAAAATTGATTTTAGTCTTGAACAAATGCATTAATCAACTAGTGGCTTGAAGGGGTCCACTTCTCTGCCTCATCTGATTTTTTTAACTCACAACATGCTGAGGAAAATAAAACCACATGATTAATGTGAATTAGTAATCAAAGTATACATGTAACTACATGTCTTAATAATGTAAACAAAGCAGACGTTAACAAATCCCTGTGATTTTCTTATAGGAGATTTTTTTGTTTGATTTTAATCATGATCCCTTTGATATTTGGCCAACCAAGCTCCCCACTTAATTATTTAAATTAAGAAATGATATAGACTTTGCATAGAAACCAACAAGTACAAAAAATCTATACCAATTGCGGGGATGGAAGAAACTCAAAAAATATTTATAGAAGGTAAAATTGATTTTAGTCTTGAACAAATGCATTAATCAACTAGTGGCTTGAAGGGGTCCACTTCTCTGCCTCATCTGATTTTTTTAACTCACAACATGCTGAGGAAAATAAAACCACATGATTAATGTGAATTAGTAATCAAAGTATACATGTAACTACATGTCTTAATAATGCAAACAAAGCAGACGTTAACAAATCCCTGTGATTTTCTTATAGGAGATTTTATTTGTTTGATTTTAATCATGATCCATTTGCTATTTGGCCAACCAAGTTCCTCAATTATTATCTTAAATTAAGAACTGATATAGACTTTGCGTAGAAACCAACAAGTACAACAAATCGATACAAATTACGTGGTTGGAAGAAACTATACAAATATACAACGAACAATTAGTTGCGTCTTGCACGTAAACTAAACAAATTAGCCTAATTAATTAATATAAATACACAAATTGGGATATATTGTACTATACAAATTGTCTGCGAGCCACAAAAAAGCAAGTATGTTTGATTGTATATTTAAAAGCTACCTTATTTTAGAATTGATTTTTTATCATTGAATATGTTTTATTACCTATTTTTATTAACTACATTTTTGAAATATTTGTCATTGTAAAATAAAAAAATACAAATAATTAAACGAGGTGATATAAAGGTACCAAACTTCCAACGTTAATTCGAACACAAGATGTTTACATGCGAAGTACGTCCTGCTCCAAAAGTAGTCGTATAGTCAGACACTTAATCAAAATGCAAACATTTGTTTCTACAATTTAAAAAAATGCCATCAAAATAACAACTTAAATTACGTGTGCTAGAAAATCATGATACATGCAAAGTTTTTAAAAAGCTTGCCAACATTCAAATGAAACGCCCCTACTTACGCCGTGACAAGTGACCTTACAATGTATTTACGATTAAGGGAGCGTCTGTGGATGAGGAAATACTGAACACTCTTCAACCTTTGCTCTTGCCATTAATATGGACTTTTGTTAGAAGATTAAATTTTATTAAAAATACAGTAATTAAGAGTGGACAATTGGTAAGTGATGGAAAATGGTCGCAAATTTTGAAGCGCAAATCTGTAAGTAAGAATCCCAAGGAAGTGGATGGCAATATGACCGTACTACAAACTCCTAACTCCAAATATAAACATCCCATCGCCATTGAAGGTTAGCTTGTAGAGAGTGTCACAAGAGAGTGTTCTCTTATCAGACACTCTACTTTTACTGGACATTTAGTTGTCCAGGGTCCAATAACCTCATTTTAAACTGACCGTTACGCGGGTCTAGGCAAACACCCCTTGTGTGTTCCCACCCCGGCCTAAACTGCTGACTTAGTAAATGCTGTTGAACCACTGCCAAATATGCATGTAACTTTAGCTGCCATACGGTAATACACTGTACAAAATTACTTGTAATCAAACCAATCCTTATGTTGTTTTACATTTCACCTATTTTATCAAAGAACAGTAACTCTTGTAGGAAATACAAATATAACTTAATTAAAGCAAAACTGAGTATTCAGTGAAATTGCAATTCCTCAATATGAACTCACATACTGCATGAACTCAGTCACGTCTTACCTCGTTGCATCAACATGTATCAGGCAGCCCCTTGACTAATGACTAAGCTATTTCTTAGTCAAGGGGGAGTTTGTTGTATATTCCCTAGAATAGGATTACATGTCCATATGATGTGATAATACTGTGTGTTCAGGTTTGCTGCAATAGTGGTATTTTATAAGTGTATAGCTAAATCACAACCTAATAAAGCCACGTACCAAGTTTTATGGTCATAAATATATCAATATATGGGCATAAATAGTTAAGTTATTGTCCATAAGAAAACTTTGGTATCTTACTTTTAAAAGTTGCACTTTTATAAAATCTTCTCTGCAAATATCTAAGAGAATGTCACATACAAATTTAAAGCAAAACCATTGAAGACAAAACTAGGGTATACATTAGAATATTAAAAGTATATATCACAGAATTTTCACAGAATTTAACAATTAGTGAAGTTTCACATATTATATTAAGTTTCAATGATTCTATACTATTACTAAAGCTTTGAGTAGGCATTATCAAAAACATTTTTATTTGCACTTATTAGTTGCCAAAGTGGAGTCCACTGTAACAGTGCTCAAATTTCCCTTCAAATCTATAAAATCATAAACGAAGCGATCGTTATATTTAGTGCAAGTTATGGAATCAAGTTTTGAATAACTATAATTAAGTTTATATTATAAATATGAAACGCGCTAATTATGTTCAATGAATACAATTACGTTTGCAAAAGGAAAATTATATCAATAATTTTTATTCATATATAAGTGTTGGTAACTTTAAAAACACAAAACATTCTACCGCATTCATAAATGATTAATACAAAAATAATCATAATAAAAGGAAGTAGGTAATCAAAGAGAATGTAATAGCAAAAATGTTTGATAAAAGTGTTTATATAGGGCTACAGTGTAACTCAATTCCGTTCAACACCAACTAAAGCGTTCCCAACACGTTCTGATGTAAGTGTTACTTTCGACGAAGGCATTTTATTATTACTACACACTGCTCTTATAAACTAAAAATGTACTTTTATTTACATAGGTATAAATAACCGCATATAACGTTCCACAAAACGATTTAAACTATATGAAATATTTTTAAAAGGACATAAATCACTTTACAAATAGTTCATAATATTAGTTAATATAATGAAGTCCTGTAATAGCAATAGTCCTGTAATAGTTGCACTATTACTGTAAAGTACAGGGCAACGTTCTCCAACATAAAATCAGAAATACTTGGCTAAGGATGGAAGGGGGTTCTCCACTCAGCCCTAATCCATTTATCCCCACTAATCTGGCCCGACCGCCACAAATGAAACTGGGGCTCCAGCGTGTATCCCAAGTCGACCGTTTAAGTATTTTTCTTTCTTTCCTTACACAATCCATTTATTTAAACTGTATCATTGAAATTTCTACTTACAAATATGTGGAATTATTGAAGGTTTTTTAATATGTGAGTTATATGTTTCTGGAACAATGTTACAATTAATATAACAGTTAAATATTAGGATCTTCAATAACAGTCTTTGAATAACTCCATCAAGGAAATAATATGTTCTAATCGTCCTTAGGTTTAAAAAGTTTTACTTTCTTTAAAATAAATTTCAGTTTATAATAATCATGATTGGTTTGCAATAACTAGTTTTCTAACTATCGGTAAATCAACTTTTTCTTTCTGAATTAAAATCTGTTGTTTCATTAAAATGTTACTTTTGGCTCAAAAAGTTTGTAAAACTTGATTTTATTAGATGGTTAATGATGAAGGTTAATGGTTAAAGATTATGCTACCGTAAAACTAGTTTCAATTTGTTATGTAACCTGAAATAATAAGATAACCCGCATATATTGAGCAACCCAGATAAATCAGCATTGCAATACAAATGAAAAAAACTTTCACCTTACTAATTTATAAATTTTTTACAACTTCGTAACTCTGTTATCTATTTTCGTGCTTCCTATTGCATCAACAATGCAAAATCAGTTTAGTGTTATAAAACGTTTGTATCGTACTAATACATAAATATGATTTGTTGAGCCTTCGAAAGTACTAGCTAGAGAAATGTATTTGCACTTAAAATGAGTTAAAGTCGCAGGTATTTTTCGACAAGGATTTTGTTAATATAATAATATATTAAGTCATTAAAATTAATATAAAATAATATGTTGGTCCAATTAAAAGATAAAAGAAGTCATACGATTATTTCGGTTTACAAACAGCTGCATTAAGATTAGGAAACATCTAAATTCAGGTTAATGAATCTTAATTGTATCAGAAGATCTATTAGACCAACATCAAAGGCTACGGATCTAAATTTATCCCCCCAACCTAATTAGTTCAGTTATAGTCAGCAAAGCTGAAATGCTTTGACATTCAATAGGATTATTGCTATAACTCTTAGATCTAGCATTTTACATTAGTTTAGCTCTTAGACTGTATTAATTGATTCCAATATAGTATGGGTTTTTTAATTCACTTCATATTATCAACATTTTATTTTGACTGGATTAGTTAATCCACCTTATACAAGTTAAGTTAAGTCCAACTGTCTAACGCAAAATCTTGTGAAACGACCGAGCTAATATTTAGCATGATAGTTGCTAAGGTATATGGGTTCTGGTTGTCATAGGTTGTATGGTATCATATTTGTTATTTAAACATTCAATTGATTTGTTATTAGACCACTCAAAATGCAATCCTCATTCATCGGTTATACTCCACCTTATAACAAAACCACATGTTAACCACATGTTAATGTTTAGTATTAATTGTATCCTACTTTCATCCTAAAATTGTCTTATCAATCTTAGTACTTTAACAAGTACTTATCCTGTTGTATGGTAGTAACAGATTTCCAAAATACATCAGACTATTAAAATCGCGGATGAGTTAAAAAATATTTTTAGTCCTGAATTTTAAATTACAACATAAAGAATAGATGTCAATATATACTTGTTGACATTTCTTACAAATATTTTGTATCTGTTAACAAAATTATACCTTATACAACTCACCATGTTTTATAAGTATGCAATGAAAATAATAAGATAGCCATTGAAAACAATAACTTTAAACAAATAAACATTAATTTAACCTATTAGTTCTGGACTTACCATAAGTGAAACAACATGTTTATTTGGCGTTAAAATAAGAAATTTTTTAGCTAGTAATTTTTTTACGGATATTGTGGAAAATGGGGTGATTTGTATAATATCATTTTAGTTGTTCTCTCAATATAATTGTTTCATTTAAACCAAACATTGTTTTATGAAAATCTAAATAATTTTACCTTCATATGTAGTGTTCTTACCTGAGTTCTTTAGAATCAGAATACCATGTCCAATCCCCTTTCATTGCTATGAAAATATTACAAATATTTTGTTAATATAAAACGAAGAAAATAATATTTAATACGTGGTACATTATTAACACATAATTAGGATAAAAATAACATAAATTAAATATAATCTACAGTTTTATTGTGTTCTCAATTTATGCACAGCAAACGGTTGCAAATATTACGCTTATTTGCTTGATCTTATTTTGAAAAGAAGAAGAGACCTCTTTATAATTCTCTAGGGAAGAGGAAGTTAAACATGAACTTTATAGAGAGGAGGAACCTAAAGTGTTGAAACAGTCGTGAAGTTTTACAAGAGCGCGACAAAGAAAGCGACATTTAGAGAAACTGTAAAACCGGAACCACTTGAGGTTAAGTGTTCTTTAGTTTGCAATTGTTTTTCTCCAGTTTAAATTTGTACAACCTCATGATGAAACTCATGAAATAATGTTGTTGAATCTGTAGGCCTACTATTAATGTAATTTAAATGCATTTTAACCGAAATTTTAATAATTTGAAAATATACATTAACATTAGATTTGGTGGAACATATTAATTTTAAGTTTTGTCAATTTTATAATTTCACATTTACAAAAATTTTAATATTTAATTATAAAATATAAAATTCGTAGACATGATAACTGGAAAAATAATGTTTGTATAGTTACTGTAGGTTTGTATAAAATGACTTCAACCTGATAAACTAATTATTCCCTTCTAACAAAACACCGAACAACCAATATGTTATTTAGTTGTATATGGTGGTGGCTGGCACTATTCAGATGCACTGTATGTGAGTATTATAAAACCAGGGATTTCTGGAGCAATCTCACGGATTTCAATTTTTACTCGCCTTAACCTTATAAATATTGAAGGGCTTTTGAAGCATGTTATTTGTTAAAGTAATAATGCAATAACGTGGTAAATATATTGCATTAATTAGGCTTTTTAGATATTCGTTGTTTCGAAAATTTATTTACAGAATCAAGTAGCCTACTGAATAATTCAAATTTTATTACTTCCTAAATAATGTTATTAATATAGTTATTTTTTTAATTCGCCGTAATAAAACTCTCATTAGTTGGTAGTTTGGTCGGAGAACTTGAATTTATTTATTTTTATTTTGTTAAACCTCAACTGCCCGTCCCCATAGGCTATCGACCTGCGCAGTAAACTAAAGACAGCGAGGTACCGTAATGGTATTACTCACATGGGCAAGCCACAGGTGGCTCATGATCTCACAGGAGTCGGCCGGGGCCGGGATCGAACCGCCCACGTCTGACTTACTAGTCGGCACTTTACCTCTGAGCTACCGCGTCCGGTTTTACTAATTGAAAAATATTGTTGTGTTCTTTATATGTCCTGTCTTCTGAAGGATTTACTTTTTATAACAAGGATCGTGATTGACTGTTTGTAAAATTGTTATTTTCAGACTAATAAAAAGAACAAAGTATGGGTTCTGTTTGTATTCGCAAGCAGATGTCGTGGAACCTTTACCTAGATGTAAGTAAACCTTTAGTGATATTAGGCTAAGTTATTGTATCTAACGCCTACACGAGTCCAAGGATCTGTAAATCTTTAAGTAGATTCATTAAAAATAAAGTGTATACTTATTAGTTTAGTTCTACAAAATAAAAGCTTGATATTTTAAAAACATACAGTTAAATTATTATGAACTAGATATTTTTATTTAGGAGTCTACCAATTTAGATGATGTTGTTCGAAGATGATATTGAAATTTATTTAATTAGAAATATACAGACGTATTTAAAGAAGAAGCTCCAAGGCATGTCGCACTTTTTCCTAAGAAAGAAAGCGAGAGAGTTGGAGAAAGATAATTAATTAGCAACAGCAATAAAATAAAGAACACCTGCTGGGGATTTGTGGTTTATTCAAACACTTTTCTGTAATTAAAACCCAAGTTTCGTAGATAAAGTAAGATTAATCTTGCGCTTTCAGGTTTATACTGTACACTAATCATCGTTATTATACTTTAAATAGGATAAGAGTAATTTCATATAACGTCATGTACAACACTATAAAAGTAGATAACTTCTTAGTTAATATTATGTTTTTATGTACTGGAACCACAAGCACGTTACAATTTTTCTTCTTTTCTAAGCATTTATACTTGCCTAGCTATCTATGCAAAGTATTTCCACAGATAATACAAATATAAAAATGGCTACACGTTTTACAGGTCTTGCGCTTCACTCTTTATTCTTCCAGTCATCAACATGTTTTGCATTGACACTCATTCTAAGATAATATAAATAATCATTTATACCAGAACATCCTGAGCCTTTTCACGATTATTATAAAAAGTTCAGTTTAAAAAAAATATTTGCCCACTTCCTAATTTACTTTTAAAAACGTTTATCCACCACCAAAAATAACGCTGTTTAATTTAAGGTTGCACCATTATTTTACCACACAGTGCAGTAAATTAAACTCCAGCTTTTGAAGTAGAGAGAACTTTAGTTGTAAAATAACTGTAGTACTTGTTGGCAATACATAATTAAATGATACGTGAAAATTATATTAATGTCTTAAATTAGTTTACGTTTTTAGTAAATTTTTTGTAAACCTTTTTATTTTACATACATATTTCTCGCCTGTAACTAAAACTGAATATTTAAAAACAACAAATAAAAGATTTTTAAAACTATAAACTTTATTTGTATGTAAACATATTTCAGAAACGAAACTATTAAAGTAGCTGTTACCAGCCCCAAAAATGATTTATGCAAATCTATGACAGTTGTGTGTGTTGCATTCTGTAGTTAGCCCGTGGAACTACTACGAATCAAGAAAAGCTGTTTGTATTTTCATCAAGCCAAATAAAAATGATGTCCATTAGGAGTACATGGGAACTTTTTGGGGTCTCTGGCAGATCCATAAGATCAAATCACGATGAAAACAATTTCGTTTTTCTATTTTATGCCTAAAGAATCAGTGTAAATAATTTCAACGTGAGATGTAGGAGAATTTCTGATGAGAGAGAGAGTTAGTCAGTCAGTCAGTGAGTAAGGGATTTGCCTTTTATAGATATAAATAAAGGTATCTGGGGAACTACCGAGTTAAAGTCTGCTCTGATAGAAGTTACAATAGTTTGGCCAGGTAAGCTCACTAGGAGGCCCAACTTAACTGTTCTCAAATCCTTATTCAAGTTTGATTAAGTCTGCATTCTGAATTTTGCAAATTACCTCTTTTACATAATATAAATGTGGACGAAATAAATACTCCAATATTAAAAACCTGTGTTAACAATAAAAATATTTCCTAACTACCGAAAAGTCATCTTTCTTCTACATTTTTTAGTGTAGAGATTTCAATGGTCAAAGCAGTAACGATCCCAAAAACGTATTTCCATTAAAAATCTTAATACAAATTTGTGTAGTTTTAAATTGTTATTCAAAGAAACTAAAATAAATTAGAGATTTATAAGTTAGAATATTTATTTAATCTAATTTACTTTTTGACGCAATTTCAAATTAATATTTGTATTAACTAATTTTACCTTTTTTCGTACATTTTCTGCTTTCGACGAAAATAAGTAATTATACAGTGATTAAATTTTACTTTGTATGTAATATACGTTATACTTTGTATTTATGTTTTGCATATATTCAACATAATAGTATTTTGTAAAAAGAGTGGTAAAAACCTTTTTTCCGCTTGAATCCTAGTTAACTCGATTAATTCTCAAATTAGCGTTTTCAAATATACAGAAATGACTCACGTAGATTGTCAAACATTTTAAAGATGATTATACAGGCTATGTTATTTAATGATAGACTTTAAAAATACTAATACATAATATTGTAATAATTTTACTAGTATATTAAATACTAGCAAAAGTACTACTTTCAAATTGTAAAAGTATTGAATGGACCACAGTTTGTACAAAAAGACTCTGAGATGGTGTACATTTACGCAAAAGAATTATTTAAAATATTTGAAAATATGTATGTATCTTATTTAAATATGTAAATATTCATATGTAAATGTTTTAAAATGTATAACTCTTTTATTAAACTGTGTCTTTACATTAATTTTCTTTAAATACATTGTTTTACATTTACAGTTTTACTACTAATTGGTTTGAAAATGTTGAATAAATAAAATAGTGTATTTGTTAAAACTAAAACAAACTATGTCGACACATATCTACTCACATGCTATTCTATATAATTGCTCATAAAATTGTTCACAAACCAAATATTTTACAAAGTATCAGCATCGAAGCAATATAACCAGTATACACCTGGGGTGCGCTACGTGGCCTCCTTCGCGTCTGCCAATCCATTAACACGAGTCAGGTTTTACTTTAGTTTTATTTACTTCTGGGGATATCAAATAATTCAGTTCTGTAAACTCGAAAACAGTAAATAAAACATACTACAGGTCCCACCATTGCAAATAATCAATTATTTTCCTTTGCAATATGTATCAAAATTTGCGCAGTGTAAAGGGGAAATAAATAAATTAAGAAATGTCTAGGGTGTGAGTGACAGCCAATACACATTCCAATGAATATCATTAAATATAACAAATTGGAAAATAATAAACACGTTACACGTAAACACGTAATTATAAGATAAGAGAACATATTTAAGGAATAAACAACAATACAAGTTGTATTTTTCTAAGAGACAGAGCAAGAAAGATGGAGGGTGATAATTCATTTTCAACTGCCATAAAATAAAGAACACCTGCTGAGGATTTACGGTTTATGCTTACACTTTTCCGTAATTAAAACTAAAGCTTTGCCAACAATAAAAGTAGATTTTACCGCTCTTTCCATCCATCCCATTGAATAACATTTTATATATAATTTTAAATAAAGTTAAAACATGAAATATATGCCAGTGGCAGACGATAAATTTAAATTAAATTTCACGAACTTTTGACTCTGAAACAAATATTAACAAAATCAAAACTACTCTTACTAGCGGTTTGTTGTTTTTCAATGCATATTAAATATACAATTAGTTGAAATAAATTACATATTTTCTTATAACATACGTTGCGTAATTGAAAATAGTATCAAGTACCGCTAAAAATCATGAGCGAAAATTATACGTTATGGTGATTTAACATCACCCGTTTGACAAAATTTACTCAGTACACAAAGCCTTCATAAAAACTAAACTATATTAGTTAGAATAATTTGTATTTGTTCGACATAAAAAAGGATATACTAATTTTAAACACTAAAGATAATGTTATTATAAAAAGTTACATCATGTTAAGGGTTGCCAGCCACATCATTGGCTTACAAAAAACAGATTGAGCTAAACGAATTTACTATTAACCTGTAAATTGTTGACATTTTACACTATACACATTCATTCCCGTACATTTTTCAATAAAACAAGCTTAACTTGTAAGGCAATGTTTTCAGTTATTTTTCTTCCGATTAATTTTGAAAATTAACAATACACACCCTGGTATTGTTACTATCTAAGGTCCACCTGAGTTCACCATCATTGGTAATTAATAATAACGTTGAACTTAGGTCGATGAAAATTAAAATGTGAGCTCCTACTTAATCCAACTACTAAACTCACAATTAATGTCAGATTTTGCTAAGGACCGAGAGGCAATCACTATAACCACTATTCTTTCAGCAAGTAAAATACTAGCAAATTATATAAGCGTAGTTGAAAAATTGGTTGTAAGTAACATTGAAACTATTTGAACATTAAAATTCTATCGTTACGTTTATTTGATTTTTGTATACCTATTTGTTATGCTACCTAAACTTTTGATTCATTAGAAAAAAGTAAAATAATTGTTTAATATCCCTTAGAAAAAAATAAAAACTTATTGTTTAAATTATTTTAAGAAACTAACCTAGCATTAGGAAGAATATATTATTGGATAATGACGCCCCTTTTCATTCAAGGCAGTTAATTTCATTTGAATTCTCTCTGAAAAAAATAAAATAAGGTTAATGATGAGTGACATTATTTTTGTTTTCTTAGTATATTTTTTTTTTATTTTAAAGAGCGGCGTCGAGATCTAAACGTATTAAATGTTATTAGCGAATTTCCCCTACAGGGAATAAGCTATTACCGTAGGTCTCATGGTGAGACTTAAGCCCGAGACCATAAGGCTCTTGAGGATGTCCAGTTAAGATCTGTTGTGACGGGAGAACCAATAGTTCGGCGAGGCAAGTTTACTAGACGGCCAAGTTTAGCAGTACTCAAGAAGCTTATTCGATCAAGTTTGATACAACCGTAGTTTGGGTACTGAGTACTACTTTAAACTTCTTTAAAATAATACCTAAGAGGACTGGGGGAAAACGTCAAAAGCAATTTCTTCTCTCATACCTAGATTTTATCCTCAGTATCACAATTTGTTCTTGGTCAATGTCAGATAAAATGTACTCGAGCAATGGGCTTTGTATTTTTTCACGTTTTAAAGAAAAGTAGACTTATAAACCTTATTTTCACATTAAACATAGATTTTTTTCAGCCTGAGAAGTGAAAACATTGATTAGTCATAAGACCGTTACATATATTACTTCTTTATATCTATGTAAAATATAATTTATACATTTTTTTATACAACATACTTTGAAAAAAGTTAATGCTACTTTTTTATGAAAGTGAGGAAAGGGGTTTAAATTAAACATCGATTACTTTATTAGCATAATTTTAAAATTTACATACTTTACATCACAACAGTAGTTTTAAAATTTTTTGCAAATATTATGATCTACTCATAGTGCCTCCTTAAGTAGATTTAGGACAACACCTAGTATATTGAATTTGTTTCAATGTGCACATTTTTTTATCACAAAATGAGTATGAAACATTCGGCGGTTTTGCATGGAAATGCTGCTTGCTAAGTATCTCAGAGATTTTCATTATAAATGAAAAAGCTGTGTTTTCTGCCTTGGATTTGTAGAAAGTTAAATGGAAACCTTGTAAATTGATTTTTAATCCTAATAAGAATAATAACTACTGCCTGGATATTAGATGTTTTTTATATTGTACCATTTGTAGATTTATTGAAAGTATTTGTCCTCTTATTTAGACTTTATGACTTTGTTACTTGATTTTATACAATTGACAAGTTTATAATACAACAATAGATATTCACAGTGGACATTAAACCGAATAAATGACAAATATAATTCTTATAACCGTAATATTAATGTTTTATAATATAAGTATTTAATATTATATAATATTAAATGAAATACTCAAAACCATCTTAGGTTGGTGTTAGGCAAGGCTGTAGAATAAAAGAAACCCAACGTTTAAAGTTAGCATTTCCTAAAAAATTAAGGGAATTAATTACTTAAGCTATTTCGGATTATGTTCTGTATTAGTAATATACTTCAGCATTTTAATAAAACAACCTTATATTACATAATTATCAGTTTTGAATAAATTACTCATTATTAATGAGTCATCATTTATGTATATAATATTTCAATTTTCAAAAAAGCTGTGAAATAAATAATATGCACCCCTCTAATCGTTATAAACAAGGTGTAACTTTTAATATAGCTTTGACATGTAAAGCCAGATACTTTACTGCGCATCTGTGCTTCTACTTTACTGATATTTGAGGATTATCAAATGATATTGTGTTTATATTCCCTTGTCAGTGTTTTATTGTGGTTTAATATATTTGTTTGCAATATCATTATAGCAATACAAATTTATCTTTATATAACAAATATTTCAGAACAAATACATTATCTAGGAAAATGTCTACATCTGACCATTTGATCACATACTCATATTTTGTATACAATTCTATTTTGCTATCTCTTAGAAGAGTTATCCGTAGGTTAACTTTAAAGTGTAACAACTATCTTATTAAGAACAAATGTGTTAAATGTAAATGTTTGATTTATTAAATATTTGTTGTAAAAGTTATATTATATTATTATATATTATTATATATTGTAATATTATTTGTATATTATATATTAAGAATGTTGATGTAATTGGTACAAAGGTATAATAAAGGTAATTTATACACGGCTGTAATGACTATTATATCATTGAAAACGAGTTTCATGTTGCCATTACCTTGAAAACATAACTTTAATTATGTGTTCAACATTTCATATAGCAACAATCTTAGTGTAATGGGACCAAGCATTTTTGAAAAAGGCCAGTAATGCATTATTAATTTACCAATTGACTGTTAATTTGACAGTCTAATGTTTTTAAAACGATTTTCTTTCTAAAAAGCTGTCAATATGATTATTTTGTTTTATTTGAAACCACATAATCTTAAAGGTAACATTTTAATGTTTTTACAAATGTTCGAAAATAATAATAATTTGTTCTGGGGTTTGCAATTTTTCGAATAGATCTTAGTCCTGATAACTCATATGTATTATTTGAATTGAAAATCTTCTGCGGGATTCGAAGTATGCTATCCACTTGATAGGATAGTGGGTTCGATGATTAGTAAAGTAATGAACAAATTCCATCTTGCCTCTATTAGTCGAAGTAGTAGGTTTCGAATCTTATTCGTCATCAATCTAGTAAACATTAGTAGATAATTAGTTTCGGGTCCAATTTTTAAAATCTACACGTCTTATCATAGAACGTGTAGACATTGTCAAAACTGATCAAATACACGTCACATTCACATATAGTTACAAACACAAAACAAATAAACATGTATTGCGTTTGTTTGTTAGATTTGTTCCCATCTTTTTTGTATGTGACTTGTATTTTAATCAGTTTAGACTTGGAAACTACGCGTTCTACGATTAAATTTGACTTGTAGATTTGAAAATGGTAGATTAGTCTCGAAACTAGTCGTCTACAAGTGTTAATAGGATTGACGACAAATAAGGTATATAACATATTAATTCAAGTAGATTTTTAATCGAGGAGGCAAATTATAAATCTCTTAGTTGGTTGAGTTGGTTGTAAAGATCAAACAGGAGGATATTTATAATATTTATGAGCCGAATAACTGATGAAAACAATCAAAAAGTTATGTTTACATTAGACATACGAGGTTTGGTCATTTTTTATTAAAACTCAGCAACTACAGTTATTTCACCAGAAAGTATTTATGACATTTACTATTTGTTTCTAGTTATTTTTCAAATCCTAAATAATTAATTTTTAATCTTTGAATTACTATGTCAACTTTGCGTCATTCTAAACAAATAAGTAAATAACATACAGACTAAAAGTACCGTTTGGGTAGAGTGATTAGGCTGGAACATTAGAAGTAAAGCCTAAGACCCAGATAAAAAAAGAAAAAATACACTTTTAATGATTGTGTAAAAAAATACTATTTTTAGAAACTTAAATAGCACTATGCATCCCAACCTGACTTTAGAATGAATGATGCAGTTCCAGACTGACACTGGGATCACAACTTGTGTGTGTTGAGTTTTATGGTTATGGTTTGGAACTATCTGGAATAAGGGTCATTAGCTTGAATAATCATACAAGAAAATAAAGGTAGAGTTATATAAGTCATTAACAATAAAAACAAGCGTTAATATATTGAAACCAATTTAAAAATCACTCTCCAAAAGAAGATGTTCAAGGTCGCATCTAGGACAAAAATGTAGTTTGTCAAAATGAAGTAACTGTCTGAATAAGAAATAAAGTTTCTTTTTGTAATGTTAACAATAAAGTATGTTTATAATCATAGAATATTTTTAATAGTTTATGAATCATGCACCAAACAGCAAACCTTTGGAATTTATGAGACTAGAGGATATTAGTAGATATTAGATCACTATTAAAAGAGATATTGATAAGAATTTAGAGATTATAATTTGTTTTAACGTAACTAAAACTTAACCTTGCCTAATCTAATTAGTAGTTTTAAACCATGGGGTACAATGTATTTTGTTGTTTAGCAGAATGTAATTTTTATGACTAACAAATTTAGTGACGTACGCACAGATTTAGGATAAATGGAGTTAGTATAAACATTTCTATAAAAAATTACTTTATGTTTAATTAGATAAGCGACTAAAAACGTCCTGCTATTTAGTATTTAATTTGCTACATAGTTGCTCGTCAGAATCACAATGCAGTTGATTAATTTGTACAAACCATTCTGTATTCTTTGTCTTTTTCCGGTATGTATAATTAACTGGAGTAGGAATTAGCTGATTTTAGGTAATAAATAAATTCACAGCAACCTTGGAAAATCTCCAGGGAGCCATTACGGTGTTGCTGAAACATTCAGGAGAGAATACGAGGTGAAGCTCTCGCCTTGCTGCTGGCTTCATATAATATTGATTATCCGATTAAGTAGAAAGTATAGTCCAACTAAAAAACAACCTATGATAATACAGTATGTCAAATTATGTATTTAAGTAAGGATTATAAGGTAAAAATTTCATTGGAAGTGAAAATGTTACAAATAGTTAATTAAAATGTCTGATTATTTATTCATAAAATTAAAATAATATATTAAGCTCACTTATTTTACAACAAAATTCAATTTTAATAGGTATATATTTACAAATGACACCAATGAATTATGCTTTTGGGTTTACATTTTTTCTCAAATAAAAAACACTTAAAGGAATAGTTGTAAATGTTGTCTATAAAAGTAAAATACACAATAAAAACAACTGACTTATGACAAATTTATTTGGATTTATAACATGGAAAGGTTTTTAGTTTGTGAAAATATTGTATCTAAGTTCCTCCTTTTATTACAAATGTATGGGATTTAACCTACAGAAAGTCTAGATGGTTAAAACGAGCCTGACATTCACTAAAACTGCACTCATAACTAAATTAAATTTTTTTGATAAAAATTTGTCTTGGAAATGGAATTTTTACTGAATTTAAGAAAATGTAATCAAATATTTTATCTCTTCACTAAAAATCAAAATGATTCAAAAATAAATTGTTGGATTCCTACTCACTGCTTAGAAAAGTTAACTAATTCCTCGACACAATTGTATTTATTTGTAACACGGTTTGGTTACATAAAGCTGTAAAGGTGGATTATGTGACAACATTTTACATACGAGATAAAAAATGGCCATCTGTTCATGGCCATCTGTGTCAGGAGTCTGGGCACGAACAGCTGTTTGTGACATCTAGTGCAACCATGGAAGTGTTACTGTTTTGTTGAGTATTTTTCGTTGTTGGAGGAGTAAGTAGAAAACCCTATTAATTACAAATTTATTTTATTGAATGTTGTAAAATTAACGTGACGAATTGTAGAGCTAATGCTGTTTTTGTAAGAGTAATCTGATTCGTCTATACTATTCTTCTACACTATGCAACAATTTTTCTTGTCCATTCCAAACTTAAGTAATGACAATTGATTTATATCAAATATGTAACATTTGAATACCTAATAGAACACTTATGGTAATAATGTTTTTCATATTTAAACCAATCATACGACTTTTCATGGTAGGATGAGTTAATATTAGTCTAATTGAGTAAATGAGCTTGAGTTTGAAGATTATTTAGTTTATTCTTGAATAGTTTTATATTTGAGACAAAAATGTCGACCATGTGTCTTTGGATTGACTCTAATACCATATATAGCATGACAGGATATCAATTACACTTCTAAGTCTAAACAGAGTGTACTTGCCTGAAATTTGTTTTATTTAGAACTTGTTGATAGAGCTACTAAAGCAATAGCTTTACAAATTAGGATGATAAATGTACACCACATATATATCAGTGATATTGTACGCCTTGGACCGAGATGTGTAAATACGTATTTGCTTCTTTTAGGTTTAAATGTTGAAATCTTGACGAATCTACCTAAAGATTGACTCAAGGTGTAGCAGCTTCTCAAACAAGTGGATAATAAAATCATATATAAACATAATGTACAAGTACAGTATTTACTAATTTCAAAAGCAATATTAACTTATACAACTTAAGGAAAACGAATGAAATTTAAATGAGTTATAAAACATTTAACTTTAAAGAAGCTATTACCGTAGGTCTCATGGTAAGATTTAAGCCCGAGACCATAATAACTTTTCGTTTTGAGGCACACAGATGCCAAAAACACCTTTCGTTCAAATTCACATGTATATATATATATATAGGTATATATATTTGTGTCCGTAGGCACAATAACTTTCGTAAAAATGATCCGATCATTATGAAATTTGATAAAAACATTTAGTCAGGATATATTTTCATTAGTTCGAGAACCAGACAGGTCGCTCTATTTTAAAGGGGGTTTCGGGGGGGTTTTTACCCCAAAAATGGTGTTTTTGAACTTTTTACAAGTAATTCTCTTTAAATCCAAACTTTTGTTTAGACCATTAAATTTAGCTTACGAAATATAACAATTTGGCATATTAATCATCGCTCTACTTCAATTGGTTATCGACGCATCAAAAGTGCCATACAAAGTACGTTGTCCAATGTTAATATTATAGAGAATAAGTAAAATGTTATCTCGCTTATTAATGAACAAATATTAATGGAACTCGGTATGTGGCTTCATCTGGTTGTGGTCTATTCTTATTTGCACAAAAATCAATTTTTACCCATACATTCTGTAGCAGCAAAGCTGCGTACACAGCCCCCACATCATTCTTATGGAGAATAAGTCAAATCTTATGTCTCCCTTAATTATGACATAAATTAATATAATTTGGTATGTAGTTTCACCTCTTGATTTACTGATACTTGCATAAAACCCATTTGTTGTGATCCTTATTGCAACAAACCTGCGTACTCATCCCCCATGTTATTATTTTGGAAAATAATTCAAATATGGAATACATCGCTTATTTATGAATGTAGATTGATGAAACTTAGTATGTGGCTTCACCTAGTTGAGTTATATTGATATTTGAATTAAAACCCATATTTTGCCTTCCTTTTGCAGCAAACCTGATTACTCAGCCGCCATGGCATTCTTATGGAGAATGATTCAAATGTTATTTATCGCTTATTCATGAATGAACATTGATAAAACTTGGTGTGTGGCTTCACCTAGTTGAATTGTATTGATATTTGCATCAAAACTGTGTCAGAAAACCTACATGCTCATCCCCAATGTTATTCTTATGTAGAATAATTAAAATGTCACTTATGTGCTAATATATTTTTACGAAACTTGGTTGGCGGCTTTATGTGGTATTAAGACAAAAATGCATCGGAAATTTGCTGAGTACGCAGGTTTGCTGCGACGGAGGTATTTTCATTTTGTTTTAACTGTTAGTTTTCCTAATTGTTTAATTGTGAAGTTTTGCAAACGTGTCTATAGTTTTGTTAGCATTTATAACATAATCGTAAGCAACTGCAATTAAACTGTAATTACTCTTTATACACAAGTGTTACTTTATTTAAAAGTGTCATTTTACTCTAATTTATTAATAACAATGTTTTTCCCAAAGAATACAAAAATTATACAATATCAGTAATAATCACTTAGTCGTAAAAGTCTAGAAATTCTTTAAATTCCCTAGATATATGTTTAGTAGGTTTGTCGTTTAGTTTTACTCTTCTAGCATAAATATGTCCAGTGTCCATGTGTCCATAAAATCAACCAAACAACAAACAACTGTTATGTAATCCTAAATTACCTACATCTCAAATTTGATGCATCACGTTTCGTACATGTTCCGATGCAACTGCATCATCGGATCGTGTAAAATGTGTAAAAACTGTTGCCGTGAAGTTAAAATGGTCTACAAACGTTAATTCTCATTACAGGAGGTGACAGAGAACTTTCCAAAATTCAAGGACAGCTACCTGGAACATACCGTGGTGGATGATGTGATTCCCGACCTGGCCGGTCGTCGACGACTCATCGTCAGGGACCCCGACACTGACAAGTTCTCGGTATTCTGGGTGAACTACGATAGGGAGACAAAACTGCCGTTTGTACAGGACCCTTCGACCAACTTACCCTACCTGCTGCTGCTTAAGGTAGGACTGCATGAGATTTGGGCTTGTGCGGCTCATTGTTAGAATAAACATAAACTATTTTGTTCGAGTTGAGCTTGACAGAGAGACCATAAAGTTCGAAAATTCAGTATTACAGTGTTTGGCCGGGTAGCGCGGTAATTAGTGTGCATGCTTTGTAATCTAAAGTTCGCCAGATGAATCCTGAGCAAAATCTTTAAAAAAATTATAAAGTTTCGATATTGGAACAAGTTTTCATTGGTTATTGGGCTATTAGTTAATTATCAGTCTAATTATCAGTCTAAAGAATCAGTCTTTCTTAGTCAGTAACAAGACTACACAAGGCACTCACCCGTTTTATACTCATAATCCATTCATATACATCTTAAATTACGCCTTTGTTGCGTCAGCGTCTTACGCAGTGATTCAGTCACTAGGCAACCCCATATACTCATTTTTTAATACAAACAGTCCTTAATTACTATCCTCATAACCGTTCGGAAAATATTAATTATTTTTCTAGCTCGTTATCAAAAATATATATAAATACGACAACCTTATACCGATCCCCATTGAAAAGTCTTGCGTTGTGTTTTACCGGTTTTATAAAATCACTTATTTGACTCATTTACACTTTGTACCGACTTGGTGGTGTTATTTTAAATGTCATTATAGTGTATGTTAAATGACTAATAATAATAATTTTAATAAACAGACTTGTTATTTTATTAAGTTAAAAAGTATTTTCGTCATCTTCACCAGACACAGGAAGACGAGCCCTATATCTACCGGATGTTGCGCGGGAAAGACCATCAGTTCATTGTGACGGATCCGGATGTTCAGGCTCTCTACCGCCCAGTGGTCAACCGCTTGGGAGAGGTTGATCTAAACGAAATCTCTGAAGAAGAAGCTGGATACACTCGCAAGGTTCGAACACTTAGACTTGTTTTGAAGTTTAGAATAAAAACACAGATGTTACCAATCTTGATTAAAGTACAAGAATTATTAAATCTATATTTGTTCAGGGGAAATATAAAAAGTTTTCCTTGTTAGCGAATTTCAACCTTGAACACACAAAACGAATGACAGGACATAAATCTCATAATCAACTCAAAAGAAACGGTGATTAACTTCACACCATCGAATAAAACCGAAAACACAGAATTACAAAACCATGAAATAACTTTAGCATTAAATTTCCAGGAACCATAGTAGACAATCACTTAAAATGGCAACCACAAGCAGCAATTTGGTAAAATAACCATCAAAAATGCTATGAGCATTAAGAATAATTTGAAATCTTGCAGACCAAATAACACATTCGATTTTGACTGGGTACAGGTAGGTTAGTACTAACATATTTCATTAAGTATATATGTTAAACGGCTTGTCTATATGTAGTACAAGCATAAAATATTTATACTTCAGAAGAAAGCAATAAAATCGATCGACAGACTTCCACTTCAAGAGACAATACATGAAAACCCTTGAAAGTACTATTTGTATGTTGCTGATAGTATATTTTGTCATATACTACATTACAATTTGATTTATTGTAGCTTTTACATTATTAAATTAAATAAATTTAAATATGCATTGGTTTAAAATATGTTAATGTAGGTTAGGTATTCTTATATGCGAGGTATGAAGGTACATATATTTGAGATTTCTTAAAAAAGGAATTTTAATTTGAGAAGTTTAATGCAATAATAATAATAAGTTTAATGAAATTTATTAACTTAATTTATATAATTTTATTCCATGTTTCAGGAAGTCATACAGCTGTGATAACTACTGTTCTAGAATCTCCAGTTACAGTGCAACTATTGTCATTAGTGATAAGTCATTATAAATAGTAGTAACTATTCAGTTACAAATAGCAAGAACATTTGGTTACATTGATGCACGCTTAAGTTTCATAAAATAGGTTAAGTCCTGAGAATATTCACTTAAATCACAAAATATAAAATGGAATCACTTATATAAATAAGCATTCCCCGTAGAAAAAGGTCCTTCAATCCTACTCATTTTCTGAACGTGCCCAGAATGTTAACCTTCAAACACGACTCTCTAGAACGCAAACACCAAGAAAGTAATCCTTAGTTACTTATAACATAAACTAAACCTCAGTACAAACCATACAATAAACGTGCCCTAAAGCAAAAACACCTTTTATGGGGTAAGGGAAAATGTGCCTTTTAAACATTTCACAAGGAGCATAAACTATACAAACGTTATTTTACGTTAGGTATTTGTATGACCAAGACATGTTATCTGCCATTGTCTAAACACCTTGTATTTATATAAAATTTGTAAACGAAACTATCAGACAAATATATAAATATGATATTAAAACATTTCTAGTTTAATTGATTTTAACAGAGATTGGATAGGGACACCGCTTCTCGTTTCAACTTTTTCGGGGTGACTGCGAATTCCTTCAAGGCTTGAGTTCTGAGTGCTGATTATGCTATGAATTTTGATGTCGTCAATGACTTTTCACTATCATAATTCAAGTTTAAAATAGGTATTTTCTTGTCACTTTATTAATAGAATAATATTGTCATTAAGTTTATTGATTATTTGCTTGCACTTACAATTTATCGTTTATGTATTTGTATTGTATAAAGATTATTGTTAACCTATGTTTGCACACACTTATATAAACCATACCATTCGTTAATCACATATAAATATACTAATAGATTAATATGGACATACAATATATAAATCTATTAAAATATTTATGTATTATATATTACCGTATGAGATAAATTCACATATTATTTACTGTTGTTAATTCTATATCCTGCCATCTTGCCATTGATGTTACTATAGATGCTAAATAATTTTAACTATGTCTTACAGTTGAAATAAATAAATAAATGAACAAAATGAGTTATTTACTGTACCTTAGTCAGTTATAAGTAAAATAAGTTTTAGACATAACTATGACAATTTTTTTCTCTAAGACTTGTAAGATTTAAATACTAAAAACCATATTTGGTAAAGAAGGTGTTGAAGCAATGTACGAAAATAAGCTGATCAAATATTCAATGGATTGCCATTTACACTCTAAGGAAAATATCGTAGCGCTTAGTTTATCTTTGTAGGTTCACAACACAAGTAACTTATACAAGAATTACATTCTTAGGAATATCCTACTAAAAGTATTTTATTAAAATATAAATATTACAGTATCAAGTCATAGTTATTTTTTGTATTGTTTGAATTTAAGTAAAGACAGTGGCAGTAAACTGCCATTGCAAATTAAATAGCTTAATTTAATCTAAGTTTTAATTATATAGTTGCAATATAGGTATTATAACATTATATTTAACGTCTGTATGTTTGGTATAAAATAATAGTTTTGATGGCTTAGCATCATGAAAGTTTTAAAAAAGATAATGCGTCAAACATGTAATATAAATTCTGTTTTACATAAAATTACTTTTGCCATTAACTAATTAATGAACTGTATGTACTCAATAATAATCTAGCATTTATAATATTGTGATTAATTTTGAAACAAGTTTCAAGAAAATATATTATTATGACTACAGTTTATTTGTGAATAATATTTTCATCAGCTGGCAAGAGATTGGAAGGTTTAACCATTGTCATTGGCCATTTTGTCATTGGCAGAGCCATTCATCTCCCACTATGTTATAAACGACCCATCGCATTCTTCTGCTTCACTGGTTAGCATTGGTAATGTTTACAAAATGATTTAAAAGCTCTTACATGTTCAACAAGGCAATCTCCTACCCCAGAACAATTATATAACACAATGAAATAGTTTTTTACCATTTACAAAACTTCAGCTAATTATGAGCTTTACTTAAATTTGTTTGTGTACTATTCGTTTGAAATTATTGCGAGAATATATAAAATGTTGAAGGACAGTAGGGTTTAAAAAGTGTAAAACTATAATCTAATATATAAAAAAGATCGTAAATATTTAAAAAGTGATCGTTATTACAGCAAGGTAGTATACAATTTAAAATATAAAAGATGTTTACGATTTGTGTGGGTCTTTCTGTGTATGTAGAGGTTGAACTACTCAGGGTTATGATATATATTTAATATTTATCAAATATCACATTTTAAAGTGAAACCACGTAAAGATTTAATATGATATACAAAACAAACATAATGCAGGAAACAATGTAGTTCCTAAACTATGTTTGCTATCGAGTTTGAAATCCAATTTTGGGTATCATTTTTGTAGTATACTAACACCATACTTCTATTAAATTCATTATTGCTATGTATTATTTGAAATATAGACGTTTTCAAACAGTATAAATGATCAAATATAAGAGTATTTACATTATTTAATTACTTCAAGTTAAATTATCATGGGAAAAGGGAGGATTTACCAAAAGGCAATTACAGTTTCCCGGCCAAATCCTCTCACCTCAAGGGCCAAACTGTTCTAGTGTCTAATTTGGACGTCTGATTGTTTCCGTGGGCTGGTTACCGACTACTGGTCGACAGTGATGTAGACGGTTCACCTTCACAAAATTAAATTGAACGCATAACGTTATTAACATGTTTTTATTTCTCTGAATCACATTTCAAAATATCAGTCGCAATCACTTATTTCCCCCCTACATTAAAACGTTTACGTATAATTGTTTGTCCATTTAATGCGGTTTATTAAGTAAAGATTTACTTACCAACTGTTATTTAGGAAACCAATTGCTTGGAATGTTAAAATTACAGTAAAAAGTACTTTGGCGAATTTCCCCTATTGGGAAGAAGCTGTTATCGTAGGTAGCATGGTACGACTTACGCCCGAGATCATGATAACTTTTCGTTTTGAGGCCCCCAGGTGCTAAAAAAAACAGTCGTTAATTTTTTTTTATATATGTAAATATATATATTTATGTATTTATATATTTATATATATTTATGTATCTGTAAGCACGATAACTCTCGTAAAAAGGTCTGATCTTAATACAATTTGGTACAGACGTGTAAAGTGGCATTTATTTGAACGAGTTGAAAATACAGACGGATCGGACCATCCGAAGAGGTATTTTGGGGGGGGGGGTTTGTATCCCAAAAACTTTTTTTTTTTTGGGGGGGGGGTTTCACATGTAATTTTTATTCAAATCAAATTTTAATTTACACCATTAAATTCAGCTAAAAAAATTGTCGTTTTTCTCATTTCTCTACATCAATTGGTTACCGAGATATTAAAAGTGCTAAACACAGTACGTTGTGTTTCTTATGAAGAAGAAAAGTTATATCTTACTTATTTATGAACGTACTATCGAAACTTGGTATATGGTATCATCTGACAGTGGTCTATTGTAATTAGCACAAAAAACAAACTTTTAACGATGATTTTCGTAGTAGCAAACCTGCATACTCAGTCCCCATGTTATGTTATGGAGAAAAAGTAAAATATCACATATCCCTTAAGTATGAACAAAAATTAATAAAACATGGTAAATGGCTTAACTTAGTTGAGTTCCATTGATATTTGCATAACAATCATTTGTTTGTCGATGAATCTCGTAGCAGCTAACCTGGGTACCCAGCCCCATGTTATTCTTACGGAGAATAATTACAATCTCATTTATCGCTTATTAAGAATGTTTATGGATGAAACGTGGTATGTGACTTCACTTAGTTGAGTTCTATTGATATTTGCATAAAAACCCATTATTTTACGTTCCTTGATGCAGCTAACCTGCGTATTCATCCTCAATGTTATTCGTATGGGGAATAATTATTATTTTATATATCACTTATTTGTGAATATATTTTTAATGAATCTTGATAAGTGGCTTAAAGTGTTATTAAGACATATATGTGCATTGGAAATTCTCTGAGTACGCAAGTTTGCTGCGACGGGCGTATTTTAAATTTAAAAAGGCCCGTTTTAAAGTGTGTGCATTTTATTCGATAAATTCATCTAGATAAGTTGCCATAAACCATTTATTATGTAAGAAGCATGCAATTCAACCTTTTTTACATAAGAACAGTATAAGGGTAAATCTATCATGGATTTGATTTATATGCTGTATGAATATATATATTTAAATACCAGTTTATATTCGTTAATATGGTAATTTAATTCTTTATTCACTCATTTTAAAACAATCTAGAGACATTACAAGTTATTATGTGCGGTTTGTAGCACGGATTGATAATGACAAAATACTCGTTATTTTACTTACGTCGTCAATCCAAGTTTGTTCCGAGCCGGATCCCTTACCCGTGCCCACGAGGTTTTATAATAGTATTTTTATTAGTCGTGTATATGTTCTTAATGTGTGTAAATATTCGTTTTTTAACAACATGACGCAGTTTGCTACTAGACCTACGCAACGCAGATTTCATGAATAATCTAGTGTATAGTGTATGGATGCTGATGATGGCCTAGCGCCGAAACGCGTTCATCACAAACAAACTTGGATTGACGATGTAAGAAAAATAACAAATAGTTTGACATTACAAGTGCTTAAAAATAAACACAATTCTCTAGCATTCATGAGTTTATTCCCTAGATATCTCCCAATGGTGTAAGCTTGTTAACGAATATATTTCACCTTATGTTTAGAGGTTTTCAAACTGTTTTACCATTCAGACGTGCTTCCAGATGATTGTTTGCGTATGAACATAGCTCAGATTAAAATTTCTAAAAGATCCAAGCATCTAGCTTGTGTAATTTACTCATGTCATTGAAACCGCTAGCTCATTGTCTAGAGGTAAACAACATGCTCTAGTGTAATAGCATACCAACAAAAAAGTATTTTCGTACCAATAATAAAGGGCGCGAATTTGTGGAATCTGTGGAATTTGTGACTCACGTGATATGCCATGTCAGTTGAATTGTTATTTGGTAGATTGACATAGCCACAATACAAACTTCCTTTCGAAATTCTATTAGTAATTATACATTGTTAATTATGTAGCCTTGTTGATGGCCTTTATGACATGAGACAATGTGCCGTTATTGATTGTTTCATTTTCAATAAATGCTGCGATATAGACTTGTTATTCCATTCCGGAAGTTCCTCTTTCATCGTCAACATGGTGGTCTGTAGATTATCTCTGGTGCTATGCGTAGCCCTCTGCGTTATCCTTAGTAAGTAAAACATTTAAATAATTTTAAAGTTATCACTTAAATAAATTAACCTTTTCCTGCAATAGGCCATCTAAAAAAATAGTAAATATTGAGTTTATTTTACATAATTTATGACTTATTTTGGTACTCTTATCTATTTTAGTTGTTAATAAATAGCTTTTCTTTTGCTTCTAAGCTAACAAATTATGAAGCTGTAGTTTCCAATTAATGCATTGAGTTAAGAAGACTACGTAATAACAAAACCTTATTACTGTAATTTAAAATTCCTTTGACTATAGTAGTCTATATTTACCATTGTTAAACTATCTGTTATTTTATGAAAATAAATTATTCTCCTAATATTTATAAGATAAAACTTACATACAAATGGAAATAATGTACAACTTATTAATATCCTACTCACAGCAAACCTGCGTACTCGTCAAATTTGCAGCATACATTTACATTAGAGTATTTTACATTGACATTTATACTCCTTGAAGGTTTACAGACACGAGTATACTATAATAATGGGTTATGTAAAAAGAGGTGAAATATTTTACTAAATACAATTAATTGGGGGAAATCAAATGCTATTTTTATTCAGATCAGCTAATGTATAATCATACAATGTAACCAGAATCCCGTATTGGTTTATGTTTATCATCTCCCACCTATCATACACAAACTTCAAACATAGACTTTCCAGATTTCAAAATTCCTGTAGCACTCCGCCCTACTGGCATTCAGTGTTTCCTATGTTTAAAACGAGCTGCATAATATTCGAGTTTTAGAGCCTAAATTAGATTTTAAGATTGGTAAATGGGAATCCAACATAGGCCTACTTAAAACCGAAAATAAATTGTATATAATGTTACTAAAATAACATGTGAATGCAAACGAAGCTACGAAATAACGACACCAGTAACCATTAAACAATTTGGATTTCAATTTAAAACTCATGGAACTGAAATTCGTGAGGATGATAATTACATGAGAATTAAACACAGACGTACTATTGTACTGAAATTATTTGTAGGTATCCGCTTTACTGGAATTCAAATTTCGATAATTTTAAAGTTATTAGTGATACTGAGTAGTTTTCTTTTTTCTTTTATATAAAAAATTATTGTTGCAACGGAAAACAATTGGGGTTCACCGGAACCAATAATAAACTCCTAAGCCAAGTCATGGGATAAAAATGTATATCTAGGTAGTTTAGATAAAGTCGTGGATGGCTAACAAAACCAGCAATAAATTATACAGTTTTTCACATAGGCCCAGGCATAATATTTCAACAGTTACTTAGTTCCAATAATATATATATATAATGTACATTTAGGTAAAATTTTACATTGTTTATAACACAGGGAGCAACAGATGCATCCAATTTGAAGTTTGCTATTAAAATGCTACGTCGTACTTCACAGGTACTGCTGATGATGCTGTAGATGATTCTGACAACGCCGCGGGCCCTAGCAAATGTACTTGGGATCCCAACAACCCTAAACTATGTTTGCCTCCTAGTTTTTTCATACCACAGGTTCTGAATACGAACCCATCCTCAGGATCAGACGCTAGCCAAGGAGCCGGCAATAACGTAGGATCCTAAAATGGCACTGGATCCGGAAATTTGGCAGCATCCGCATTAACCGCGAGATTCTTGGAGTCCGACCTTTTACTACTTTAAAGGACAGTTGAAAAATCAGATGTGTTTTCTTTAAATACAAAGGGTAGTTCAAAGTGTTGCCATAACTGTTTACAGTTAAAATAAATACATGTATAACTAATAAATGAGGCTTGTGTTATTAGTGAATTTCCCATGGTAAAGTGAACTATTAGCATGACTCGCTTGGTGAAACGTAAGCCCGGGACCTCCATTGAAGTTCCTAACGTGTCCCCCTGAACACGTTTCGGGGGTCGCTAACAAATGTATATATATATATATATATATATATATATATATATATATATATATATATATATATATTTGCACTCTAGCGATCGCATTTTTTTCTGATTTACTTTATATTTGGTAATTCTTTCATATCTTGATGTACTTTAATGGCCCCCAATACCCCTATACCAACTTTTTATCCTGACTTTACCTCCTCCTAACATTATAATGGTACAACATTGCCATCCTGATAGTGAATTGAAGTATATCCACGAGCAACAGAACAGCCAAAAAATAGGATTTTTCCATTTTCTCAAAAAATCTTACTTATGTTATATTAAAATCTATATTAGACCTTTTTGGTCCGTATGCGTTATAGTGACCCCCACCTTTAACAGAACGCTGTGGCGGTTATGATAGGTGAGGTTACTGTAATTGTGTAGAGCACTCTTTAGTTGACAGAATTGATCATTTGTCGCATCGCGAACCCCCTCCTCTCCCTCACTCAGTCAAGGTCAGTTGAAAGGTCATTCATCGGCTGGTGGGGTGACAGCGTCTCAACTAGTCCATCATGTCACGTATATGCGTATACATATGGGGCTCATATAAATAGCGCAACAAGAAACACAGTGGTCCAAGTCACCTTAATTTAGACTCCCTCGCCGAATACATGAGGCAATCAAGAATGGGAGCTGAGGGAGGAAATCAATTTCAATTCCTCGAAGATGTTGCGGTCTTTAGGGAGTCTCAGAAATGTTACCAGTAATTGAAAATCCTTGTAAATTGAAGGCTAAATAAGAAAACGACTCTCCTTACGTTCAATTTTTTTTGAGATGAAATACTGGTAAGAAGCTGAATGCAATGGATAAGAAAAGTAATGAATATTGACCTATCTTTTTAGCATTGAATACAATGTGACATATTTTCCATACAGTTTATAGCTAACTAGAATTTCCTAACTAGAATTTACGCATCCTGTTTTGAGAAGCGAAAATAGTAAATAGTTAAATAGTAAAAAAAAAACTTTGACAGTCTGTAGTTATATGTAATTCTTATAACAACTGTTTATTTAATTGAATTGATTTAAGAAAAAACACATTTTGACATAAACCAAATAAAACTCTCATCCATATGAATAAGATGGGAACGTGGAAGTCCCATGAGACAGAGATCTGAGGCCTAAATCAAAAATCTAAAGCCAGCTTACACATCTGCACACTTGACTTGGACGTGCATTTTAGTGTATAATATGTGGGGGTAAATCATAAAACAAAAAGCCTTATTGTTAACAACGTATCCATGTAGCGTATTCATAATATATTTAGATATTTGGATAAATTATGTCTTTTTATAGTTTTTTTAGATAGTTTGTATATTAGAAGATTAAATACAATTAAATGCTTTTAAATATGTAGACTGTATTTGTTATATTTTAGTTATTAAAGCAGTGAAAGTAGTTTGGTTAATTTGTATTAGAAATTCCAACCAGATGAAAAAACCTTTAAACACTTAATAACAATTAACTGCAGTTTTGTTAATTAACATTTAACTGTAGTAACATCATTGTTTTTAAGTGATAATAAAATGAGTTTGATTCATCATCCAAAACTTAACTAACAATTAAGTTTAAACTAAACCCTTTTGGGGTATTGCATGCAGGTGTAAAATATATTGTGTAAAAAGACAATTTTTGCATTTAGACAATTTCTAATTAATACTTCATTATGCAATATGATATAGCTTTATTAAAATAACGCCTTAAATTTAAATATTGCACTGCAGATTCCCATTTTGTTGCATACAATTAAGTATGCATGCATGCATGCTAGTTTAAATATAAACTAGTGGACCTGTTGCTCTAAATCGAGCAAAACTAACTTTTATTGCTTACATAGTTACCATCTGTTCTTACTGTTTACCTGTATTTTACTGTATCATCACCTATTTTAGAATGAAATTGAATTCAAACTACTCTCCATGTTATATTTAAGGGAACAAATTGAACTTTGAGAGTCTCCTGTGCCCTTCAGCAAGGCAGAATTGGAAATTGAAAACCTCTTTGCTCAACTACGAATATGGGCAATTGTTTTACAACTTAATTATCGAAATTGGTTCAAAAATAACGGAGCAGTTCTGTTCACAAAAATCGGCTTAACGTATTATAGATATAGATTGTTAAGCCATACATTTTTTTATAATTAGTGAACAATAATTCTTCAGTTTGTTTAAGCCCGTCATTTTGTACGTGCTAATAACAGCTAGTAATACCTAAAAATCTTCTTGGTTCATTCGAATTTAAATTACTCATTTGTATTTAAAATAATGTAATAAAGATTGCTTAAAATTAGCTTGAGACTTTTTACATAACTTGGAAAACCTTATACCTATAATAGCCATTTAAATTAATATTATTCGCCTAACAGTATTTCTAAAAGTATATGCTTTTCATACTAGATTCGTATTACGTATTATACCTTTTGCAATCCGACGTTAAAACTAAACATTTTGTGTAAAGTTGAAAAAAGTTGAGAGAGCAAGCAGTTCATGATGGAACCAAGAGAGCGTGTCCGGAATACTTAAGTTGTTATCTCAGATTTTGTCTCATCGCCTTTAAATCTTTATTTTTATACCAAGAATAAATGTTTTACCAGATATAAAAATTAAAATTTAAATTTTAAATTCGTATGTTACATTGTAATTAATACTTGTGAGAATTAAAAAGTAAATACACCGAATATTGAAACAAAAAAAATACTTATTTGAATTATATCATTTAATCATATATCTTATATATGATTTCACAAATGTCTAGTTTGTTTGTGAAGAAACTTACAAAGCTTTGCTCATGGCTTCGTTGTAGTCTACTGAATTATGCATAGTTATCCCATTTTGATGTCTTTGCTTCAGTAGTCTTACGTATTATTACTGTTCTTATGGAGGGTAAATAATATGTTATACCTTGCTTACTTATGAATATATTTTTATCAAACTTCGTTAGTGGCTTCCGTTCATTGAAGATTATTTGTATTGTGTTACGTTTGATTTGCTACTCTTATAAATATCAAATTAAAATACTCAAGCGATAAATATGGGTTTTTAATGTAACTAGAACAAATTTGGATAGCTGTGGAACTAGGATTATAAACGATTTTTTAACCGGTCGTACGATAACAGTGATAGAAAAATTGTTAACTCAACAGATCATAGTCCGTCTTCATTTAACGTTGGGAAGTTTTACTATTTAACATAAAACCTAAAATATTTTATTCATAAATGAATAACGCAACATTTATGGTAGTTATAATTAAAGAATTAAATTACAAATGTGAAAATAATAATGTAACTATCTAAAACAGTTTAGAAAGGTAAAAATAAATGAGCAGTTTAAAGATGATTTTAAGAGGAGAGTAGAGCAGAGTAACAAAATACCATAACACATGGTCAGTTTCAAAAATGGTACAGTTGTAGTTCACAAGATACAGATGTTTTTCCAAACCTCTTTCACTTGCAATTCTTCAGCCAATCACCCACTCCCGTTAATCTGTATGCCAAACTTAAATGACTTCACATCAATAAAAAAATAAACACAATTTCAAGATAATGTAACAAATAATAATTAATATAAACTAATCAATCCGACACTTTGCTTAAAGTTGAACAAATTTCCAGTCACAAATCCTCTAGCGTAATAAACAAGAATATATGTGATCCCCGTAAAAGGTTAGATGAAACCAAATGCTGTTTTTGCGGAAAGCTAGTGTCACTAACGCGAAAGCGTGACCAGAAAGTTCTCCTAAAGGGTTCAATGATTGGAGTAAAACCTGCGTAATGTGTAGTAATTTATAAACCTGACCAAGGCAACAGCAAGTTTTTACAAAACCACTGACTTTATGTTTTAGATTGAAGTACAGGACAGACAAAGTGTCAAGGTAGTTTTTATAATGTTTGATATATGGATTTAGATATAATTTATATTAATGTATTTTACCAAAGATACGAATATATTGTTATAATAAAAGTGATTACGTTTTAATCTTTAAAATATAGCTGAATTAATTATTTACTGACATAATGTTTAGTATTAAATATAAATGAATAGTTAAATAGTATTTTATCTGGTGGTCTATAACATAGAGAGTAATTGTAGTATCAGGGTTGTAATGTTATAATCATCTAATGTGGGTAGTAATTCTCACCATCTTCCTGTCAACAAATAGGAATATTTACACATTGTACAATTAGTTAACTATACAAATTATAAACTGTACAATAATTTATTTTGTAGCATGATACGTGTTGTTAAAACTAAACAGGATAAATAAAATACGTCTTACAACACTACAAAGTATATTTACACTTATATTGTACTTACATACAAGACGGTAAATTATACACAAAAGATGGTGCAACAAAGCGATCGATTTCAACCAGTCTCACCGGTCATCATCGGGCCGAATCAGAGAAAGACAGAAACAAGTTGGTGTACAGCTTATATATTATTGGCTACCGGAAGTTCCGGATATAAGTTGAGATAGGTACCACCAGACTCAAATTTGACCTCTTGATTGATCAATTGATCCCTATCCTTAAATGTTTCCTTAAAAAAAAAAATTCTTCCCATGCATTCATTACATTTCCTTTCCTACAAAAATGGATAATTCTCAAATTGTCTTCAATTGTTCCCAAGGAGTGGCCATTTTTGAGGAGGTGTTTTCCGACATTCGATCTTTCCGGTTTTCGGTTCTTCCATGCTGAAATATGATTATTGTATATTTTTACAAAATTAACAGTTTGACCATCACAATCATTACTACTGATTTTATATACACCGGCCTTATCAAAGTTATCACTTTGGTTAGTTGGTCATTATGGTTGAAATCGATCGCCTTGTTGTACCGTCTTTTGTGTATATTTTACCGTCTTGGTTGTAAGTACAGTATAAGTGTAAATATATTTTGTAGTGTTGTAGGACTATTTTATTCATCCTGTTTAAACTGTACAACTCACTTACCAATATTTCAATTTTCGCAAGTTATTTGTTTGTAAGATAATACCATACCACTAATAAAACACGCCATAGGTTAAACTATCGCAGTAATCAGTATTTAGAGACTAGAACACTTTTATTGGGTAGTAATTTACACACCTAGGGCAGTAAGAGCGTCATTACAGCCTGAGTGCGGTGTTTGAAAGCATGAGTGCGTTAAGCGCCCGAAGGCGTTATGGCTCTTACCTGGGGGCATTTATGTTACTCGTAATTGTGCTATTGCGCATCGTAGGGTGTTGGTATCTTGTGGCGGAAGCGCGTCACCAAGGTATTCTGACCATCATATGTGATGGAGGGGGGGACTTGGGGTGGTCAGAATACTTCGGTGACGTGTTTTTTTTTTTAACTGGTTTGCAACCAATGACAAACTTCAGCACTGGTAGCTATAGCCTATCCAAAACTCAGGACGGGATTAGAACGTCTACCCTCCCTTTAGCCTCACCACAACGATAACGTTGAGAGTGACGTCATATATTTTGTATATACGTATATTTTAAGCGAAGTTCTGCAATTTTAGTCCGGGCCGCGGTGGTGGGTATAGAGGGAGGTTAGGCATTTTGATCCCGACATGGGTTTTTTGATAGGCTCTAGTCGAGAGTAAATTCAGCTGTCACTGTAAACCAGCTGATCAAATAAACACCGTGACGTCACCTGGTGGTTGCGCAGAAAGTGCTCAAATTCGTACTTCTGAATAGCACACCTTTTTTTTACGTAGGAGGAACGCGAACCCAAAGGAACAGTGTGGGACTCCCTCTTACGAGGTATACCCACTAAACCTCCTACGGAGCCGCGGGGAAAAACCAGGCCGGAACCCTTATCGGACAACTTCGGCACTGGCACGCATGTCTTGCGCCCAGACGGGTCACGTCACCGTTTCGGGGACTTAGAGGTCACCTAAGCATCCCTCGTCTCGCTTTCCCCGAAGAACGGATTGCACGAAGAGCGCAACCGCTCTCCAGGAGTCTTCATTTCGAAGCATTGCCCCCACCACGACGTCCGGGGACAGATCGCCGACAGCAGAGACGAGCCTCCTGCTGTCTTCAGCGAAACGACTGCACCGGAAGAAAGTATGATGAGCATCATCCACCTCCTCCGGGCAGTAACTACACTGAGGTGACCTCACCTTCCCCATGCGGAAAAGGTATTCCCTGAAGTACCCGTGGCCCGTCAGGAACTGACACAAGAAAAAGTCAATTTCCCCAAATGCACGGCTCAACCACGGGCTTATGTCTCTGATAAGACGAAACGTCCATCGCCCTTCCAGTCCACCGTTCCACCGCTCTTGCCAAACTCTCAGAGTTTCGAGTCTGGCTTCCACAGCAGCTTGGTCTCTTCCGAGATCAGGGGCACGGCGAAAGATGTTCTGCCTCTCAGCGGCGAGCAGATCAAGAGGAAACACTCCAGCTACAACCATTACAGCCAGTCCAGACACAGTGCGATACGCACAGGCAACCCTAAGAGCCGCCCTGCGCTGAACGGAGAGAATTCTCTTGCTGTGTTTTTTGACTCTCATGGCACCCGCCCACACTTCTGCGCCGTACAGGAGAGTGGAGTTGACGGTGGACATGAGAAGTCGCCTCTTGCTGGACCTCGGGCCTCCGACGTTCCCCATCAATCTGCTGAGCGACAGAACAACCCTCGTCGCCTTGTTGCAAACCGCCTGGATGTGCTCCCACCATGTGAGGCGGCGGTCGAGCACCACTCCCAGATACTTTGCCGCAGTCTTCGTCTGGACCTCCACGTCACCAACAGTCATAGGGATTACTGTTTGGATCCTCCGTCGCGTGAGCATGACGATCTCGGTCTTGGCGACCACCAGCTTAAGTCCATGACCGCTCATCAATCTGTTGACCTGGTTGAGGCGAAGCTGGGCCACCTCCGGATTCCGAGCCGTGATGACTGCGGCTACATCGTCTGCGTAGCCCACGAGATAGACTTGTGGTTGCATCTCGAGGCGAAGCACTCCGTCATATGCCACGTTCCAAATGTCAGGGCCAAGGATCGACCCTTGCACCGCGCCGGCGGTGACCACTTTGGAACGGACCCCTGCTTCTGTGCTATATAGCAGCCTGCGCTCCTTCGAGTAGTCCTGTACCACGACCAAGATATAGTCGGGTACCCTGAAGTCCCGCTGCAACGCCTCGAGCATGTCCACCCAACGGGCCAAGTTAAAAGCGTTTTTAACGTCCAGGGTGACCAGCAGCACGATCGGCCTGGCCTGATGGCAGGCCGTGTCAGCCCGCTGGACGGCGCCCAGGACTTCAGCCACGGCATTCAAGGTTGAGTGGCCCTGCCGAAAGCCGCGCTGCCGGGGGGACAAGTCCCCAGCGGCTTCGACGGCCGACCTCAACCTGGGTTTCAGCAACCTCTCAAAGAGTTTACCCGCCGTGTCCAACATACAGAGTGGTCTGTATGCCGACGGGGACTCCGGGTCACCTTTGCCTTTGCTGATGAGCGCCAGTCTAGCTGTCTTCCAGCGTGACGGAAACACACCCGCCGCCAAACACGCGTTGAACATGCGCAGCAGCAGATGTGGGTGACTTCCCGCCACAACCTTCAGAGCCTCAACCGGAATGCCATCAGGGCCTGGAGCTCTGTTGTTGTGCATGGCAGACGACGCTGCCACGAGCTCCTGTTCCGTGAACAAAGGAACATCAGGCACCTGCCCCGTTACTCTCTCCTCTCGCCTCACAGGGTGACTTGGGAAGAGAGCATCGACAATAATATTGAGGTGGGAATAAGGGGATAAAATATTCATGGGATTTCTGCTTACTGCGAAATATCAAATTACCAGCTTCTCAAAAGTGATATCACCTTTCAAAGTCATTCAAATATTTGTGTAAAACAAATATAATTGATTTTACGTCCTTGTTGTATAAAACTTGTGTTTGCAGGACGTTTGCATTTTATTAACAAAGGTTGAGTGCTTTTACTTTGTTATATATTGATGTTGTATTAATATTATTATTAGCTTCCATTTTTTTTCATAACCTGTAGTTGATGATGACGTACAGTGGTCAACCGAAATTCCGTACTTATAACTATTAAACGTATTATTTCCATAGTTGTCTGCTGATATGTATTTCAGATTTTTTTCCCTTACAACACTTTTGATATATTTCGGCAGATAGCATTTCCTTATGATTGCAAGGACATGGATTACATGTAGCCTAAATAAAGCTATAAGGGTTTTAACAAATTCATTTAGTCGTGACCATTGTAAGCTTTTGTTCAGGTAGGGATATTGACTTTTGTAATTGTGAATATATTTGTAAGCCTAGTTTATGTTAAAAAATATACTTACATTATAAAATCACGTCTATGACCATTTCACGATATCCAGCTATCACGTTTTCACAGGACATAGAAGAATAAGTAAAAATATAAAGTCATTTAGGGTACTGAGTACCAAACCGTTAAAAAAAACTGCTGCTTGCAACAAGAATATGATTGATAAATGAAGATTTGCAAAGATTATCAATGACTGGCTGACAGAAAACACATGTTATGATGTTAGTGAGTTTGCAGATATGTCTTTTAATGACAATATTTTATGTTGATAACGAATAGTCCAGTAGCCTATCAAGCAATTTAACTAGACCTTAATACCTACGAAACGGCCTATTACACGTATGTTTAATGGAAATAAATCATTATATTCTTTTCATGCAAGCTTATGTATTTTTAACATGTTTCCAAAAGCAATGTAAATGGTTTTATACTATGCAATACGCGGGTTAGAGTGAATAACCGCACAAACCAAGTATCCATGCTAGATCCAAGTACATCTGTTTGTTTAGTTTTTAACAACCTATATACATTTGTAAGGCTTTACTACACACATATCTCTCAATCCACATTATTAACTTCGTCGGTGGTACATCCAAAATAATTCTTATTCACTATAGTAAACACGTTTGAACTTGAGCAAATCTGCACATCTTTCTTAGGATTTAAAACCTCTTCAAATTTAAGTACTGTACGTACTGCGTTCATATTCCGTTAGGTACTTCGTTTATGTAATGCCCGTAATATATGATGATATCACAGGTCATGTATTGTGCTATGTTAAAGTATAAAATCTGTTAAATCCGAACCTATTTTTTTTTCTTCTGTCATTAAATGCATAATAAATTCTTTATAGATTATCAAGTTATACTAGCCGTTTGACCACCCTCCGTACAGCCTTATCCTCGCCTCTAGCAACTCTTTTTTCATTTGCAACTTTTTCTTGGTGGTCAACACTTCAACAACTATAATGATCTCAGTGAACATGTTAATACGTGGATACAGAATCAGGCAATAAATCTATATGATCGAGGGCATACAAAAACTTGGGCATACAACCACTTGGGCATAAAACAGCTTGGGCATACAAAAACTTGGGCATAAAACAGCTTGGGCAAACAAAAACTTGGGCATACAACCACTTGGGCATAAAACAACTTGGGCATACAACAACTTGGGCATAAAACAGCTTGGGCAAACAAAAACTTGGGCATACAACCACTTGGGCATAAAACAACTTTGCATGCAACAACTTTGGAATACAAAAACTTGTGCCACGGTACAGAAAATGTCTCAAAATCACGGGGGTTATGTCAAAAGATTAAGTAAGAGTTGAATATTTCTGTACAATACATTGTTTTCCTGTATCCGTCTTTTATTTACATTTATTACCAAACGAAATTTACGTTCTAGACGTACCTCCTAAATTATAATGATAAAAAATAGGAAACTATTAAAATTTAATGTATGCCATACAAGAAAATGTTTAATTTAGTTTTAGAAAATTGAATTGAATAACATGGAATCAATACTGTTTTTTACTAAAGGTATTAAATTGTATGCAAAAGTTTTCAGATATTTCATCCAACAGTGAATTTAATAGTTCCTAACTTCCCGCCTAGAAACAAGTGTGTAAGACAGAATGATATTACTAATTAGTAGTATAACACACTGACTAGTCAGCCATGATCAAGTTGCTCAAGTAGTTTAAAGTAGCTCAAGTAGTATAAAGTAGCTCAAGTAACATAAAGTAGCTCAAGTACTATCAAATAGCTTTCGTAGTATCAAATAGCTCCAGTAGTTTCAAGTAGCACATGTTATCTCCGCTTACATCAATTATGCGAAAGTATCCCGCAGGAACCAAATAAAACGGGAATACCCCGATCTCTGCTAAACGAATTTCGGTCTCGTCGGAGAGCATTCAGCCCCCCCCCCCCCCGGTGTGAAAAGGACACACTTACTCGGTGATGTTGTAAGTGCATGCGTTACAATACATTTTTGATTTCCTGTAATAGAAAGTTATTATTTTGCTGGCTTCGATATAATGTGAAGAAATATTGTATATTACCAACCTTAACCTAATAACTGGTGTGACTGGTCGAAATCGGTAGCATTTTACCATATGTTATGTATATTATAATCTTGTGTATGAATACAGCGTAAGTATAATTATACTTTAAATTGCTGTAAGACGTTTATTTATATCTCTATTAAAAATAGTATTCAGTGTGTGTGTTAAATTGTATGCAAAAGTTTTCATATATTTCATCCAACAGTGAATTTAATAGTTCCTAACTTCCCGCCTAGAAACAAGTGTGTAAGACAGAATGACCCTTTACCATATTTATTTACGTCCTCTTTTAAAATTTAATGAGTAGTGCAAAAAAAGTAGTAACTATAATTATTGTTTTGAATTATCAACCAAAGTATTATGCTAACCATACTAATCTTTGTATCCTATGGAAATTTATTATTAATTTAATTTATTGTATTTTAATAAATAAGATAAATTGTATGTTTTTATAAGATTGGGATATGGTAAAACATTTTGAGGGTTAATTTATATTTTATATTGGCGAAATTGTGAGTAAAACTAAAGCTTCCATCCCCTGATTTAGGGGCTAATGATTGAGTGTAGCATATCATATTTACTTATAGATAAGTTTATTATCGTTAAATTTTATAAATGTTGTTCCAAAATACGAATACTTGTCTATACATTAGTGTGATCGAGAGAAAACTTAGTTTATTTTTTTATCTTGGTTGATCCATTTAAGTGTAATTTTGTTAGTTACTTAATTTCAGTAAACGCTAAAACGGAAAGTGATCAAACAGGGGAAAGCAATCCAAACCTGTGCTGATGTTGATTGTCCTTTAAATAAACATGTAACCCCTCTAAGCAACGATAAATCCTATAACCTTTAGGCTTGCGATAGTATTTCCAGTAGTCATGCTCGACTCGTAGCGTGCTAACAATATTAAATAGATGTTTTAGACCAATATTTCAATTTAAATAAATGATTTGAGAATTTTAACTTTGTTACCTGTAAGAAATTGTTTTTTGGATTAGTTTATGTGTTTGTTTGTTTTTTGTAATTGGTGTAACTTTCGGTTGCAAACAATTTAACTGTAAATTTAAAATGCACAAAAGCTAAATACAACAGATTGTAAAGGTGACTATAAATTAAACGCAATCAATTAAAAGCTAAAGGGACAAAATTAGGTTTTATTAACGAAATAACTTTAGCTGTACATCATATCGTCCTTAGTTCGCAATTCTATTGATTATTCTCCATACAAAAAGAAGGCATGTTAGGTATTGGCATGGCTTTAACTTCGATAGAGGTTTTAAACTTAGTATTTGTTTTGTTTTACCAGGATATATAAACTAGTCTTAAAACACCACCAAACTTAATTACACTTATACTAACAATACATACAAGACGGTAAATATACAACAAATATGGTAGAAGGCGTTCGATTTTAACGAGTCACACCGCTTATCATCAGGCCCAATCAGAGAATGATCGGCTTGTATGTAAGTAAAGTACAGTAAATTAAACTATATTTTATAGTTTTGTAAGACATAGTTTATTTTTACTGTTTAGCTTTAACAACTTCTATTATGTTACTTAACAAACTATTTTTACCTGCAATATGTTGTCATGAAAACCTATTACTAAAATGTTACTTATCTTAAATGAACGAAATTACATTTTCGTTGTCTCAAAATCATAATTTAACCGCATGAAACTTTTGTTTTATAACCTAAAACCCATTATCTCAAATGAGGTTTATTTATAATTTTTACAATCTCTTTGTAATATTTTTTTAAACAAAAAAATTTGTCGGCATTTGGATTTCGTATCGAGTATTATTGTTTTTAGAAAATAATCTTAGTCTTTAATGGTTTATCTCGTATTTTCCACTTAGAATATCCCTGTAATTGTTTATGTTCGTTCTTGAAAGAAAATGTTTAAAATACCTACAGGTTTTGAGACAGAATCTGTGGTAACAGCTTTACGTTAAGTGTTCCGGTCACGCGCTGTTGGGTCAGCCCCGCACCGGTGGCTACTTTTGTGTTTAACGTCTCCTTAATCGTTTTGGTGTTTTAACTCTTTCTCTGTCTTTCTATTTGTGTATGTACTTATTTTACAACTGGTTCCTATTCTAAATGAGAATCATGTTAATGTCTTTAATTACCTAGTACAAATTAATTTTTCCATAAAAATATTCCAATGTTATACAACTTAATAACATTAATTTACCACTATCACGACAAAGACTTACTACTTACAGCACCTTTGAATGTGACTAGTGTTCATATAGTTTTTAAAGGGACAGACTTCGGGAAATGTATTGCAAATATATGTTTCGTTTTCATTTATTCTTAGCTTGATTTATCACATGAAAGAATTCAAAGGAAAACGGCCTAGACCCATTCAATAATTTCCAACACACCAGGTTTCAAACACGTTAACCTTTGAACCAAAGCCCAAGCTGGTAACCGTTAGACATTGAGTTTGGAATAAGTGTAACCATGTTAATATCAATTTAAACTCTCTTACCAAATACACTTCCTTACAACCACTAAGATTGTTGGTTTCCTCTACATGAATATTGTTTTCTTAAAGAAATCTATAATTGAAACTTTACGAGAAGAACATATCAACATTTTGTGTTTCATTACTTACTTTAAAGTCATAGTAGACTATTTTGTGATACAAGATTGACTAGTATCTAAAAATAAACAAATCAACATGAATATATCGCTATTAAACTTATGTAATGCAATATTATACAAAATATTGCATATGATTTACTTTAGTTCATAACTTCTCAAATTCACTTTAATTAAGTATATGATTTTAGATCAATAAAGAAGAAAAGATGGGTATGAAACTTGCTAAAAGACCTTGGCTTTGAATCCCTTAGCAATTATATAATTAATATCTTGGGACTACACTGCTTGTTGCGGTAATGTGTATTTGGTTGAAATGTTAACGTAAAATTTGGGTTTTATATATATTACTACATACAGTGAGTAAATAATTAGGGTTGTGGTTATTATGTTTTGATTATTTTACAAATTATAACTAAAATAATATTTTGTTTAGTTTGTTTTACTACTGTAACAATGTGTTAAAGTTTGTAAATATATAGCAGCTATCGTTACTTTGGACATTCTTAGTTTAATAGTTGTGTTTAGATAAATATTTTTGACGGGTTTGATCCAATTTACTTTCAAGTTATAGCCAAGGCTTTTAAAATTTTGAAGAAAGTCTTTTAAATTTACAAATTAAATGTATACATTTTTTACAAAAGCAGATGATCACTATTCTTTATAATCAAAAGGGTTACTTTATGTATATTATTTTTTACTTTTATCGCAGTGTAATTAGTCAGTCAGTCAGTCACTTATAATTTGAACAAAGACTAAATTAGTTTATAGGTCAGCTGTGGGTTAGTTAATTGGCTAGCTTATTTTGTTTATTATTTAACATAGTTTGAGCTTTTGAGCTACTGATTATTCCACCAAAATTAAGTTAGGTTTACAGTAACATAAATTGAATCCGTAAAAAGTAACTTATAATAAACTGATATCCATTTTCGGTATTATTAAACTTCAAAATAAATGTTATACAATTTGTTACCAGGTACGTCTAATTAAATACTAACATTATACCAATTATAAAGTTAAATCTATTTCATAACAATTTCCAAATTGTATAGTCGATTATTGTTTTAAAATTAACCAAAACCATTAAAAATTTTAAATATTTTTATTTATAATCCATAAAAGTGCGTACTTGATAAAGTACGGTAGGAGTTGAGTATTTTATTAATCGTTTAACCCATCTTTCATATGTTCACTATTTATAAAACCTTCTGCGTCTATACAAAAGTAAATACATGATTATATTGCATATATTATATAAGTAAGTACAAAAATCAATATTACATTATATGGAACGAACTTGTTGTAACTTAACATAAGGCATAAACAATACTTGTCTTGGAATGGAAAAAATTTCACCCAGTACACCCAAAGACATTGTTACTTAATAGCATATGAATATATTTTAAGTATAAACAACAAATAAACTTTATACCGCGATACATTGTTACTTAATAGCATATGGATATATTTTAAATATAAACAACAAATAAACTTTATACCGCGATTATTTAATTAATATATTTGTATTATTAGGATGTTAATTGAATTTATTTCAAACCCGTTAACCAAAGTTACACTTACGCCACGTCATGTTTTGTTCAAAAAGGTATTGTTAAGACTTGTTATATAAAAATGATGGTAACGATGAACATAAAATTATGAACAATGATTTGGGTTTTGGTTAGTGCATAATAGTTTTGTTGGCTGTTCCCAGGTGATTAACGAGGCAGATTGTAAGGAGTTGTAATGTATAATACCGTTATTATTTACGTCTCAACTAATTCTAAAATATATTTTTGAGTTTTGAGCACTTCGAACAATAGCATGTATGAAATTATGGAAGTTAGTAATACCTTACGGACAATCGGAACCCATTGTATACCCCACCCAGCCATAACCCTCCTCCACTAGAAGCTACATGCCATACGAAAACGTCCTGCCTATTTTTATGTAAAATATAAAAGAGATACATTAATAAATAATATGACTATTATAATTTATCGTTTGAAATATTTAATAACAGTAAATAATTTGTTTACCTTAATCCCTTTTTAACAAGGAAAACGCTATATGATTAAAGGTTCATAATACACCCTACATACTCAAATTTCAAGGAAATTCTTTACTACATCAGCAGTAAGACTTTGTTGCTTGTTTTTCAAAGACTAACAATAAAACCTTATGACCCCTATTGTAATATTATCAGTGTAATCGTTAAGCCTCCATTAGTGTATTGTATTTCATACATTCTTGAATGAATTTTAACATTACGAGGAAGAGGTAACCAACTGTTACAACTTAATATAAATTGCTTAATTTACCAAAATAACTTAACATTACTGAAATTGTATTTGGTTATTCAGCTATTGTTTCAGTATACTCCATGCAAATGTATTACCTTCATCCTAATAAATTAGGAAAACGTTTAAAATACTTTGCATAGGCTTTCAAATATATAATGATAATCGTAAATTAAGTGATGATCGTAAGATTAACATGTAATTTGACTTCAATATACTTCTTAGTTGTTCTTTAAACTACATTTAATCAAATGAAAACCCCACCGAACAAACTTATAGAAATCCTTACGTATCGTTCGTAACATATTTGTTAGGATTCCTAAATATTTTGTGATCCATAAATTCCCTTTGGACTTCGCTCCATAGGCCTTAAATTTTGTACTGTCAGTAATCAGTAATCAGTAATCAGTAATCTTTATTTCCATTAGTCCGTTACAAAACAGAGATAGGACAAGTCAGCAGTGGTCTTATAACTAATAAGATAAACAAAGTACTTAAAACTAAGACCTACATACCTTAAAAGGTCATGTACTGTTTACATGCCATAAATTCCTCAATTCCATAAAAAGGATTGGCGATGAGCCATTGATTTAAAATTGACTTAAACCTGTTTGTGGAAACATGTCGAGCTGAATGAGGCAACTTATTAAAAAATTTCACACAGTTGAATTTGAAAGAGTTACCTGATTTGGCCAGCCTGTGTTGCGGAAGATCAATTTTGTTCCTGTTTCTGGTGTTGTGATGATGGATGGTGTGCCTATCAATGAATTATGTAATGTGAGATTTAGTGTAAGTTAGAATGTAAAAAATGTAGAGGTTAACAACTGTCATAATATTCAAATCAATAAAAAGCGGTTTGCAATGTGCATCATGTTCTGCTCTACAAATAGTCCTAATCACCTTCTTTTGAATTAACAAAATTTCATGAACAGCACTAGAGTGCCCCCACAGGATGATACCATATGAGACATGAGACTGAAAAAATGCGAAATAAGCAGCCCTCAAATAAGCATCTCCTACGAAGTCCCTGAGCTTCCACATTAAAAAGGATACTCTTGAGATTCTATTACATACATTAATTATGTGTGATTTCCAGTTCAATTTGTTGTCAATGTGGAAACCGAGCAATTTGATGGACTGATGACCACTAAAATGTGACAGGCTGATCAACAATTCTTGCGTTTTATCTTTGTTACAAAGCAATTTGTTGGAAGAGAACCAATTTTCAACAGAAATAAAGGCCTGCCTCACCCTTTCATTCAAGTCTTTCAAATTATTATTAGAAGAAAATAAAGTGGTATCATCTGCATAGACTACAACTTTTGAAGGAACATTGGAAGGCAAGTCGTTGACAAACACTATAAACAGGAAGGGACCAAGAACCGATTCTTGCGGAACGCCTGTGGTGACAGAGAGAGTTGATGAATCAAGACCAGAAATTGATACATATTGTTTGCGATTAGTAAGATAAGATTTAATTAAATGAAGTGAGTCATTAGCAAACCCAAACAAACAGAGTTTTTCCAAGAGAATTTCATGTTCAACACAGTCAAACGCTTTGCTTAAATCACAAAGCGTAAGGGTGACAGATTCTTTCTTCTCCAAAGCCAATAGAGCATCTTGAACCAAACTTGAAACAGCTGAAGTTGTGGAAAATTTTGATCTGAAGCCATGCTGGCAGTTGCTAATGAGGTTATTAGACTCAAAATGATAAACTAATTGAGTATACATGATAGATTCAAAAACCTTAGAAAAAATAGGAACTATAGACACCGGGCGATAATTTTGAGGTGAATTTTTATCACCCTTTTTGAAAACAGGTGTGATCTTAGATATCTTAAAAAGATCCGAAAAATAACCATGAAGAATGCATTGATTGATAACAAAAGTGAAAGGTTCACAAAAGTATATAATTGTACTTTTAAGTAAATAATTTGAAATCCAATAAAAATCAGTACTCTTGGAATTGGAAAGTTTAGAAACTGTTTTGGTTACCTGTACATTGGTGGCAGACGATGACTTTATGTGCATATCAGTCTCTAAAAAGTTAACAATAAACACATGTATGTTGCTCTCCGTGAATCATACCGATATAACGGGATCGTAAGGCTCTGTTATACTTAAAACAAAGTATAGCAACAATCTATTTCTAATGTATTATCTAATTGTTATACGCGATGTGATAGTTGTTATACTACTTGCAAAAATGAGGTTAAAATTTAACAATTTTTTTTATAAAATAGTTATTTAAACTGTAAGCAATACATTTTGTAATCCGTTACATTTCCAAATGCATTAATCTATTCCATAAATTATATCTCAAGTTATTTAATGAGCATATTGAATACAGCAGCAGATTTTGATTGTAGCTTATTAGCAGTTAGTTTTACTATTTGCTGTTGAAGATTATAACCATAATGTGTAAAGCATCCTCTCATTAGAAGATTGGCACAGTGATAATGCATGACAACGTCGCCTTAGATAAATGTATAAAGCAGCAAAAATAGATGATATAACACACAGTGAGGCAATGCATGTTTTATATACTCTGTTATTACTTTGCATATTTGCTTTCTTGCCATCACGTTTCTTTGGATCAAATACAAATACAATTATTTTGAACTAAGACGTATTTTACAGTATTATAGGAGTCAAAAAATTTACAAATATAGCACAAATACATAGTAGGTATTAAATTAGCAAAATAAGTTTTTTATTAAATAAATAAAATAAGGTTTAACGTTATATATAGTTGTTTATATGTTTTTAACCTTAATACATATAGTATACATATTGTATTCACTCATTTATAATTTGTATTTTACTAAAAAAATATTATGTGTATTTTAATAAGTATGGACTACGTAACAAAAATTACAATGAAATTTAATAGGTTTATGGAATTTTTATTTAGATCATTGAAGGTTTCTTATCTTACTGGGAATTCTGTATTTTATAAAAAAATTGTATTATAAATATATTAAATAAATAATTGGTTTATTTTTTGCATAAAGGGGCAGTTCAATATTTTATATATTTGCTATGAAAAATAAATCTTATGAGATTAACTTGAGATAGATATTATCAGTTGACATTGATTCCAGTATTGCCATCAAAACAGATGATCTTTGAAACATAAGTGTTATCAAAGGACTGACCATAGAAAATTGTTAATATGAAATTATAATTTGTTTTGTTTGAACAGTGTTATGTAAATAAAATGTAAATAGTAAATCACTTTTTAAAATTCATTTTATAAAGGGTCTAATTCGTTTAAATTATATATTATACTAATTATATAGGCCCCTACAGTGTTTACATTTGTAAATGTTTTGTTAAATAATAATACATTGAATAAAAATAGCCTCTGTAAAAAAATCAATTAAAGCTCAATTTAATTTGGGTTAAAATTATTGAGTAACCGTCCGTTTCTAACGACCAACAAAGTAAATGGACCCTCAAAGGGCGCTTCCCTTTAACTAAGTAAATTAAAGAGTCCCTTATAATTGGTTACAGTGTGCAGACCATCATTGGCGTTTAAAACGTTTAAACAAATATATTGAATTAATCTATATTCAACCCAATTAAAGTTCAAACAATTTTTGAAGGAAGAAAAAGTCTCTGCGATAATTTAAAACTAAAGTATCAACCTTTTATAACTAAACTCTGAAAAACATAGTTTTAAAGTCATCATATAAAAGCATGACTTATTTTGCCAGTATTTTAATATCGCTTACAATAAACATACTCCGCCAAATAATTAAACATAAATATTATGCTTGAACCAAGCAACAATGATAAATATAATTGTGTTGTAGTTAAACGTACGAATATTGCAACAGAAAATTAAGGATCATAAACATAATAAAATTACATAAACTGATTGAATATAAACATGATGTTTTTTATTCACACAAAGAGATGTAATAACGGCTGTGTATTCTTGCATAGACCTGCAAACAACAATATTAGTATCAGTATTGTTTGAACATAAGATAAACAAAAGGAATGTTTCATATTCCAGTTGACCCAGAAGAATCCTTCCTTATTTTTTAGTCGTGTTTTGTTCGGAAAATGTATATTTAGATTATGTGGATTTGATATATTTCTACAGTAGTAAAATACGATTAAAAAGTGGTTTATAAATATGGAATTTGGTAACTAAAATATAAAAAATACTATGCAATAATTTAAATTTATTCAAAATTATATGTCCAGGATGCATGTATACATTATATTCAATGACCAACTATGTTTATGTTTATGATCCTTACATTTTATTTTCTAATACCCGAGATTGTAAACTTGCAACTGTGTTTTAATGTTTCTGTCAAGATGAGGGACCTCGATTCCTTCAATGAGTTATCCAAGATCACGGAGGCCTTAGGTAAGGTTTGCAGTGGGCGCAGCTTATTACCCGAAATACCCGAAATGTGTCTGGAAGCCCACTAAAGAAGTGAACAAGGGAAGCTGGTGGGCCTCGACCCTAGCCTAACTACTAACAATCGGTATGCGTGTGGCTTTTTGAATCTTTATTTAGTTTTATTTTATATTGTGTGTTCCCTTTTTGTGCTATTGTTTATGGTGTGTGATGCATGGTTTAGTCTAATGGTGACTGCATACTATTATGAGCTTGTATTTGTGAGTCAAGAAAGGGAAACTCGAGATGTTTTAGTTAGTTTAGTTTTAGTGATCTGGCCTATTGAGCAAATTGAATGGCTTGGTAAATCTAAAATCTTGACCTTTCTGGAGTGATCACCAAGTCTCTCAAGCCACTTTATGGTTGGTTTGGTTGCTGTGAGATGAGATTGGGGACCGTAGATTTACGTAGTTTTGGGTCCTTCAAGTTCTTGGGCTGCGGGCTCCAACGATAGGTGTAAGACAGAATACTCATTGGAGTTAAAATATAAGCTATATACTTGAGGACTAAGCGGGAATAGAAACAAAAGTTAGATGCGGCCTAGGCCCAGATTTTTTGGAAAATACTGTAATTTTAATGTCAGTATAGGCTTCGTCCATGTATTGGACACTATGTGGCCAGACACATTAGCCACTTCATGAAGTGAACAGTAACACTTTGTGGCCAGACACATTAGCCACTTCATGAAGTGAACAGTAACACTATGTGGCCAGACACATTAGCCACTTCATGAAGTGAACAGTAACACTATGTGGCCAGACACATTAGCCACTTCATGAAGTGAACAGTAACACTTTGTGTCCCCGACATAATTTATGCTTTACTCACACTTTAGCTAAGGTAAGTTTAATGAAATAAAGTACTTAATCAAACATGTGGGCCCTTAAACTGTTTTTTCAAACTGTTATTTCAAAATAGTCTCCCCAAGGCAATTGGGAACTAAGTCACGGAAACAGTCACTGGACCAAATTAGACAATAGAGAGAAGTTCAGACTTTAGAAGTAACAGATATTGTTTAAGGTAAACATTTTCTTTGCACTAACGTAATTTCTACGCTTGATTCAACGATGAAATATGTCAAATTCATATCTGTTTTATTAGAAAAGTGTTTCAAATGTAAATAATATTATAATATTTATAAATAAATGCCTATATATTATTATAGACCGTAACATTGCTTGACCTATGTTCCTTTACATAATTAAAAACTTGGAAAAATACCATTTGGTTTTAGTTATTTTTCCGAGAAAAAACGTAACAAATGAAATAAATATTTATTTTTTTATTTGTTAACAATGTTTCACAATGGTTTCAATAAACATTCAATCATTGATGCTCAAGGCAATAACAAATATTCAACAAATTGTTCACAGTGCAGGAAAATATTCTTTGGTTTATGTTAGAAAGTGTTTACAAAACTGGATGATGTGCAGCTTAAATGCAAATTTGATTTTATACATGCGGTGAAAAATATGTCGTATTGACGGTGCATTGTTGCAAGGCGCTCTATACCGTATTTTGTTGAACATTTTTAAACAAAAGAAATATTTTTCTTCGGCCCTGACCTTTTGTAATCCGTTACTTCTAGATATTATCTTAAAAATAAAAATAAACTTTAAGACAAAATACCTCAACAATATCAATAGTGAGCCTTTTACAAAATAAAATTGTATACAAATTCAATATTCATGAAGTATCTAATCTACACTTAAGTATTGTATTGTTAACTATTGTACCTTTTAGATAAAGATCCATTTATTTATAAGATTTATAAGCTTTATAAATGTTAAACTTGAATAACACAGACACATTACATAAACCTAATGTAAAAAATTACATTAATATTACATTAATTACATTAATTACATTTTCATATTAGTTCTATATGAAAATTGTAATAGTAAGTTTAACCTAACACTAACGCCAACGAAAAAGACAATAGATATAACCTAGATATAATTAAGGTTGCAGGATGGAAATACATCTATGTTTATGTAGATTACCTCATATCACATTTTATATAAACAAAGTATGTAAACAAACTTTCAAACTGTATCTCAAGACAAGCCAACAAAACCCTGCTAGTCCACAAAACGGTAAACTCAATCATCTACATCATATAATTCAGGTTATTAAATAAAGTTTGTTTTCATTTCACTCGATTTATAAATCGTGATGGTCCAGTAAACAGTTTCTTAGCCCAATTACATTTACGATATGAACTAAGAAGGTATAAAGACACTTTTAAAGTAAATAATAAATAGGGTGTGAAAACCGAAACGAATTATTTACTAATCAAATAACAAAGCTTATAGGTAACTTTTAAAAATAATTTTGAATTAATATTTATACGTAAACTAAATCATGGTTACAATTTAGAATAAATAAAAACATATATTAATTCACCAATAGGATTATCCACAACAGGGTTTTTGTAATTAAAGTTGGGTACCTTTGCTGGTTCCCGGTCTAAGGGACCACTTCACCCTCCCAGAACTCGGTCCTTTGTAAATACTCATTGTTAACCCTCCTCACCTCCACTCCATTTATCTTTGAAAGCCTTGAAAAACAGCCTTAAAATAAGCCTCATAGATCAATATAATTTAAAATATATATATGAGACAAATATTAAAAGAAGCATGTCATTGGATACATAAACCGAATATGATTTTAAGTTTTGTTTTTTGAAATGCTAATTAACAATTTTTAACATTACTTGATTTTGGTCCACCGTTTAACCAACGACACTGCAGCCGAATGTATAATCACTACTCATTGGCAGCTGTTGATTTATGATATCATCATAGTATAAAGTTTAAACACATAAATATAACTTTCAATGACAAAGTTTTTTATATTTATAAAACATTTCTAACACTTTAAGAGTGAAAAACCAGTGGCTATTCCTAGTTTAGTTTGTCTGCTACTGATATAGAAAAAGCGATGTGAATTATAAGGATTTACTATTTTCCCAATCATTAAAATTAAAAAATAATCTTTAAAGTTATTGAATTTAGCTCTCTTTAAATTATAAGTATTTAAAATATAAGAATCTTGGTTAATCGGTCACTAGCAGAAACGACTACGGAAGGAGTTGGTTTTTACTGTGTTAAAGATTTTCTTTGGTTGAAGCAAATACGTCACATGTTTTCTGTAATATTTGACTTGCAAATATATGTAGATCAAACCGTATATTACAAGTTACCAAATATTAGCGAAGTACTGGAAGGTTGTATGCTCGATACACACACGCCTAGCTATAATCGAGTTTTGGATATCGTTCTTGTAGTAAAAGAAAAAGCTTTCGTTAAAGTGTCTCCAGTCTCACAGGATTCCCATCGCCTTATTAAGTCAATTATAAACATGGAAGGTTTGTTAATTTAAGTTTATGAGTTATTTATGAAATCATGATGTTATAGAATTACATTAAAAACATTATGCCACACAAAGTCCCCTTCAGGAAGCAGCAAGTATTTTTTTACTAAAACATTATTTATAGTACCTGTGAAAAAGGAAGTTTCTCTGACGCTATTTAAAAATAAATAAACCATGCGTTAATGGAAATTTCGTATTATAATATATTGTCTGCCTTCAATTATGACGTGGTTTTTCTGCTCTACACCCCACCGGACTACCAACTACGCTAGTCAGATCTGATCATTATTGGAAACTTTGAGCTAGGTGTATTAGTTCTGACAAAATCTTTGCATAACACACTCCGAATTTTGAGTTATTTATCCCCATTTGGGCTGTTATATCAGTTATTAAAGAGATTCTGTTTGACCTTATTCTCAAAGTCTGAGTAAAATGCAAATTAAGACGCCCCCACAGTAAAATTGGGTACTAACCTTTTAAAGACAGTAAATGTGCGTAACAAACAATTTTTAAATTGATCTAAATATGTACATACAAACCTAGATGTAACAATGTATTTATTCTTTAAGAGAATATCATTAATCAGAGAACGCAGGTTCACTACAACAGGGACCCTATACCTGGGATTTATATGCAAATTTTAATCGACCACGGGCACGTAAAACCATTCACCAAGTTTCACCAAAACATATTTATCAATAAGCGAGATATAACAACGTGGTTTACAATTAATTTATGTGTCTAAAAAAGTCAATTAAAAAAGTTAATATAGTGTTTAATTTGGTGTGATGGTATTACAGATACATAATACTGTGTTTGTCATACTGCTTTGAAAACGGGTGTTTTCAATATATGCGTTGCGGGGCTAAAGTAGTGTTTTTTCATCCCTAGGGCAAAAAATAATCAGTTGTTCTCGAGGTCATCAGCTGTTCGTTTTTGTTGTTTATATTAATTTAGAAAAACTGCAAACTTGTGTACATCGTTTGCATCAGGAGTTGTCATCGATTGTTCTTATCAATTATAAATTATTGTTGCATTGTTTTTGGTTTCATGATAGTCCACAGCGTTCTATATGAAAATTTTAATAGTAAGTTTAACCTAACACTAACGCCAACGAAAAAGACAATATTTGAATACATCTGTAACAGCTGTTTGTTACAAAATAGGGAGAATAATATGGAAACCATTTTTGGAGCAAAATTTTAAAGATAAAGTTTTAACATTTTCGCTTTATGAATTAGTTAGCTTAATACACTGTGCAGTATGACGAAAAATATATTTCATCACTTGGGCCTTCAGTTGTTTTTCGATCCTCGCTCATTTTCTGACCTCAGCTTCGCCTCAGTCGTTAAACTTGATCTCGTATCGAAAAGCGTCAATTCTGGCCCTAGTTATTAAATATACTATATAGAACCTAAAAAGGGTACAGTCGAAAACTTAAAAGTATAAGAGCAAATGTATGATCAAAATATATAAGAAATAATAGCAAAAAATAAAATTTTAGTATGTGAGTTTGTAATACTGCATAAATTAACCCGTATTGAGATAAATAAAGTGTGCCTGTTGAAATCGGTTAAACATTCTAAATAAAACCTAAGAATACAAATATAAAAGGAGAGTTTTAAATGTCTTTAACGTTATCTTTAACGTTTCTCCGTTGAAAAATACATTAGACTCCAAAAACGCAACTACAAAATTGTTGAAAACACCGAATTATAAAGCATAATACCCGCTTAAATAGCATCCTTTTTTGTAAACATTAATTAAAAATACAAAATACAATATGATAAGAAATTACAAATAGTTTTTTAAGTTACTTTTTAATGACTACAATTCTTTTTGATACAATTAACAAACTGCTACCTGCATTTATTATTGAGTTTTTTGGACATTACCTATCGCTTCTAGTGATTAAAACTACACCACGTTTCAAATCCATCGCTATTATTAGTTAAAGAAATACTACCCGTATGTTAAACTGTTCAAACGTGATAATATCTTTACATATGAGATTAGAGCCAGCTGAGTGACAATAATCGCAAGCAAGCAATAACGAAAGCTAACAAAGCCTTGTCAAACGACCTGCAATCCTTCTCAACGTTAATTAGACACGTGTCTAACATGCAGAGTGCGGTCTTAATGGTTTCTTAGGTTGGCGTCTCACATGCTTTTAATGTTTATAACAAATTAATAAAATAAGTTTCATCCAGGAATATGTTTTATATAATCCGGTACACTAATTACGTGTTATATTAATATGATGGAACCATTAACTTTGTTTAACATGGAAACAAAGTACTTTGTGTACCATGGAAAGTGTACACTTTTACTTGTTCACAAATGGAAGGATTTTAATTTTAAACTTTTTACAAATAAATTTTCTTATTTACAATATGTAACTTTTAGCCATAAACTAAATATATATTAATAAAAACATATATAATAAAATTTATAAAAAATGTCCAAGAGGTGCAAGAGACTCCAAAGCTTTAAAAGCTCAGGGCTTCATATAAAGCCTCTGAGAATTTATTTTCTATCGTATAAATTTTTTTAGGAGCAATTAATAATATAACTTAAAATACATTATTCTAAAGACAAACAAGTGGTGTTGCATTTAAAGGGCTACAATGTGCAGTTGTATTCATTGTTCGCTTGTTATCCAGTGACTGTTATCGGTTTTATTTAGTTATCAATCTTAGCTGCTTCGTTTCGTATGGCATTTAACCTGTTATGTATTAATAATTGTTAAAGCTTATATTGTTAATATGAGATATCATCACTTAGTTACATTTGTTTTTTGGTAGTTATTTTTACGCATAACTACCCTTAAAGATATTTATAAATAATTTTAACTTGGTGCAACTGTCATTAATAATTTATGTAAGTTATTGGTGTAAGCAGTTGAAATCAAATAAATAAAAAAGTAAAGAAATAAAAGTCATCATTAATCCGCTTTTCCAATGTAACAATCATCTTATCTGTTTTGATTGAGCTTGAATTTTATTTAAATAATGCGATGCAAACTATTTAAATTATATTAACATTTCAACAACACAATAAAATATCATTAGATATACATTTTGTTCCTACATAGTAACAAATATTTACAAATAGTGCAAAACAAAACAAAAAATTAAAATAATTTCAAGTAATAAATGTTTAGAATGTATTTGTAAATTTTCTAAAAATTAACAACACATTGATAGCAAAACCAACCAATCACGACTTCTCTGCATTTTTTATCCAAATAAAAGGTTTTCTAAAAGAAAATACAGCAAATGTTTGGAACTAATAATGGACTAAGTGTTCGTAATGGGAGTTAAACTAAGCTGGTTAAAATATTTGTGTTTGTAAACTTTCTTTATCATGTTTGAAGTCAAATTTATCGCTACAAGCTTATAGCTTAGTAAATATTCATAACATAGTTTATACTCTTAGCTACAGTATTGCAAAACCAGTCTTTAATCTCTGGTAAATTAACTAAGTTTGTGATGGTTTTTATACTAACGATCCTTATAAAACGTGTACAACAAATTTATTATATACTCATTCATTCTCGAGGTTAGGATTCTTTACGATTGATTAACTAACATTTCATTTTAATTACACTATATGTGACTATCTATCAATCTACTAATAAGGTTACTTAATAGATAATTTAATTACGAAGTTATAAAACAACAGGGATTTTTAACATTTACTCGTGTTTTACAGGGTTCGCGCTCTTCGTGTTGTACCTAACCTAACCACCAATGGCAGTTGCCGTCCGTGGGTGGCCTAACAAATGTAAATAGAAAAACAATCTTGATTCAGAAAAGGAATAATAAAGGTTATAAGATTTTGAGTATCTATGTCAACCAAATGAAAAAAAGCACATATTTATTCTTAATATATAGATTGCCATATGGAATATTTGGTTTCTTATCACATATTAGAGTTTCTTAAGTGATGTTACCTAAATTATCATGACTACATATAACTGTAGCCCAAGCAACAAAAAGTTATAGATGAAAACATTTGGAAAAATATTTTTGACTTCGTAACTTTGTTTCGCTTGGTTAAAAGGTGAACATAAGTTCTGTTGTAAATTAGTTTTAAAAAATCAACTAATTAAACTTGATATTTAACTAGGAACATCAACTTATAAATTTATTTATATTTATTTACGACTCATCGAACTCTGAAAAATATTTATGAATTCTTATGAAAATTTTATTGAATTTTGTAAAAGTGAACGTCATCAATTTGTAATACGTAATAAGAAGTAAAGTGATATTACAAAGGTTAATCATTAACCAATTCAATCCCGAGCAAAGTCACGACCTAACTAATGGTTGTCTCAGGTGGATCGCCTCTTCTAGTGCAATTAGGTAGGGTTAGCCAGACTAATTGAATCCCATATTATATTTGTAAGGTCACAATTGCTGATAACATTGTATTATCATCCGCAAACGTTATGAAAATAATATAGTGAATCAGTGATAAAACAACACCTTGCAGTGATTAGTCAAACTATGTTTATAAATACTTAACTATCATTTAAGTATTCTTAACTCATACTTTAAGAAAACAATTTACATAAAGTATCTCATTCGAAAAACGTATTTAATATAATTTGTATAATAAATACTAAAAATAAATACTATTCATAAACTTCGTAAAAAATCTGCAAAATATGTTGTCATTAGTGTTACATCATTTTCCATGACGTCACAATGATTTTTAGAATATAAATATTTATATAGTATTTGTGCTCCGATATTAGAGTTGTAATTATAATAGACAAGAAGTAAAACCAAAGAATTACGTTTATAATGCATACTATAAACCTACTTTTATTGCATGTTAATAAAAGTCCTTCCACATTTAGAATTTTCTTATGAAACCATCTTTATCAAAAATTAAAACATAAAAAATTGTTAATATCCTATGGTAATTGCTAATTAGATTAGTAAAAGATCGTACCTTAAATAAATGTCTATACAAATTTACATTTCGTATTATAAATTTGTGCATAGTTTTTAATCTTAGAGTCAATAACTTACTGCTAATTAAATGTACGAGTAGTTTCAGTACAATCCGGATTCAGGTCACAGCCTAACAGATGGTTTGTCTCAGCTGGCACGTCTGTGATGGAGCAGTTATGTGGGATTAGCCTGACTCAGCATTCTAACCGAGCATTTGAGTGTTGCATTTAATCAAAGTTAACAAGTGTAATTACAGTTATTCATCAAAGTTATGAGTGCAACAATATTTTTCTTCAAGACTGCAAACTAGTTTTAACCAATATTAAAAAGTGAGTAACAACTAGCTGATGGCCCGTTCTCTGCACGGGAATCTAGCAGGCATAGACACTGTTTAAAAATTAATATCATAATTAGCTGTTTGAGTAATAAAATATAATTCCATAAGATTAATATTAGAATTTTAAAAGCCCATGGAATGATCCCTGAAGTTATATGCGATTCAAATCCCCAAAAGGCACACCTTGAGGGTAACAGCTTTCGATTGATACCTTACAACTAAGGAAATTAATAGTAATAGAGGCCTAAAATCACCGATCAAAAATCAATAAATGTTTTTAATAATATAGATAACTGATTAAATAGCAGTTATAATCAACTGAAAGATTTTCTGTAACGAATTTTGTCGAATGGGATATACATAGATTTATTTTAATGAACTATTTATTAATAAAATTTCAGTGTGATTAAAATTGTTTCAGACACCCCTTGTTAACGTTTTTTACAATGACTGTAACTTTAAAGTAAATAGGTGCTTTAGAGTTATTACAAAAATTTCTTTTATACAACAATTAATGACTGAGAGCTTTGGAAATACCTTTTTGTAGCTAAACAAAGTAGCAAGACTTTGAAACTACATTTTAGATATGTTTTTAAGCTAATCTTCATTATCAGCACACTTGTTTATATTTTTGTTTGATAATAACAAAGAAATTTCGTTCTTGATCACAGTTCTTAATGCTATAATTGTTCAAACTATAAAATATGAAATTAACCGATTGAAGTTTTTTTTATTTGTTATAATATACTATAAATAATTAATACAAAATATAATATAACCATTGATTATATGTATTTAATTCCTATGATTAAATTATAGGAACTATACGGAATCCTACACTCCGTAGGTACATTTGACTTACAAATTGCAATTTATATGAATATACTAAAGCTAAGCCCCGTCGTAGCTTATCGTGTGTTTGGTCCTGCTGTGTCGACTTGTCCTTGGCGGACCAGCAAAATAAATACATTTTGTTTCATATTGTCCGTTTGTGCTTTGTTAATATGAGTGTAAATTGTAAAAACCATTGATACATTTAATATTAAACGCACATATTTGAAAATAGGGTAAGAGCCCAAAATCTAGTCATCTGCTAGTAAATATACTAACTTCAAATGATTAACGACATATGTAAAGATTTTTGAAATACTCAGTAATATCCTGGTCCAAGATTATCTCTTGCCTATAAGCACGTTAGGCCGACGGAGGGTACCTTACTGGAGTGCTGCGATGTCCTCGTCAATGACAGATGATCCGGAGCTGATGCTTGCCGATCGATAGATTTTTACTTTTTTCGAACAGCTGTTTACATTAATAAGCAAATTTGCCAAATTGTTAATTTGGAGTTTTATTCAAATGTGCAAGTGGTTGCAAAATTGCATGAATGACTTACGTAACAGACATAAGAACTTAACTAAAAGATAAAAACTAATAAATTATAACGAAACATTTGTGACGATGTTTTTTAATGCAATACTGAATTTTAAAGTTGTATCTGGATATTAAGCTTTTAACTGGAACAACCTTCGGTACCAATGAAAAGTTCTCCGTACATCAGCTTTGTATTGGGACAAATATTGTGTTCTCGTCTAGCTCAACTGTAAACGTCAGAAATGTCAACATTCAAGTAAAAGAGCTATAAGAACTATTCGTGGTACTGACAGTAAATCCACATCCCTGGGCAAAGTCCCTCTCGAGATTCAAGTAAAGAATTAGGAGAGAATGAGCAATATTTGCCCCAATTTACCCATCTGGATATGTCCCTACCGGAAATATATTTTAAGGCCCAGGAAACGGAAATCACCTTTCCCTTTCCCTTAAACGAATAAGTTATTTTGCTCGAAACAGCTTGGACTGTATTTAAGATAGATGTTGACGAAATCACTTGACAGTTCCCAACCCAACTTCTCCATTAAGTCGTACGATTTTCCCAAGGAAGGAGGGGACCACAATAAGCATGTCTCTGACTATTGTAGATATTTAACTTCTGGGAATCCATGAGGTAGAGACTACAACCAACTCTGTGGTATAGGGGCCGAACTGTGAACCACAACGTAAATTATTTCCCCCTGCGTTCTTTCTTGGACTCATCGGCAGGTCTCCAAAATGTATATATAAATAAACACTGCCAAAAAAAATGAATTTTGTGGTTTTAGCTAATTCGATTCATTATTAAAGTCATAGCGTGGTAGTAGTTAATTGTTTTCCTAAATTAAATAATAGTACTTTGAGTGTATATGGACTTGTGACACAAAGTTTCTTCTGAGCAATAAACACTATTGAAACAAAAGTAAAAAAGATATTTCCTAGTATTAAAGCAAGGTTTCCAAATTAAATTTATTTTTTCTCGGCAGTAAAAACGCACCAGGGAACTGCTAATGAGACTGGTGGGAATTCCTTGGCCAGGTTATTCTGTGCTTTGACTTCGGAGTGTAATATCATTGTTGTCATAGTAGTGGGCACTAAACGAGGCTTAATTGGTAAACAGAAATAGTTGCATGGTTTAAGCCAAATGCAGGCCTAGCCCGAAGTAATGTGACCAACAATCCCAGGTTAGAGTCCTAATGAGTATTAGGGATTTTTAGTGGGTAGTCAACTTTTTTAAAGGAGTTTTACACTACAGATTGACCACCTGTGTGCGTACCATGGTAAGGCATGGATCCACTATTTTTAACGTCTTCTGTGCCTAGCTTTAAGACGTTCTGTTTTATGCAGTGTCTATTTAATTGAAGTGTGATGCTTGTTTATTATTACAAATGTTACTTAATTAAAAACAATTATGACGTGGAAACCGGTGTTTGACAAATCCTATTTAATTTTGCTATTATACATAACTACTAGCAGTCAAAGCAAAAATTCAAACATATTTTTCAGGGATTTTTATTAGGATTAATACATATAATTTTTGTACCGTTATTATATTTATGGTTACGACTATCAGCGATTTCTGTAATTGATGTTTTAACTGAGATGGATACTAAATGCACTTATATTCTAGAAACTAATTCGATAATTACTATGTATAATTAAAACTTTGTTTTAAAAACTAAAATAATCTCTAAATAGTTTGAATAGCAGTTAATATGCGCAAACATATAGGAACTGATATACAATTTCTACATATGTTATAGTCTTAGCTGCAGTAAAAAATGAATAAAATTAATTTGGTTAACTATCATTTAGTGTTCAAATGAAAATGGTTCAATAGAGACTAGGTCACGTGTTTCCGCTTCGCCTTCCCCAGACTTGCACTATTGCTTATTCACTGTGCATTGAATAATTTGTTTAAGTTATAATCAGCAGTCATGTGAACATAACCTTGTTTGCTGTGTTCTAGTTAGCGATCTGGAAAAAATGTATCAACACTACTCGGATCATTTTCAAGTGTTAAACCCTAGTAAACGAAAATGCATGGCTTGTTTTGTCTGTAAACAAATTATACAAACCGATTTATGTTTGAAGTTTGTAAATACTGCACACTAACTTATATTTTAGCTCCTAACATCCTGTAATATAAAATAAACTGTGTTTTCTTATTACAGAAATAAGTAAACCAAGCAGCAATAATAATGAGCTAAGTTAGTAATACAATTGAATTAATTATAATACTATAAAACGCTGTTACAAACCCAGATTGAATATAGAGTCTAAACGTATTTTTATTTGTATAGACTTAATGTAGGGGGTGGTTTAGAAGATAAGCTTATTATAAATGTAGAAGAAAAAATAAAGGATATATAGGTTTGGTACAGGGACATCTAACTAATGGATCATAGTTTTCTTGGAGGAAGGGACTAAACAAAGTGCAAGGTTTGTAAGATGAAGGGTTTGAAATGGAATACACAGCTTTGCAGATAAAAGGATTATAAAAGGTCACCAAAGCTGTCACAGTAAAGACTCGTTTTAAAAGCGGTTCAAGATTTTCTTGAAGGGCATTTATCAGACACTTTTTTTGTGAGATGGAAATGTAACTATGGATTAGTAAAGATTTACCTTTTTTGGTTATGAGTTGGATAAATATTTCAACGTCTTCTGATACCTTATCTTTTTCATGTATGTGTCTTTTACTTCAACTCCATTTAATGTAAATATATTTTATATATTAATGGCAAATGGATATTACATAATACTAGCTGATAGTTTAATACTACCTAGTAAACTAGTACCTAAACAGTCAGTTAGCTGCTATGTGATGGTTCACATGTCGTCAGTTGGCTAGCACTTAACAAATAGCAGCTGTTTTATTGTGTGGATGTCCCTTATGGTACTGACCTAATTAAGTACAAGTCACAACCGTGAGGAGTTTTAATGAAGAGTTAAACGAGCTAAAATGTTTAGTTTACATTTTTTAAACCTATTTTTCCCAATGCCAGCCAATATCTTATTTACCTTTGAGTAGAATCTATGTTTTCTATACGAAAACCTTTCAAGTTCCGAGATGTGTAATAAAGCAAACATTAGTTTTCGTAACGGTAATATCTTTGATTACAGCTTATAATTTAACAGAACTTCACTCGGTTACAATAAAGGTGATCACTAGTACAGAGTAAATTAAAAAACTTTCTAAAAAACTAAGTAGAATTAAATTGCATGTAGTGAGGAAAAGGAAAAATGTTAATTCGGTAACTTAGTCTCAGTATTCTGACTTCCAAATACATTATTTCAAACTTTTGTTATAACTTCCGATATTGAGTTCGGCAACTTCTCGTTTTTCTGTTTAGCATGAATCAAAGTAGAGAGTATAGAACAACGAAGGGAGATTGCAACGTTTCTTTGGTTACATTGGGAACATGTTCTATAAGTGTTCTATAAGTATATTAATTTGTTGCAGTAAAAACGAAAATGAGTGATTTATATTTAAAGTTTTAATTTTATTTATGTTAAATTAACACACATATATATATATATATATATATATATATATATATATACATTTTGAGAAGAGTTTTAATGATTGGTACATTAAACAAACATGAACTTGTATATTATAAGTAATATAAGTTTAACGCTAACCCTTTTCAGGAACTATAAGTCCTATTCCTATGATCTATATAACTAAATAAAACTCACGTTGACAATTATTTTGTATACAACCTTTCTTAAGCCAAATAACTACAGTAAAACAGTTCAGAAAAAATAAAATTGTTAGGTATTTAAATTTTCTGTGTGTTTACATTTGACTGTAGAATATAAATATGGTGAATAAGTGAATAATCGAAGCTGCTGGGCAAAGGTAATAAAAAATTTATAAATCAGATATAAACATTTCTTAAAACCACCTAGCTGAACGACTTTCCAAAATTTTAGTTAACGAATTATATTAAACTGAACACACGTTTTTCAAATACTCACCACAATATCAAAGAAATACAAATGGCTTTAAATTCAATACTTTTCACATGTTTAGGATGGGATTATAGGGTGCGATGACTGTCTATTTTAATTGTCATAATCCTTTTGAGCACTGTACAATTTTATAAACACGGACTCAGGATGTAAGAACAAAAGTGTCCGCAACTTTAATGTGGCGCGTCTGTTAATTACACCTAAACAAAGCAGAGCAGTGTTGGCATTTGCATGTGAACAAAGGATCTCCTTGTAAACCAAGATTACTCTGTTGTGTTAAGTACAATGAAACTGGTTTGATAGCATAATATTTAAACACTCCTTTATCAATGTGAAAAATCTTTTTTGGCAAACTTATGGAGGATCAATATAAGAAAACCTCAATTAAAAATGATTTCGTGTAAATAAAACATAATCTGTCTAAGTATAATTTACATTTACTCTCTATTATAGATATTTCAAAACCCTGATATTAGTGAAGCAAGTGATACCTGTTTTTGACGTACAGCAGTAAACTGAAATAATACGTAGATTTTCTGGTTTCCTCTTTAATTTTTTACAATAATGATTTATATAATATTATAAAGGTAAAAACCCAGTTTGAAAGTTCAAAAATAAAACATAAAAATATCGGTCACGCTTATTATCAATTAATAACAATGAATCAAAATATATTTAATTAATTTATTATTATTTAGATTAATTTATTTTAAACGTTATTTTCCTCTATATACCTAGAAATAAATACCAAAACATACTTTAAATGAACTAAAAATAACACAAAATATTTACGGAATAACCTTACCGCTATAGTGCAAACCAATGTACTAAGTATACTTGTGATAAACATATGGCATGACCCAAAATGTGTTCGGGGGTCTTACAAGAAATTGCTAATGTGTTTTTAGGCTTACGATTTGCATTGCCGTCATGGAAATAGCTCAAATGTTAATTGTCTTTAAGAAAACAAGAAATTGTTTTTGGAATTATTTTCATCGATGTTTAGTGCATGTTTGTTTTGCTTGACGACTTATCACTATTGATTATTAATCGATCTTGCTATTTTACAGAACTAATAATTAATTCAAGCCTCTTATTAAATGTAACAAATGCTGGAAATAGTTATGTTTGATAATGAAATAAAACATAACATAATAATTTTTATATTTTAGATCCACCATTTACGTATATTTCTGGGGAAAACGTTCTTTCGGAAAACCACATAAATATTTGTATAAACGGCTAATTATACTTGAGAAGAATTCTGTAACGTGGTAGTTCAAACTCATAAATGTTATCAATTAATCAGGAAAAGTACTTTCTCACAATATTCAAACACAAGCAAAAGCTGCAGGGAGGATTAATTATTTCCAAATCCCGTTGAATACGACCAAGTCTCTTTATATATATATACTTAGATGAGTTTATGTATAATTAATACAAATTTAAAACTCTTTCACACTAAAATTATTATAATAATTAAGCTTAAAAGTAAATTATTTTCATACTATTTCAAGATAAGTGTAATAAACCATTATAAGAAATAAAATTACTGTAAATAAATTAGATTAAGGCTGTATAGTTGGTTTTATTTTATTTTTAAGTCAAATTAATGGCTTTATACTTTACAAAATACATATAGGGCCATTAGGGTCACAAAAGAATGATAAATCTTTACTCGTTTGCCGTCCTGCTTAACCCTTTAACTTAATGGTCGTCTCATTTCCTTCTTCCTAAGAAATGTATTGTTAACAATAATTGTGGGTTTTGAAGATTTCTATGATGCTGCATGAGATGTATAGACCTATAAATGACTTAGTTAATGCTCCCTTTACACTTCCATATGAAACATAAAGATAAATATACTGATCTTGGAATTGCATCGAAATATTACTTATTGAAAATATTCTATAGCCATTAATTAACCAAGTTTATGTGCTTATGACTGTACATTCAATATTTCACAAATATTATGATTTCAAATCTTTTATTCTTTTTCCAGTTTCACTAAAATTTAAATCGAGTATGTAATCTTGGTTTAAATTATTTTATGTTACTTACATTTTTGAATACCAGGTTCTGTTTATCCTCCAAAATAAGGTTTAAACACTGAATGTTCTTCTTTTGTTGTCTTTTTCTAAGAAGTAATGTTTTTGCACACCGGAAAAAGTGAACGTTTTTTCTGTCCATATGCATTGCTGCACGATAGTAAAATAATGCGTACCATAACCGCGGACGTGCTTTTAACTGATATATTCAACAAAATCTTTATGATGTTTCATAACACATTATTTACATAACCATTATTAATTGAATACTATATTCCAAAATGTAATTGCTTAGCCCTTTAGTTCTGTAAAAGATGAAAGCAAGATTATTGGCAATCATAAACTACCTCAGCAATCCTCTCAAGTTAATGGTTGCCTTGTTTGCAGGCATTTACCATGCAAAAAATATTCAAAGTCAGTCACTTTTCATTTATATTAATTATACAAATTTATTTAAGTTTTCAATAACATAATATTAGTACCAAATATTACATTTTAAATTTAAATCATGCCTCACCTCCCCAAATACATGTATACATGTATAAGCATGCATGGGTGTTGAACACAAAACGGGTTGAATACACATAATTGATTTTGTGACTACATTTATAAATCAATATTTGACTTTTATCCGACGTTTTATTGAGACCAACAGGATATATTTAATACATATAAAAATCAACTCTAATAGTTTAGAGCAAGTGTCCTTGGCTTGTTAAGGCCAAGTTATAAACCAGGTTTTAATTTTAGGATCTCGTACAGGGCATTACTTGTGAAGGTAAATTCAGGTAATTAGGTATGAACTGTTTTCATATAATTTTTGAAATTGGGGGTTAGGGTGTTTATGCAAACAATTTTAAATCGTATTATGAGTTCCACCTAAGTAGGTAGTTACCATGTAGTGCGACATTTCTACTGGTCCCAAACGAACAATATACCTACATACAGTCACTCTCGTATTAAGAAACCAACTAAATACCTTTTTCACCTTATAACTGGATGCGAGAAGCGTGGTTTCCATGCAAAAATGGCAGGAGAGATGGGACTGCGAGCCTAGAGCGACGCCCCGTGGATGCGAAGGCTCCTCTGGGACCTGCTTGTGTTTCTCGAGTGGGGGTTTCGTGAGGTGAACTTTCTTGTCTGTTTGTGTGTTTGTTTGGGAGGATTAGGAGGCCCTTTCATAGCTGACTAGGATTCGTCCCTTTGGAATATTATGCAGCCACCTAAAAGAGGGAATTTTAGGGATGCTAATGGTGGTAGGACTGTGCCAGTCTGCCTCGCTGCAGAAAGGGAGATATAGACTTGCCTAGCTCCCGGGCTGTATAGGTGGCAAAACCCCAGGACGATTTACCCTCTAACCCGACGTTAGACCCAAGACCACCAGACAGGGACCGCCATTGCACAGAGCCTCCGCTCAGGGATTGGGGCCCCAGGAAGGTTCGTACACCAGCCCGGCAGACTGGAGACCGTCGGGTAAGAGCCCTTCCTCCCAGGCACCCGTCCCAGGCGGACATGTATTGACGATGCCCTACTCACACCGGTTAATTTATTTACCACGCAGCTCCTCACCGGACATGGTTTATTCCTGTACTACCATCACAAGATAGGCAACATCGACAGCCCAGCCTATCAATATGAATACTCCGTCCTATACGACGTTCTACACACGTTTTTTTAATGTGAGTGGAGTTAAAAAAAATGCTCAAAGAAGACAGTTGGAGCAGGAGGTAGTGGTTTTAATACCCTAGACTGCTCATCCTCTGATGACGACCTCTCTGGAGGATTGTCAATACATTTTGGTATACACCAAGTGGGTTCTTATAAGGGAGAAACTTAGAGGCCAAAACATCAGGGATTATCTTTCTGGTGGTAAAAGAAGCAATTATGTAGAAATGGTAGCCAATTTGGCTTCAATATACAATGTTCCACTTTGAAGTTTATGCCTCAGTAATTCTTTCTAAATTGGATTACAGCCTCAAGCGGGGAGTTTAGTGGGTGCGAGGCCCACACATTAAGGAAAATTCCGTTTCTTCTTTGCCAGCTCGTAGCTAGCATTTCCCCACGTAAAAACCAAATTAATTTGTTTTACAATGCCCATTTGTCAGGTATTTTAATTTATCTGCTGTCAATATATGAAGAGACTGAGTCCGCATCTAGTTATATGTATTTATTTTCATGCAGAATGTGCCATGGAAGAAATTATATACACATTCCCATTTCTTCTAACCAGATCACCTTTTCGCAGTTAATGTCGACTAATGACATTATAAAATGACTTGTTGGTTCTAAGCGAATAATTTACAAAGTCTTGCAGTGGTTGAATGTATATATGAAGTAAAAATGTACATTTAATATTTCTAAAACAAATAAATCACCACACCACAGTTAAAAGATTTTCCTGCACGATTTGGGGCGTAAAAGAGCTTTGACAACAGTTAAGTGTAATTACCACGAGTAAAAGCTACAAATCAGTAAATAAATTCGTTTTACATCATATTAGAACAAATGTAAATCAGTAATAGGTACGATAGTAGTTTTTTAAGATGGTCTAACTTTACAATTAAGCGCTATTAGTAACAATTTTTTAAGCGTTACTATCCAATATTTTTCCGGAGTTCCGGTGTATGTCATTGCTTAATACTATGTAGGAAGTATCCAATTGTGTATTATATATTAATTCTGCATGCATACCATAACATGAACGAGACTCCACTTAACAGGTTGTTCATAGATGCCTTTATGATCATCTTCTTATACTAGGCATGAGTCTTATTATACATTTGTTTATGATTATAATTTATCGCAGACTGCATTATGCCTTCGGTGATTAACAATTTTAAATATTTTGTGCTGAATTCCTTTGGAATTGTTTATATGTACTCTAATTTATTGTTGACCCAGTATAAATGCCTCGATATTATTATTAAAAGAAACCACGGTTTTATAAAGTAATAAACATCAAATGATTTGTATTTTATATGTCAAAATTTATATTTATACATATTATGCTCATACTACGATATGAACTAATATGTTACTTTTTTGTAAAGAAGTAAAACAAATAATATGTTTTATCTAGCAGCAGGATAATGTAGTATTGATAAAACTAGATTTCTTTGATAAATAGTTCAATTTTATTCCTGTCATAACAGAAGAGAAACATTGTGTCATTACCAATTCAAATCAGTTTTGCATAATCCTTCACTTATTACAAGTTTCGCTAAGCCACCTATCTTGGCGTTGTAATATTGAATAAATTATAAAGTTTAATAAAGCTTGTTGTGTGTTAAAGTTAATTTTATGTCATAATTTATTTTAATTGCATATCTTTTACATATAAACTGTTAGAAATTATAAAAATGAAACCTTTTAATTTGTAAAAGGTTGTTCCTCCCTTAATGCTAAATACAAAAAAATCATCGTACTGTAAATGAAACATTTTGAAGAAATAAATAATATACTGATAGCTTAAGAGGATTTCACTAGAAGAACAAAATTCAATTGAATACATTCTTGGTTAAATATCAATTATTTCTATTTAGACTGGAACTATGCACTGGATTCTTTAGGTAGCCTTTTGAAGTAAAATATTTACTTGAAGTCTGAAATTACAAATATGTTAGCATTAAATATGTTTTTACATGGGTTTCACTTGTACGAGAGAAAAATATAAAAAAAACAAATAAACAACAATAATAACAGTAACAAAAAAGTAACGAAGAATTTCAATGTTATACAACAAGGGAAGGGAACAGATCTTTCTAAAGGAAAATACGGTAAACCGACCGCAAGCGGTATACGGTATACGACATTCAATAGTTGGTTAGGTGATAATAATGCGATTATTACTGCCCACTGGTTTTAATTCAAATTTTCACTTGGGGATAAATATAAGTAACAAATCAATAGTTTAGTTATATTAGTTATTTACATGCATTTTGAATAGATAACTAAAATCAAAAACAAAGAAAATGTGGACTTATACTAATGTGGACTTATACTAAATGTGGACTTATACTTTCTGTATTTTTTTACAGAAATGTTGTATACGCTCAGTAGTGGTGTCCATGAGGAACCATCCGTTATAGAGGAACCTTTACTAGGCATCCATATGGTATTGTCAGAAATACAAAAGATTTTAATTTAGTTGGAATCCCAAACAAAAAGGAAGTACGACAAAAAACAAACAAAAAACTTAAATTATTCATATTTTTAACCATAAATATAAATAACTACTCTATGTTATTTTTTCATCCCTCAATCGTTACTTTTCCTGTTTTCTGTTTACATATACAATTTATAAAAGTTAAAATATAGTAATGCCAAATATATTGAGTTCCTCATTTGATTGAGTTGAACAATAGGTAAGTTAGAAAAAATCAAGTTTGGTATCCATACAAATCTAGTAACGAAACTTTACTCATTCTCTATTTATTTCTGACAATATAGTAGTTCGTTAGTTTTTGTATCGAAAGAAATATGTTTTATTTTGTATATGGGACAAGGACGTAATTACTTAGATCAATTTGAAAATATTGCATATTTTACATAAATTGGCATAAATTGGTAAAGCTTTCAGTCTTTAATTAAAACAATAACAATTTTCGATTTGCTTTTATATTTTACAACTAACGAAGTATAATAAATCCTAGTTAATAAATGTAACTGATCTTTTTCATTAAAAGTTTCAGTACAACGTAATCATATTTTATTTAAATTAAAGTCTTTAATGTATTGAAAACATGTCTCACTCTATTTATACTTTTCTAAGGAGTTTGGAGATTAAACTTAATATTTGCAGATTAATTTTAATAAATAAATATGGTCTTTTAACGGTTAACGGTTTTTAAACAATAATTTTTGTTTAAAAAAATAACTAACATGTTTAGAATTTTCTACAGTTCTATAATGTTCTCAAATATATAAATACTCTTACGTAAAATTAGTAGAATATACCAATTAATCTTATATACGAGATTACAGTCTTAAACTATTTTTCCCAACAATTTTATCTATAATAAAAGCGAAATGTACATAAATACTTTTATTATTATTTTAAAATTAAATTTTTCTTCGTTACACGATGTGTTATTTCGTGTTATTGATAAAACAGTAATACATTTTACGAGTAAACAGTAAATGGTCGAAACAAATTTGCAACAAATTAGACGTAAACTGCGAGCTCATATAAAACTTAATTAAACCTAGAGGGCAGCTGTAATCCACATCAACATAACTTACGGAGCACCTTTTTTTACTCTCTCCCCTTATACATAGTATATGGAGAAAGTATTGTTTTCGTTACAATTTTAGAATTTGAGTTGTTAGTGGAAATATTCGTTTTGGTGCTCCCTGAACCCAAAAAAGTGGTTTTTACGTGATATCTGTGTGTGTGTGTGTGTGTGTGTGTGTGTGTGTGTGTGTGTGTGTGTGTGTGTGTGTGTGTGTGTGTGTGTGTGTGTGTGTGTGTGTGTGTGTGTGTGTGTCTGTCTGTGTGGATGTGTACGGAGCTAGAGCCCTAACCAATGGACCGATTTTTATGAAATTTGGTATGTAGGTACTAATCCTCGATATCTCCAGGTGTTTTTTCAATTGTTTGAATTTGATTTTTAAGGGTAATTATCCCCCAAAAATCGCAAAACAACATGAAAAATCCAAATTTCTCAAAAACTGCTCTAACGATTTTGATTAAACTTTAGTGGTATGTAGAGCTTAAGGTTTCCAACAAAATGACACCACCCACATTTCTGGAAAATTCGGGTTCAGAAATGACTGGACTTAAAACATAACAAATTAAATTTTTGGATTTTTCGTAAAAAAGCATAAATTTAAAAAAAATATTACTATTCACCATTCAAAATAGCTCAATAAACTAAATAAATTAGTAATTTGAATTACTATTCTACGATTGCTAGTTGCGGAGAAAATTGAAATTTTCATTTTGCGGTAAACGCAGTACGTTGTCCAATGTTATTCTTATGGGGAAAACAAAAAAAAACTATTTCTCTCTTATTTACTGATCTATTTCATTAAAACATGACATGTAGGTCAAGTTAGCATTGACCTAAAGAGGATGCTTGAAATATGTTGCCATTTAACCTTGGAGGGGGACAAGGGGGCATTTCCCCTCTCAAAACCACTGTGTGTAGCAATGGATTCTATAGTGCCTCCCAAAAAGGGATTTGGGAGGATATTTCTGAAAACAACTATTTCAGACAATTTTCTGTACATTTATCTGTACTTCATATTCTATATTTAGTAAATAAAAGATCATTTTTTCATTAATGTTTGGCTCAAAAGGGAGAAAGTATGTGTCAGTTTCCTGATACCGTTTATTTTACTATAAACTAGTTTAGTAAAACATGATGTTATATCTCGTACTTAATATAGTAATTATTTCGTGTCTAAGTCATTGTTTCATTAATGTGTACAGTTAAAATTTAAATAGTTTAATCTTTTTAAATGTTTCCAAAAAACTATTGGTCGTATTATTCAAAGGAAAAGAAACATATTGTTTGTATTTATACATGATGAGAGATAAATAATTTGCATAGCTTAAAATTCAATGATTTTTATTCTTACAGCTTTTAATAATGACATTTTAGGTATGTATATTTATGTAAAGTTGTTAATACTTATACTATTAGTAATTTTAGAATGTATTTAAATATTCATATTTTTGCTATAAGGAAGAACTACATTTTAGTCTACATTTTGTAATATTTAACAAACTATCTATAAGCGTAAAAGGGGATTCTCGTTAAAAAGTTATTACGACCCTTAACTCATGAAAGGTACAAGTCGGGTTGAGTGGTTAACGTTGTATCGCTGGTGATTGAAAATGTATCACACGTTGCCCAGCATTCAGGTTCCAAGGAATAAAACACGTTTCAAATATGTTCAAAGCTTTTATATTTTAATTTAGGTTTATTAGTGTTTTACAATTTAAATGAGGAAAACCTTTTACTGTTCACTGTAGATCTTGCTACTCTAGTTTAGGCTTCAGCCACTACTCTCACTATGTCCAGCTTTTATTAAATTTTAGAGGTGATTTGTAAATTATGGCGATTGTGAATTCCTTATACAACGGAAACTAGCTAATAACTAGCTAATGAACCCGTTCTTCGCACAGGGGTTTTCTCTACCCGTTCTATAGTCAATGCAATTTGCATTTTAGGTAGCTTAAAACAGCTGTTCTTGCTTCTGCTCTTTAAGCTGTCTAATGGAAGTGTCCTCCGCTGTTCGCATTACAGTTTCTGAATGTTTACTTGCTTCTAAAATGTAAACATTGAAACTTAGCACGTTCACGGGGCGTAGCCCGAGAGGATTTCAAGGAAGTGAGTAGGCCTATATGTTGCTTGGGTTCAAGATCTTCCTTTATGTAAAGTTTCAGCCCAGTCGGTTCAGTAGTTTTTGCGTTCACCCAGAACATCAGACAGACAAACACACAGAAACCATCTCTTCTTTATAATATTATAGATATTAAAGATTTAATGGTAAGAGATTATTTAAAACATATATTGTATATTTGTTCACACACATATATATTACAAAGGTTATACCTTAATAGAGTCAATCAATTGTTAATTTACTAAACAAGTATGTTTACAACTGCTTTATTCTTCATTAACAACTCCTAACTGACATTATATTTACTATATCACTGAAAACTTTCATATATCTGTTTCCAACCAAATTATTATTTGTTATTTCAAATTATTATTTTTATAATATACGAATTTAAATAATATATGCACTTGCCTTAGTTGTAAATTCTTTTTATTATTTGATGTATTTCCCTACCGAATACATTCAATATCTCTATAAAAATACACAAGTCGACGTCAGTGTCTCCGAAGTTACTATACCTCGTTTCATAAACATGAACCTCTTTCAACCTCAGAAAATATTTTCTCAGAGGCTTCCACAAGGAATCAACTGTTATTTGTTTGCTATCCCGTCCCGTGAAGTGTGTATGTTGTAATAGAAATGTGAGTAAAAAGTGGTCTTTCTTCTGATTGATAATATGATTTTTTTTTTATTAGTACCATTTAATTGTTATTTATTTTTAGTATTAAATTATTTCTATATACTATTTTAAAATATATAATAATATGATAATATGAATTCCATCTCCCACGCTAAAAACATTAGATTACATTAATTTAGAGCTCGCAATTCACGATATCAAAGTATGTCATAACTATAACTAAAACTTATAAATTAATATTACACTCATAATAATAGTTGCATAGTTATGTTGATGAGGTTCCTTCTAAGACTGAGGGTCTTGAGGTTTTCTACTCATTATTTAAAGAGCTAAACTAACAAGCGTAAACTCCTAAAAGTTATTTTTATAAAACAACCTCAACTTCCCGTTGCATTAGGCCAATAGACCTGGGTAACAATATAAAGGAAAATAATTTAAAGGTTCAGTTTTACTCACTCAACCGAGGTTCAGACTCGTTCGGCTCTACCTATGAGTTACCGCTCCAGGCAAGCATTAAACAAATCATATTATTAAAATTATGTATATATTCCTACATAATTTTGATAATAAAAGTAAAATAAAAAATACGTATTATTTTTAATAGCGAAATGGGTGAATTCATGTAACGTTACACAAATTATAAAACATCTTCTTATATTAGGTTTTATAAAATAAAGCCTTAAACTTTCCTGTTGTCGAAGGCCAGATACATTTATAACAAAATAAAAATAAGAATACTGATTTATATTTCAATAAATTCGCGAGTTAAACTAAAATATGAACTGTAAAATAACTATATATTTTCTAGTTTTTCATAGTTGTATTGCGAGACAATTATGGTAATTTAACTAAATTTTATAGAACCTTGCAAAGGGGCGAGCTTCTGCAAATGTTTGTAGGAAACGTTCTCATATTTAACACAAAGTAGAGTCAAACGTTCGGTGTCATATTCTTATCAAGTTCTATTTTAATTTTGGTGAATTTTCTATCGAAAAGTGAACTATTAGCATGACTCGCTCGGTGAAACTTAAGCCCGGGACCACCATGGATGTTCCTATCATGTATATGTGTGTGTTTGCACTCTAGTGGTCGCATTTTTTGTCCGATTTACTTCAAATTTGTAGGGACATTCTTTTCTGTAATCAATTGGACAAGTTTGTTGGGCAAAACAAAATCGGAAAACTCTAACCCTCTTTTCTTGGGATTTTAAATTTTGAATTTTGAGTTGTTGGGACCAAAAAGGGTCAGAAAAGGCCTTAATGTAAACGTATTAAGTTATAGAAATTAAAAAAGTCGGAAATTTTAAGCCGTCTGTCATCATTCTATTACCAACGTTATCTGATTTATTAAAGAAGATAAAGATTGAGTAAGGACAGTACGTTGTTTTATATTGGAAAAGGCTTTTTTTATATCTTGATGTAGATATATCACTTCTAATACCCCCACACCGATTTTTGATCCCTCCTAAGCTTATAATGCAAAAAATGCCATACCAATACTGTATTTAAATAGAACCAGGTGTATCAGAACAGCCAACAAATCAATATTTTTCATTCTCTTTTTAATTAATTCGCCATTAGAACGTAACATACAAACTGAGAACAAAACTATATATTTTCTAATTTTTCATTGTTTTACTGTCAAATTAAAGTTATACATAAAGAAACCCTAAGTATACGAAAACTAAAAAAAATAAATATTTTCAAATTAAATACTTGTTTTCTTTAATTTATTAAAAGCTAAAAGTTCACAAGAATCCCAATTCCACTGTTACGTGGCGTCAAAATAATGCTGCAATTAAGAAAATATGTAAACAAAATTAAGAAAACTTCAAAACAGATATTGATTGACAACGTCAAATTCAGTTTAGATTTGATCAATAACCGTATACCGCAACATTTTAAAATGTAATCTTTCCACACCGAATGTGTATTTACTTGAATGTGTGATTTTAGCACTAAAGACATATCAGAGAGGCATTTATTTGGAATACCGCGCTCATATATGGAGTGAATGTAATAAACAAACTCATGCAGATGTTATCTAATCCCATTTTGTTATTTTTACTTTTTGCTGTTTTGCTACTTGAATTTTAAATAAATAAATAATTATTATTGATCGAGTGCACGGTGTTTTTAACCAAGGGAAACCTTTCTTAACCGTTTGTTCGGAGTTAAGGAACACCGTATGTTAAAATAAATACAAATACAAATGAATTATTTAATATCTGAGCAACAACACTAAGTTATCATGACTCTGTGCCTAGGTATAATCAGACTAACAACGCTAATATATTATCCCATGTATAACATTCGGTAATTAAATAAAACAGTTTTTTCAGGAATGTAATATTTAAGGCATGGAAGTAAGTCGTTTTATTTTAGATATCTATACCATTTCCTACTAAAGTTTTGAACCACACATTAACACAAAAAAAAACCTAATAGTTACCTTACATGATTAGCTTTTTGAAGTTACTTGGTTATACATGTTTCAACAAACACCCAACATAAATATATAAAGACTAATATGCCTTGATATTTAGCTTTATATAAGTAATCGAAATAATAATAGTAATAATAGTAATATAGATACGTGCTATCCTTTTATTATATCTTTCTCTCGAACACTCTCCTGCAATATGATATGCGTAATACAAATACATAATTTTCTTTACCCTCCGGTGTTTTTTTGTCTATTAAGTTAAATAAAATAATTCAATTTTCTCACGTCGGAGTATAATCAGGTGGTTATAAAATGGAGACGAATAGGCACAAATTACTGGAATATTTAAGCTAGAAGATTTCAAGCGATTGAATTTTTTATTTTAGAGTAAATCTTTATAACCAATATTTTATGATAATAATAACTACCACTAATGAATTATAGCCATAAATGTGTCCATTAACGTAATTTGTTTAAGTAATTCGTATCAATATAAACATTTATATTTGCATAGATGAATGAGGATTTTCAATAACCAGGTGTACACAATAGTGGAGAAAACTAAAAGAATTATTTAAACCATATCTAACGTTGTAATTTTTTTTTCAATACACATCATACTATAAATATAACCATAAATGCTCTTTTGTTAAGTATAAATAAAATGTTAATACATTTTTACTTTTAATGTATTGGGACACTATAAAATATAAATAAACCCCTTTTAATTGTTTTTATAAATAAGTGTACAGTGTTTCGTACGCGGCTATTAACTGGCGCTAGTAATAATGGTAAGGTTGCAAATCAGATGTGCCTGATAAACTGTTTTGGGCCAGTGGTCAAGCCTGTTGATTAATAATGCAAACTCAGAGCTCTCGCTGTGCATAATAAAAGCCACGCTGTGCGGGGAGGGGAATCCGGGCTTTGGCGGTTTAGCCCACTTTAATCTGATCATTCTTAGTTATACTTGCACTAGAATTATACGCATAAAACATCAGCAACATACTGTGCTTTAAAGAAGAATAAGTTTATATTGGTTTATACTTATAGAATATGTTGAGAACAAACATTGAATTCAATCTGAAATTGAACGTTTCAAAGAGTCAAGCTTCTGCAAATATTTGTTACAAACATTCTCATATTTAACACGAAGGAAAAATACGGTGTTTAATCTTTAAAATGTCTTAACAAATTAATTATTTAAGAATTGCTAGAAATATTCTATTCCTAATAACGTTAACAAAAACATACTTTCACTTAAGCTATCTGACAATACCAAGTAATATTTTTACTTTCAGTATTTTTTTACTAATAGAGCTTGTATTATATAATACATTTTTATGAAAGTCCCGAACAGAAATAAATACATAACTGATAAAAAATTACTGTTTAAAATATTGTTATTGGAGATGATATAGTTTGATATTTTAAGGTAGTATTACTGTTGCCTAGCAAGGGAATAGCTACAATATTCCGTAGACTGCTTTCTCCACGTCAGTGTAAATAAGCAGTATATTATACAAATACCAGCAATGATATTTGAATGTTGGAGCATCAGCAAGAAACAACAGATTATAAAGTGCTTAAGTTACTTTTATGACTTGCTCGTGAAGTCTTAACATGAAATGATCGGATGTAAACAACTGAGCTGTAAAATAGTATAAAGTTCTTTTAACATGCCAGAAATCCTACCTTGCAGATTAGGAGTCGTTTATACGATCGGTTTATTTCAACTTAAACCGTTTATTTTTGATTAAGCTTCTGACGTGCTGAATAAAACCTTGGAATTTTCAAATATTAACATAATATATATTCAATACGTAATTATATATTAATTACTTTAGGCTTAAATGTATAACCAACACGATCCTTCATAGCTTCAAGATATGAAATTAAAAACCTAAAAACCTAATTTTTGTTCGATTTGAAAATTAAATGGGAATTTTAAATAAGTATTTTTATAAAAGCTATTATTTGATTTTTTTATGATCAGCTATTTGTAAATTGTTGTTTGATACAAAAAATATCGTAATGAGGTGCAATATGTGCAAGGATCGTTCAATTCTCATTCACTCTGCGATAAAAAAAAAACTTTATGATAAGTAAATCGAAATAAATTGTAAATATTGCCTTGATAATACCTACGACTCACGTGCAAGAAAGACAAGTAGTAGGGAAAGGGGACTTCTGGCTCACTTGATTGATGGCTTCCGGTCACGTGACCGGAAGCGCTGCGTCATGAAAGACGTCATCTGAGGCTGAGCCAGTGACGTAGGCGGTTTTGTGACGAAATGAGTAAAAGTTCAAAGTTCAAGGTCACGGTGAAGTTTTTTTAAAAAAATCTACCTCGCACTCGTAAAACGATTGTGATTCGATAGTTAATCGATAATAAATATCGAATGAAACAATCGAATGAAGCAATCGAATGATACGAGTGCGAGGTAGTACAATTACAAATATTACTTTATTTTATTTACAATAAGTTATGTTTACAATAATTCATGTTTACAATAGTTCCCCGTTGTTGGTTGTCATCGATGTTGTTGATCCGGACGAGTTGCGGCCATCACTTTGCTTTCTGATGAAAGACGGTAGATACTTCGATCCCTGCGCAGAGTCCATGTTGTTTTTTGATGCGTAAAGTTCCAAAGATAAATCGTAACCGGACGCAATAAGAAGTCTTAACTCTTCACTAAACACCTCGAGGTCTTGGAAAGTCGCAAGATGAATAGAGTCATAATGAATACACCTAATTTTAATGGACATTTTAATATAATGTTTTACGTTTGTGGAGAGCACTCGATGTTCACCAGTCGAGAGCCGGAGGTGTACTGACTATTCGCTAGCTAACGTTCTGATATGAAACGAAATGGTGGGGGTAAAAGTGTGGTGGGGCGGAGAAGATGGCGGACAGCAGATGGCAGGCGGCAGGTGGCAGGTGGCAGCTGGTGCGAGGCAGATCGTTGCTACTACATTCGCCGCCACAGTAATGCAATCCTTCGGCGTAATTCTTGTATTTTATCTTGTCGGTTCATTTGATACGTTTTACATCTACATATGCAATAGCTGAAACACTTGCACTTACGACAAGCTTTCCCGTCAACTTGATCGCCTGGTATTTTAAAACATTGTAACTCGCAACAATATGTCTTCAAATTGTTATCGAAAAATAAATTGTTCATAGGTGGCACCGACATGTTAGCTGCAGCGTGTGTTAGACAAGACTGAGACTAACTTCACTGCTCCCTCTCTTTTATACCTCTTCATAAGTTAACCCTGAATGAAAGTTCAAGGTCATCCATTTGAATTTTAAAAAAAAGCAACACAGCAGTATATAAAATAATATACTGCTGTGTTGCTGTTTTCTTTATTTTTTTTATATTATTTTTTTATATTTTTTCTTTTCTTTATTAAACAAACATCTTACAATACAATAAACTTAAGTTTAACATTGATGACTAGAAATACAAACAATAAAATACAAACAGAGAAATACAAACAGAGACATTATGTACAAGGATGCATGATGTGCAGAGTGAGTTCCGTTGAGTTGTTGCCGCTTACACCGTGTGATACCAAATACAACGTCCCCGGTTGAATATCTCGCAAATCTTCATTCTGTAGCAGTTGAACAAATCGTTTTGGAAGAAATACTTGAAACTTCGGCTCATCTCCTGAAGTTAAAGGTGCTTCGCTCAATGAAACTAGAATTGCTTCTCCATGTGTGGTTTCCACTTTCTTGATGTTATGAATAATGTAGTGTTTTTGTTCTTTTAATTCTGAACACTTTTTAGTTAGCAGAAGGTCGGATTTTGAATGAGTGTTGAATTGATCAACCAGTGTTTGTAGAAACTGTTGTGATGCCATCTTCGTCAGTAGTGGTTGCGATGTCTTCTGTGATGTTGCCTCTTCGGAGTCTCGAATAATACTCGTGCCGGAGCGGTGTTGGCTCCTCGTATTTATAGGCCCCGCTACCCCCACCACATTCCGGTTCTTTGCTACCCCCACCACATTTCTGCGTTTGTTCCAAGTAAGCAGCCAAACGATATGCGTTGTGCAATGCGCAGTTTAATTGTCCGTGTTTAGGATCTTTTGCAGCAACACAAATATTACCGAGATTAATGTTAAAGTCCTTACCGATGGTTATATCGAAAACATCACCGTGCGTGTACTTTTGTATCCAGTTCCTTTTTTCTAATCCTCTTGTGTATATATGTGAATATTGTTTGCAAAAGTTAAACATAATACTGTGCAGATTACTGTAGCTTATAAATCCTTCATACCAATGTATGTGATGAAAGTAGTTTGTTATCCATTTGTTTGTACTTTTTGCTTTGGCGTTAAGGTTGTTAAAAGAAAAAGGAGCTTCAAACGTGAATGGGTAAACTACAAATGTAAGCAAGTCTAAAATTACTAATTCCTTGATAATAAACCTATCATCATTATTTCGAAATGCTTGAAATTCTATTACACAAGGCTTTACACTCACTTCTTCATCCCCTCCGCTCATCATGGCACCTAGCGATCAACTAAACTGTTTTCCACACCACGGTAGGTTAAATACCAGGCCGTACAGTTGCAGGCGCGTTGGTGTATATTTAACGTGGGCACCGTCCCCAATAGGCCTACCCCACGTGTGTTCTTCTTTACTAAGTCAAACTTTAGTCTTTTTTAACTTCTTCTTCTTGTGTTTCGTTTTCTTCTTCTTCTTGTTTCTCCGTTTCTTCTTCCTGTGTTGTTTCTTCTGTAGCTTCTGTAGCGATTTCTACAAGTGGTTCAAAATCCTTTAACTTTCTCCACATGCAAACTTCATGAGGTATTCTATTAAAAATAGATGTATCCACAGGTCCGTACACGATGGTGCTATCAGGTTGTTTTTCCAAAGTATCGACCAAATATTCTTTAATAATAGCGCTTGCAAATACCAACTGTCTCATGTACCTTGTAATAGGTTCTGTTGCGTAGTTTAAAACGTAGAATTCTTCACGTGACAGTAGAATCTTATTTTCATGTTGAGTCAAGTCTCTAATTCGCACTTGTAGTTGTCCACGATGTTTAACAATATCGATTTCATTGTCACAATCCAAAAGTCGAATATGTGTTTTCCTTCCACACAAACTGTTAGTTAAATAACATTCTATTAAATGTACATGTTTCAAAAATGACTCCCAAGCATTTTGCGAAAATAAAACCTTTTTTGTTCCATGGTGTAGTATTACTGTAGGGGAATAATCCAATGACTTCATCAATCCAACTGATACACTTTTACTGATGCATGCTGAGATGGGGTAAAAGATTCGCAAAAAAACTTCAGTTAAAATGTGAGGAGGAATATTTTCTTCAACTTTCTTCTTCCTCTTTGGTACTACCTTTGATGGGTCTGCATTACTTTCCTCCTCTCTATCTCTTTTACCAAACTTTAAAAATGCAGTTATTTCCTGGATGATTTCTTCTTCACTAGTATTATCACGTTCCAATAACGGTGCTACCTCTGCATCACCTTGTACAACAGATGGAGAACTCATTTTGTAGAAGATGTTGCCCATGCGACGATAGACGATCAACTGAAGACCTGCATTGTTGCTCCGCTATTTATAGGTTAGCGACAGTGGCGGTGCCGGTGGTGGTACAACGTTTTACAATACCGTCTTTACGATACCAGTCAACGGTGTGTATGTAACAATTTTATCGTGCAAAATTAAACAATACGCAGATGTATTTGCAGGTACGTTTTCTTGAAATTCCATTTCTATTTTTATATCAACACTAGACGATTTTACAGATTCGTTTTGTTTGGAGCAATCAATTACAACAATCGGAGCTTTCGATTCAAACTGTACGGGAGATAGTAGAGGTGTGTTTGTTTTGCCGTAATATGAATTTTGGAACCTAGCGTACATATCGTATAAAACACTGTACCTTTTTTTATCAAAAGAGATATTAAAGTTGTCGTAGGGAAAGAATTGTGAATTCAGGAACACTTTACAGTTTGTTAATTTACAATGGTCAAATTCACCAGCATTTTCAGTTAATATACTTTTTTTCTTTGTTTGTAATCCAAAGATTACATATCTCGCTTTTTCCAAATGAGTAGAAGTTTTTACAGTCCATGTATGCCGTTGTGTTGAAGGTAAAACGGGGTATTCATGAAACTCCCAGCTTCTGAATGGCATTACAATGTCTCGATCTGATTTTAACTTTCTTAATAATGTAATCCTGTGTTCATCATTTAGTCGCACATGTGGTACTCTCCAAACAATCTTGTCTAATGTTAGTTTCCAGTCTAAATTGGCTTCAGTTGTTCCAGCAGATGCTTTAATAATATCATTATCGTTTGATGACCTTAATAAAACTAGTTCTTGTTTTACATTTATTATTATTCTTCTGTAATCTTCAGCAAATCCTAAAAGTAATCTTAAAGGTACGTAAAAATCAAAGTTTCCCGAAGCGTCAGGAGTAATTATACTTTTGTCTGGTGCAACCCATCCTGCAACAGCTAACAGATTCTTCTCATTTGGTGTTAAAGACGCTAATCCTTTTAATGTACTGGAAATTCCAACCTTTTTTGTTGAATCGACTGTAACTCCTGAAATTTCATATCTAATCTCGTCAAACAAAAATGCCATAGGATTATTTATGAACGGAACAGTGGTTCCAACAGTACCGTCAGCTTTTGTTACTTTTCCTTCAATATATAAATAACTTTCGCATGGAAGAGTATAAATGTCTTGTTGTTGTATAGGAATCCTAATTTCATCGTTATTGTTTAATTTGGACGAAGCGTAAGGGTTGTGCGTGTGATATTCCTTTTCCCATAAGGTCTCGTCGAATGTTGGGCCCTGCGCTATATCCAGTATATCCATTGTTAATGACCTTTAATCCAATTTCTTCTAGAAAACGAATGTTGTCACTTGTTAATCCTTCTACAGCTGATGAGCTACTGACCTCTTTGCTGGTTGGCTCTCTCTTTTTAAATGATAACCCCATTATCTAAGCGGATGATTTTATATGTATTCTTACAGTAATAGCTTCTCCTCGAAAGTCAATAAGGTTTCCGTCTTGATCCACTATGTTCAGCACGATGTCTGAAATGAAACTGGTGTTTAACGGTAGGTACACAAGGTTTTGAGGCTTTTCTACTATCTTGAAACCCGGTGCGACTGATGGGTAGAATGTGTGTAATATATGCCGATTTTCTCCATCTCTGTAGGATCCTTGTATAATGTTACATGTAATGTCTATGCTGTTTACTTTGATGATCGTCACAGTTCTATTCCCAGAATGAGTTGTATTAGGTTCTAATACCTTTGTTTCCTTAGAAAACCCCAATAAACTACCAATTGAACGTTCTTGGCCAAAATCAATATAATACTTAGAAGTAATTTCGGCTTTCATTGTATTGTTATTGCCTTTTATCGTTATATTTTCTTTTCCCATATGTTTTTGTATAACTTCATTTATATTATCAATTTCATAAGCTCCTGTTGGTAAACTGAATTCTTCCAAAGCTGAATATTTTCCTTTATTATCTTTTGTCTTGTAATAATGTATTTTGTTATTAATTCCTTCACTAACGTTTGGAATAGAGTTATATGTTGTTAAATCCAATAATGCGGCTTCCCATAGTCTTCCTTTTTGCAAACGTAGCGCTGGAAACAGAATACTGCGCAAAGTACATGAGTTACCGGTTAATGACACTGTATACGAAGACATCTTAAAGTTGACTAACACTTTTAGCTAAAAAGTCTAAACATAAATGACCGCAAATGGATGTATCATCAGGTTGTTTTCTTGTATAATTGTAAAAAACATTTTCTGCCGCACGAAAGTATTGTTGAAGTTCTTTCGGTGGTGGAAGGTTTCCAAAACTGTCGAAATAATAAATCGTTTCACCAAGTTTCTTGTAACACACCCAATGAGTGCCTAATCCTTCACTATTATCCAAATTTACTATACCAGTCTCATTTTTCCACATTTTAACCGGTAATTCATCTTTCATAAATACTCCTCTAAAAAATGGGATTTTCAAACAAGAAGCATATGTAATCAGTTCTTCATTGGTTAATTCTTTGTTTTTAATTATTAATTGCTCTTTCTTATTTAATACACACGATACGGTCTTAGGTATAGTCCTCCTCCCTTTTTTATCATTGACCATATTGTTGGTTTCTTTTTACCTTTACCACTAGTAGATCGACGTTTTCTTCTGATATTACCTCCTTGTTTCTTAGCGGGTCTTTTCCCACGCCTTCTTCTCTTTCCTCCTCCAAACGTAGTTTTTGCTTTCATTGCTGCTGTTACTGCTAAAGACGCTGCTTTTTCACCAATACTCGCGTCACTAGATTTTACTCTTTGCCAAGCTTTCTCAGAAAGTGCTCTATCTGCTATTGATCTATTTTTTGTATCACCAAATTTGGAATACGCTATATCGTGCTGTTTACAAGCCTGATCAAGCTTATTTATTCCAGGATCTCCTCTAGCAAGCCGTTTCTCTAATTTGGTTCCAGGACCACAATATTGATATCCTCCAGGTAAATGTAATTCCACAGGTAATAAATCAATCGCCTTGTTAACTATAGCTCCAACCGGTTTACTTAATAGAGAAAATGCTGTTGATGCTATTCCCCTTCCTCTCTGTAATCTCTCTCGATTATGACTGATGCGTTTAGCCCTCGGCATGACTATTTATAGCCAAACTTACAATCAGTAGGTGCACTCTATAAATGTTTTACAATGAATGTAATATTAGTCTTGGCTTCTTGTATTATATATACTGTTTAAAATCCATTTATTATATAGAAATGGATTAATTAATTAAATGTAGACATAATAAATAAAAGTAGTAAAAATAGAAATAAGGTGTAATTGAAGATGTTTCAAATGTTTCTCCGCTGGTGATGGTATCGTTGTTTTCGGTAAAATGAATAAAATCTAAATAGTTGTCATGTTCCCTTAGAAACTTGCCACTTAATCGTTGGTAATTAAATAACACATTCCAGTCTAGTTTATCTTTAAAATTGTCAATGTAATTTTCAGAGAGATTTTGATATTTACTTATTACTTCCCAACAGTTATTAAAATTTGATGTCATCTCTACAAGGAAGTTTTCTGAAAACTGTTGTCTTTGTAAAATATGAATCCAGTTAACTCTGTGAAAATAAATTCTTAACATAGTCATTGTGAAGAGGTAGTGTATGGAAAGTTGTTCCCAATCCATATATCTATCAAACCGTTGAACAAAACCATCTGTCAGCACTCCTTGGGGAAATCTCGGCTCTTGAGATATTAAACTCCACGCAGTAATATTGGATTCCATCATCCTCTCTGTATCATCTCTCGAATATAACTGATGCTTTATCCCTTATCATGGGTATTTAAATTCTTTTTTCTCTTATATAATCTTCATCGTTTTCTGTTGGTTCATTAATCACATTCACTTTATCCCCCTTTCCTAATGTCTTGACTTTAGAAGGCTCAGACGGTTTATCTAATTGATTAGGTTTTTCTGGATTGTGTATCTTTTTCCAGTCTAAATAATTGTGGCTGTCAACATCTGAAGCTACAGCTCTTCCTGAAGCCCGATGGATATAATTAAATAAAGCTGCACCAAACCTTTCCATATGTTTTTCATATTCTGTAGTCCATTTCTTGTGTACTATATCAAATATTTTCTTATTTACAGCGTCTCCATCCTGCTCACAATCACCTACATTTGACAATTTTAATTTTTTTACATCATAGCTTGTATCAGTTTCATTCTTTTTGTAAATCGTTAACAATTTTAAAGTCGCTAAATTTACTGCTTCACCATCATAAATGGGATGTTTTATATTGCTTAACCTTTTACCGGAAAATCCCCAATGGTCTTCGTGTACAATCGGGGTTCTTTTATCCATGTATTGTACCGTAACCGCATCAGAAGACAAAAGCGGATCACCAACATTTTGAATTACTTTTCCTTCAAAATTATAATTACCATCAGGTGTTAACGGAAACCCAGCTCTTTTTTCACTATATCCAGATTTTACTCCAAACTCGGAATACCGTCCAAACTTGTCCACACTCATGATGTAACTGAATCGCTATCGTTTAGGTTCTTACTATATATATATATATATATACGTCTACTGAACAATTATTTCTCGTTTTCGCAGTTCATCAACCAAAGCTACCCATTCGTTTTCTAAACCAGTGTGCCCGGCTTCCATAGCTTCATGTAATAACCTCATTCGATCAACTAACTTATTTATATCGTTGTAATATATTATATTGGTTTTATACACATTTTTTAATAATCCCCTTCCAGATGTAGTAGGATCAGTTGTTTTTCTTTTTTTATGCAAAACATTTAATTCAGC